>CAMZMU010000041.1:50473056-50823851 GCA_947311845.1 Poa pratensis
AAATTCCTTGCGTAGGCTGTCTTTGAGGTGTGATATATCCACCTCATCGTCTCCTGTGATTATGATATCATCAACATGTACAGCAAGGATTGTTATATGCCCTTGTGAATGCTGACAGAACACTATATGATTCCCATTGCACTGCATATATCCCATGCCACATACAACATGCCTAAATCTATCAAACCATGCCCGTGGTGATTGCTTGAGGCCGTATAAAGATTTTCTCAGCTTGCATACCTTTCCCGATGTTCCTGGAGTGGAGAAACCAGGTGGGATCTCCATGTACACCTCCTACTATAGATCTCCATGTAAGAACGCATTCTTGACATTCAACTGATGAAGGGGCCACCCGAAGTTAGTCGCACAAGAGATTAGGATCCTCACCGTGTTCATCTTTGCTACCGGTGCAAATGTCTCATCATAGTCAATCCCATATGTTTGACTATATCCTTTGGCAACTAGTCTTGCCTTGTACCTTTCAATTTTTCCTTCTTGATTTTGTTTCACGGTGTAGATCCATTTACAACCAACAGCTCTTTTTCCTGCTGGAAGATGTACAAGTTCCCAAGTTTTATTCCTTTTGAGAGCATTCAACTTCTCTATCATGGCTTCATGCCACTTCGGGTCTTGCTTCGCTACTTTCCAATCTCTTGGGATCACCACTGATTGCAATGATGCAATGAAAGCCTTGTAGTTTGGTGATAGAGATGTGTATGATACATAATTAGCTATGTCCTGCTCATCCCGATACCTATATGGAGGTATTCCAGCTCCGACTCGGGTTCCTTTCCTCAAGGCAATGGGCAAGTCCACTGAATCTGTTGTGTTAGATGGAGTTGGTGTGGTGTTTGTCTCATCATGAGAAGATTCAACAACTTCAGCATCTGTTGGAGCATGTTGCTCCCCCTGCATTGTTGCCTTCTCATGTTGCGATGTTCTCCTTGTGTACACTTTTAGGTTTTTTTCCTCGTTCGGCTTTCTCCATCTCTCTTCAGCCATAGGTTGTCTCCTTGTGTACACCTTCAAATTTCCTTCCTCATTCGGCTTTCTCCATGTCTCTTCACTCATAGGACATGGTACTGAATCAATCACAACTCTCAAAGGTTCATCTTCATTTGTCCTCAACACTTTACTCTTCCCCTCTCGACTAGTCTCACTCGTGGTAGGAGAGTCCAAGTCAAATAACGAGCTAAGATCGATTTTCTCTCCATAAAACGGTTCAGACTCCCTAAATGTCACATCCATGCTCACAAATGTTCGTCGCTCGGTAGGACTCCAACACTTGTAGCCCTTTTGTCCAAATGGGTATCCTATAAATATACCCTTAACCGCTCGTGGGTCCAACTTCCCCACCGAGGGTCTATGGTCTCTAACGAAGCAGGTACAACCAAACACCTTAGGAGGAACTAAGTATATGTTCTCACCTAGCAACATTTCACATGGTGACTTCATCCCAATGACCCTTGATGGCATGCGGTTGATGAGATATGTGGCTGTCATCACCGCTTCACTCCACAAAAATTTTGGTACATTCATTGTGTACATTAGTGACCGAGCAACCTCCAAAATATGACGATTTTTCCTTTCTGCTACTCCATTTTGAGGGGGCGTATCTGGACAGGAGGTTTGGTGCGATATACCTTTGGCCGACAAGAATGTACCGAACTCCCTATTCACGTACTCAGTCCCATTATCTGTCCTGATCACCTGCACCTGTGTATTGAACTGATTTTTTACATAAGCATAGAAATCCCGGAAACATCCAAATACCTCATTTTTATGCATCATAAGATACACCCATGTCATACGAGAATAACAGTCAATAAAGGTCACAAAATACTTCCTTCCACTGACGGAGATTACAGGGCATGTCCACACATCCGAATGAATAAGCACAAAAGGAGAGATGCTCCTGATTCCCCTGCTCACGTAGGATGTCCTAGTATGTTTCCCAAACTCACAAGCATCACACACTAATTTTCTTTTATCCACCCCACACATTACATCAGGCACAACCTTACTCATTTTATCAAAAGACAAATGTCCCATTCTACAATGCTGGAGCATCACCAAGGCTTCCTTCTCTCCTACCGTTGCTGCAAGTACAGTACATACTGCATCGCTTGCCACTTCCCGGTCCATGTACCACAGTCCATTACGCCTGGTTGTTGTCCCAAGCCTCTTTCCAGTCAGCCTCTCCTGAATTAAACACATCTTCCGGTCAAAGATTATACGGCAATCTATATCATCAATCAAGGCATTAAATGAAACAAGATTTACTGGGAAGGCAGGAACATGAAGGACCGATAATAGCTTAATAGTGGGTGTGCGCTGAATTGTTCCAAATCCTTTGATAGGCCGAGAAGTACCATCAGCAATTGATGCATGTAAAATGAATACATGAACTTTGTAGTTTATTGTGCCAAATTCCTTATTTATTTGCAACTTTATTACATTTATTGGAACTAACTTATTAATAGTTGCAAAAGTGCACAATGTTCTTGTTTTGCACTTTAATGTGCAGGAATTATCAAAAATGAGCAAAGGAAACCTTGTTGGAGTCAAATTGGGACTTTCCAGAAATCTGTCCCAGAACATTTTTCGGCGATTGTCAGTTTGACCCTCGAAGACAACGTCCAATGGAGAACATGGCCTTTGGAAAGTTGCAGATAATTTTCTGCTAATAATTCTAGAATTAAAATTCGGTCCATTTGGAGTTCGGACGCTCTGGGAAAGCCCGTTTTCGTGAGACCTAAAACTGGATAACGGAAATCCGAGAGTCTATATAAAGAAGGAAATCCTAACTTGAAAAAGGCAACAAAAAGCCACGAATTTTCCTCCCCTTGGCAGCCGCCAAGGAGGGGGAGAAGCTCCTCCATTGCTGCATCATCACCAAGGAAGAAGAAGGGGGGCCAAGGGCTGCCGCCCCCGAGGGCCGCCGCCGCCGCTGCTCGCTGCCACGGGGGGCTGCCGCCGCCGCCGCCTCAACGGGCCGCCGCCGCCGCACCGTGGCTGCAGCGGGCCGCCGTCTCCTCTCCGACCAGCACCATCTTCATCAACCTCTCTATCGAGTGTGCTCACCATTACCATGTGTGAGTAGTTTTCACCGAGGCTGGGGGCTCTACCGGTAGCTATGTGGTTCATCTCTCTCTCCCATGGTGTGATCTTTATGTGATCATGAGCTTTGTAATCTAGTTGGATCCATGGATGTTACTCTTTGTTATCTTATGAATTATGCTACTTGAGTGGTCTTATTAATGTAAACTCCGGAGTCACCTTTGTCCCATGGTGCGAAGTTGACAGTGTGCGCACCGTGTGTGACTCTTAGGCTAAAGTTTACAGGAATATTTATCATGAGCTATTATTTGTGTTGGATGTCTCTATGAAATTGTGGTGTTTGTCTAGTACTATTTTGGGGCGCTCTTAGTGACATTGGGGTCCCTAGATGTGGAATGCAATTTTAAGGTGTCCTTTTGTAGCCCTACATAATGAATTGTTATCCAACATGAGAATAGTTCAGAGTAGCATAGTGAAGAGGAAATATCTATGTATTCAATTATATTATTATTGTTGAGAGTGTCCACTAGTGAAAGTATGATCCCTGGGCCTTATTTCCAAGCATTGAAACATCGTTTGCTCTCATTTTGGCTCAAGTTTGCTTGCTGCCATTTTTATTTCAGATTGCAATTACCACTCATAATCATCCATATTACTTGCATTTCACTATCTCTTCGCCGAACTAGTGCACCTATACATCTGACAAGTGTATTAAGTGTGTTGGGGACAGAAGAGACTTCTTGTATCTTAATTGCAGGGTTGCTTGAGAGGGATATCTTTGACCTATACCTCCCTGAGTTCGATAAACCTTGGGTGATCCACTTAAGGGAAACTTGCTCCTGTTCTACAAATCTCTGCACTTGGAGGCCTAACACTGTCTACAAGAATAGAAGTGTGCGTAGACATCAAGTCATTTTCTGGCGCCGTTGCCGGGGAGGTAAGGTAAAAGGTACTCGCATCTTCTGGCTACTAAGCTATCTAGCACTGTTGCCGGCGTGTGTGTGCTCGAAGGTATCTTCTTTAGATTCTGCAATTATATCTTTTTGTTTCTTGTTTTTATTTCACTAGTTAGGCTTAATGGAAAACAAAAAAAAATTAGAGAGCTATATGAAATTTATCTTGAGTTAGGACATGATGTGTTTGAAGAGAAAATTAAAAAACAAATGGAAAATTATTTGCATGATGGTATCAATGTTATCACTATAAATTCTTTGAACACCATTATTGCTAATGCTCTGGAAAAGTTTAAGCTTGGGGAAGCCGTTGTTGATGAATGTGATATTTTTAGTCCCCCAAGTTTCGAGGGAAAATTTTCTTTGATGATACTTTGTCTCCAATATATGATGATTATAATGATTGTGATATTTTCACTCCACCTACTATTGAGGATATAGTTTATGTTGATTATGATATGCCTCCTATATATGATGTTTACAATGATGAATATGATATTTTCAGTCCATCTACTATTGAGGATAAAAATCATTTCGATTATTCTATGCCTCCTATTTATGATGATTACATTGATGGATGTGATATTTTTACTCCCACTATTACTAATGAAATTGATTATGCTTGTGTGGAGAGTAATGGTACTGTTATGCTTATTGTCCTATACCTCCCTGAGTTCGATAAACCTTGGGTAATCCACTTAAGGGAAACTTGCTGCTGTTCTACCGACCTCTGCACTTGGAGGCCCAACACTGTCTACAAGAATAGAAGCGAGCGTATACATCAGCAATTTGAATAGTTTCTTTACATGTGGGTGGATATTGTGTGTAGGTCTCAAATTCCTTTGATGTGCCCGCAATATGCTTTGATGCACCTGAATCTAATATCCAATCTGGACAAGCCTTATGCAAAAATGTAGGTGCATGGGCACAGTTAACTTCATTAGTGTAGGCAATGTGAGCGAACTTGTCAAAGCTGAAGTCTCCATGACCTCCATCATTAGTCCCATTAGTTTTGTTCTTTGACTCTTCATGAGTTGTGCCTGAGGATCCTTCTTCGGGGACTGCCACATTTGCTCTAGGACGACTTGAGTATCCTCGGCCTTTGCCTCCCCTGAATCCTCCTCTAATGAACCCTCCTCCGCGTGAGGTGATACGTCTCCAACGTATCTATAATTTCTTATTTTACATGCTTATATTATATCAATTGCTACATGTTTTATTCACAGTTCATAACATTTTTATGCATTTTCTGGAACTAACCTATTAACAAGATGCCACAGTCACTACTACAGAATACCCTATTAGTGGCGCACATTTTTGCAATTCTGTGGCGCACCCCCAGGTTTGCTGGGTGCGCCACAGAATTCTCGCCACAAAAATTATTTCTGTGGCGCACCAAGGCGCACCTGACTTGGTGCGCCACAGAATTCTCACATTTCTGTGGTGCACCTGGCCTGGTGCGCCATATAATTCTCAAAAAATTCAAAAAATTCAAAAATGCAAAAAAATATAAAGAGTTTGAAAAAAATGAAAATATGAAATAATATGAAAAATCCTAATTATTGGAACTATTTTCAGATTTTTTGAATTTTTTGAACTGATACCTTCCCGCTAGGTCACCCATCCTCAAATTGCTCCAACCCTAGCACGCTTAACTTCTAAACCCATCCTCAAATTGCTCCAACCCTAGCACGATTAACTTCTAAGTTCCACACAGTTCACCTACCCTTGTGCTACTCAAGTTCTTATTGATATATATATCATATAAACCCTCTTAAGTCTTGTATGTGTGTGGTATGTGTTATAAATGTGTGTTTTTAAATTTCAGATTTTTGAAAAACTTCTAAAGTTTCAAAAGGAGATTCAAAAGTTTCAAAAGATCCAAAAAAAATCAAAAAACTTTAAAAATTCCAAAAAATCCAAAAAAACCAAAAAATTAAAAAAAATCCAAAAAACTTAAAAATTTCCAAAAAATTCAAAAAACTTAAAAAAATTCCAAAAAATCCAAAAAAACAAAAAAAATCCAAAAAATTCAACAATCTTCTTTGGTATACATTTATGTGTCTTTTTTTGGACCTTTTGAATTTTTTTGAATTTTTTTTTTTTTATTTTGCTGCGAAAAATCGTCTGTTTGAAATAACTTTTTTCTTTTCGAATTTAAGGAATCTGTGAATTGCTGACCGGGTAAACCCGGGTGGATTCGAATTCGGATTTTTCTCTAGTTTTTTTTGGCATATAAAACGCGTTATTTCGACGTCATATGCAAAAGTTATGCCATATGAAACGCCGTTACAAGATTTTTTTCATTTCTTGCAGAAAAGGTCAAAAAATTTATTTCAAAATTTCTATACCTACTAGACACTCATACCTAACTACATGTCAAAGGATTTTATTTATCAAAATTTGTATCATTTTCTTTTACTTCCTGCAAGACTAAAAAGGCGATCCACAGGGGGGTTGGGATTTGAAAAAAAAACTTTGGCGCACCAGGTGCGCCACAGAATGTCACCTTTCTGTGGCGCACCAAGCTTGGTGCGCCACAGAATGTCTAATTTCTGTGGCGCACATGGCCAGGTGCGCCACATAAATGTGACTTTCTGTGGCGCATGGGCAAAAGATGCGCCACAGAAAGGCAAATATTTCTGTGGCGCACTAGCATCCATGCGCCACAGAAATAATTCTGTGGCGCACCAATTAAGGGTGCGCCACAGAATGCCAACCTGCCTATAACCCTTTTCCTAGTAGTGAGTGTCAGTTCCTGTTTTCTGCTGTTTTTGGTTTCAGAAAAGCTGTTCTACAAATATCCTCGGAATTGGACGAAACAGATTGCCACGTTCCTATTTTTCCCGACACGTTCACGAAGTCCGAAGGAAAGACGAAGGGGGGCACCGAGGCGCCGTCCCCACCCCATGGCGCGGGTGGGCCCCCTGCCGCGCCGCCATGTGGGGAGCGGGCCTCGGGCCTCCACCGACATCGCCCCTTCGCCTATTTATTCTCCCCGAGGCGAAAACCCTAAAAACATCAGTCATATTCCACCAAGGGTTCCGCAGCGCCGCCGCCATCGAGTACAAGTTTCGGGGGACAGAAGTCTCTGTTCCGGTACCTTGCCGGGACGAGGAAGTGCCCCCAAAGCCATCTCCATCGACTCCACCGCCATCTTCATCGTTGTTGCTGCCTCTCATGATGAGGAGGGAGTAGTTCTCCCCCGAGGCTGAGGGCTCTACCGGTAGGTATGTGGTTTATCTCTCTCTCCCATGATGTGATCTTTATGTGATCATGAGTATTGCTAGTATCGCTGAATTCATATGTAATGTTTATGCTACTCAAGTGATTTTATCTAGTTCCCGGAGTCATTGTGACAACACGGTATCAAGGTGACAGTGTGGGTACTTGTGTGTGACTCTATGAATAATTTAGATATTTCTCATGGATTATTCTTGGGAATTGTGGTGTTTGTTTACTCAGACTTTGAGGAGTGGTTTTGCAGCCCTACGCATAGTACTCTTGTGTCACCAAGAAGGAGAATAATCCCGAGTAGCACTTACTTGCGTTCAGTTGTGCTAACATGTTGAGAGATACCACTAGTGAAAGTATGATCCCTAGGCCTTGTTTCTAAGCATTGAAACACCGTTTACAACAAGTTCTGCTACATTGAAACACCGTTTCTAAGTATGATCCCTAGGCCGAACTAGTGCACCTATACATCTGACAAGTGTATTAGGTGTGTTGGGGACATAAGAGACTTCTTGTATCTTAATTGCAGGGTTGATTGAGAGGGATATCTTTGACCTCTACCTCCCTGAGTTCGATAAACCTTGGGTGATTCACTTAAGGGAAACTTGCTGCTGTTCTACAAACCTCTGCTCTTGGAGGCCCAACACTGTCTACAAGAATAGAATCGTGCGTAGACATCAAGCTATTTTCTGGCGCCGTTGCCGGGGAGGTAAGTGCTGGAAGGTATCTGCTTTAGATTCTGCAATTATTTCTTTTTGTTTCTTGTATTTATTTTCACTAGTTAGGCTTAATGGAAAACAACAACAAAAAATAGAGATCTTTATGAACTTTATATTGAATTAGGACATGATGCTTTTGAAGAGAAAATTAAAAAACCTATGGAAGTTTGTTTGCATAATAGTGGTAGTAATATTATTAGTATGAATTCTTTGAACACCATTATTGCTAATGCTATGGAAAAGTCTAAGCTTGGGGAAGCTAGTTTTTATGAAAATGATCTTTTTAGTTCCCCAGGTTTGGAGGAGAAAATTTGCTTTGATGATACTTTGCCTCCAATATATGATGATTATAATGATTGTGATATTTTCACTCCACCTACTAGTGAGGATATAGTTTATGTTGATTATGATATGCCTCCTATATATGATGTTTACAATGATGAATATGATTTTTTCAGTCCATCTACTATTGAGGATAAAAATCATTTTGATTATTCTATGCCTCCTATTTATGATGATTACAATGATGGATGTGATACTTTTACTCTCACTATTACTAATGATACTGTTTATGCTTATGTGGAGAGTAATGATACTTTTATGCATGTGGATCATGATAAGAATGCTCTATGTGATAGCTATATTGTTGAGTTTATTCATGATGCTACTGACAATTATTTTGAGAGAGGAAAATATGGTTATAGAAATCTTCATGTTATTAAATTTCCTCTCTTTATGTTGAAAGTTTTGAAGTTACAATTGTTTTTCCTTCCTATGCTAGTCACTTTGTGCTTCATTGATTTATTTTCCTATAAGATTCCTTTGCATAGGAAGTGGGTTAGACTTAAATGTGTTTGATATTTGATTTTTATGCTCTTCTATATTCAACTCTTATACATATGAGAGCATCATAAATTTTTTTCATGCCTAGCTAAAAGGCTTTAAAGAAAAACTCTTTGGGAGACAACCCATTGTTTTACTTCTGCAATTTTCTTGTATTTTGAGTCAAGGTGTTGCTTACTTCTGTAACAACTCCTTTGTATCTTTATTTTATTACATTGTTGTGCCAAGTAAAGTCTCTAGTTGAAAGTTGATACTAGATTTGGATTTCTGCGCAGTGACAGATTTTTGCTGTCCACCGTTTTGAGCTGTATTCACTCCAGAAAAATTGATTTTTTTAAAAAAATCACGCATGATCCTTATGTATGTACGCAACTTTCATTAGTTTTGATTTTTCACATCTGAGCAAGTTAAGTGCCTCGAAAAAATTCGTCTTTCCAGACTGTTCTGTTTTTGACAGATTCTGCCTTTTATTTTGCATTGCCCCTTTTACTATGTTTGATTGGATTTCTTTGCTCCATAAAACATCAGTGGCTGTAGCTAATGTCCAGAAGCTTTGGTGATGATTGTGTCACAGTAGAACATATGAATTTTTGATTATGCACTAACCCTCTAATGAGAATTATTTTGAGTTTGGTGTGGCGGAAGTTTTCAAGAAGCAAGCGAGAAGGATGATATGGTGTGATCAAGAAGAGTGAAAAGCCTAAGCTTGGGGATGCCCCCGTGGGTCACCCAGCAATATTCAAGAAGACTCAAACGTCTAAGCTTGGGGATGCTCAAGGCATCCCCTTCTTCATCAACAACTTATCAGGTCATCTCTAGTGAAACTATATTTTAATTCTTCCACATCTTATGCACTTTACTTGGAGCGTCTATGTGCTTTTATTTTTGCTTTGTTGTTTTTATTTTCTGAATAAGTTGGATCCTAGCATTCTTGTGTGGGAGAGAGACACGCTCCGCTCTTTCATGTGAATACTCATATTCTTCACTTATATCTTTTGAGTATTCTTATCTAGCTACTGCTATGCTTGTAGCTCCTGTTTTTCATGCATCTCTTTTAGAGCTGTTAATTCTTGTGGAGTAGTACTCTCTTGTTTCATTTGTAAATTACTTGGAGAGTTTTTGTTGAAATAAGTTGATTGGTGTTTGGTTGGAAACAGAAAATGCAACATGTGGTAGATGGTATATCGAAAAGACACTCATATAGATCATTGTCTTGTTTTATTTAACACTTGGCAATTGTTTTGAGCTCTCAGGTATTTCATGTTTAAGCTCTTGCATCATGTAGTTAAAAGCCTATTAGTAAAGAACTACCGTAGAGCTTGTTGAAATTTGGTTTGCATGATTGGTATCTCTAAGGTCTAGATATTTTCTGGTAAAAGTGTTTGAGCAACAAGGAAAGACAGTGTAGAGTCTTATAATGCTTGCAATATGTTTTCATGTGAGTCTTGTTGTACCGGTTTATACTTGTGTTTGCTTCAAACAACCTTGCTAGCCTAAACTCTATACTGAGATGGAATACTTCTCATGCATCCAAAACCTTGAGCCAAAACCCATGCCATTTGTGTCCACCATATCTACCTATTATGTGGTATTTTCTGCCATTCCAAGTAAATACTTCATGTGCTACCTTTAAAACTATTCAAAAGCTATTACTCATTATTTGTGTCAATGTTTTATAGCCCATGAGGAAGTATGTGTCGTTTACTCTATCACCTTGTCATTTACTCATGACAGACTTTCACCAATGGACTAGTGGCATATACATCCGCTTATCTAATAGCTTGCAAAAAGAGCTGGCAAATGGGGTGCCCAGTCCCAATTAATTTCAACTATAACCATTTGATTCTCTTCACATGTTTGCCAATGATTTATCAAAAGCAAATTCCAAAATGTTAAACTTTATCAAATAGGCACTCCTCCATGGTATGTGATTGTTGGAAGGCACCCGAGGATTCGGTTAGCCATGGCTTGTGCAAGCAAAGGTTGGGAGGAGTGTCATACCAATTTATAAATATGCATGTATAAACAAAAGAGAAGAGGGATGATCTACCCTTGGGTAGAAATAACGTCCTTCATGGGAGCCGCTCTTGAAAGTTTGGGTGACAAGGGGGACAGAGTGCCCACTGCCATTCGTTGACAACAACAAACACCTCTCAAACACTTACTTTATGCTCTCTATATGATTTCAAAAACTTAAAAAGCTCTAGCACATGATTTAATCCTTTCTTCCCTCTACGAAGGGCCTTTCTTTTACTTTATTGTTGAGTCAGTTTACCTACATCTTTCTATCCCTGAAGCAAACACTTGTGTCAACTTTGTGTGCAACAATTCTTATATGCTTACTTATTGCACTTATTATATTGCTTTGTGTTGACAATTATCCATGAGATATACAAGTTACAAGTTGAAAGCAATTGCTGAAACTTAATCTTCCTTTGTGTTGCTTCAATGCCTTTTACTTAGAATCTATTGCTTTAAGAGTTAACTCTTATGCAAAACTTTTTGATGCTTGTCTTGAAAGTACTATTTATGAAAAGCTTTTGCTTATATGATTCAGTGTTTACTCATTATCTATTTGTTAGCAAACTATAGACCATTGCCTTGAGTCACTTCATTCATGACATATGCTTTACAATATTATTTGATCAAGATTATGTGGTAGCATGTCACCTAAGAAATTATTTGTTGTTATCATTTTACCTACTCGAGGACGAGTAGAACTAAGCTTGGGGATGCTTGATACGTCTCCAACGTATCTATAATTTCTTATGTTCCATGCTTATATTATATCAATTGCTACATGTTTTATTCACACTTCATAGAATTTTTATGCATTTTCTGGGACTAACCTATTAACAAGATGCCACAGTGTCAGTTCCTGTTTTCTGTTGTTTTTGGTTTCAGAAAAGCTATTCTGCAAATATCCTCGGAATTGGACGAAACAAATTGCCACGTTCCTATTTTTCCCGACATGTTCACGAAGTCCGAAGGAGAGACGAATGGGGGCACCGAGGCGCCGTCCCCACCCCATGGCGCGGGTGGACCCCCTGCCGCGCCGCCATGTGGGGAGCGGGCCTCCACCGACATCGCCCCTTCGCCTATTTATTCTCCCCAAGGCGAAAACCCTAAAAACATCAGTCATATTCCACCAAGGGTTCCGTAGCGCCGCCACCATCGATGACAAGTTTCGGGGGACAGAAGTCTTTGTTCCGGTACCTTGCCGGGACGGGGAAGTGCCCCCGGAGCCATCTCCATCGACTCCACCGCCATCTTCATCGCTGTTGCTGTCTCTCATGATGAAGAGGGAGTAGTTCTCCCCTGAGGCTGAGGGCTCTACCGATAGCTATGTGGTTTATCTCTCTCTCCCATGGTGTGATCTTTATGTGATCTTGAGTATTGCTAGTATCGTTGAATTCATATGTAACTAGCGATGTGGCCCGCGCATTTGCGCGGCTAGATTCCTCTTTTTTGTTTGTAAGTTGTCTCGAGTTATTTGTCAATTTTTCGAGCATATTCTGTTTCTTTCACTGGACACTGACATTGTTTTTTTACGGGGTACGTCCCCACATCAGACCATTGGATCCTGGATAAACTTTTAGCGAGGTGTATTCGGTCCTTACTCCGTATTAAATAATAAATCTCTAGCTTTCCTCACAAGAAAACATCTTCTTGGTTATCGTTTCCCAGCATGCAAAATTCAAATACTTTCATATTGATAATGTTTCTTTATCTCTATACTGCTAATGTGCGTTCTCTAAGCTAATCATTTCATTATCTATTTGGAAGCAAGCGTCCAATATTCAGTTTTTAGTGATATGCACATGTACTCTTCTTAAATATGCATTAACATATATCGAATTGCACTTGTTTTTTATATGCTAATATTACACGAATTGATGTATGACAATGTAATAATACATAATTTATGTAAAATTCTTTCTCATTCACTCAGGTTGGACTTCCCATATTGAGTTAGTATGAAAATCATAATGCTAATTTTACCGAGTTTTTTTCCAAATCTGGTATTTATAGAAAGTAAATCAAAATAGATTAAGTTCGACAAAAACTATAGAAATAAAGATGAAAGAACTAAATCAAAATAGATTAATGGAAGAGAGAGGAGGCAAATCAGTAAGAACAATTGCAGCCCTCGCTCCTGGTTTGGTCATGGAGGTACCTGATTGAGGAAAGGAAATGGTCAATCACACACCTGACATGTACCTTGCTCCTGGTTTACTCCACTCGTATGTACACACACTGGTTTCACAAAGAAGAAGATAGTTCACCTCTAAACCAATGAAGTTTTTTTCTTGGTGCTAGTGGTTCCTTTGGATCCTCAGTGATTTATCGAATGGCCGGGTGCGAGGGCAAATAAAACGATAAAGGATAAGAAACAACTTTCAATTCATCACGCATCAAAAGGAAAATATAATTTCTCCTTTTTTTTCTTGCCCACTTACATTGCATCGGTGGAATGGCCTGCTGCGAGAGCAAACAAATCCAATAAATGATAACACCGTGACATCAACAATCTATTTTCTCTCCTTTTTTGTTCACCAAAACAACCCTTTTATTTTCTGTGGATCGCACAACAGGAAGTTTTGGCTTCTCCATGGACATATCTAAATGAATTCCTCATGAAGCAGGTAAAAATACGAAGCGTGTGACATGCAGAAATCCCCGGGAGATGAAGCTAGTTTGACTCATACCATGCATGCATATGATCGATGGATTCATGTTGTGTCCTGGTGACTTGAGACAATCAACGTATAGAGTGATCGTGTACCTGAGATCGGTGGGAAGACCAGATCGATCTAGCATGTCGTAACTATTATGTGATACCTTCCAGCGACTGGGTTGAGTCCACGCCGACGAACTCCTCTGAAGTTCGTGCCGCGAGCATATATAGACGATCTTAATACTCGGGATCTCCAAGTATTAATCTTCCCCTGCTGCCGACTTGCATTTTCATCAAACGTAGGCATAAGTTCGACAAAAACTATAGAAATAAAGATGAAATAACCTAATCAAAATAGATTAATGGAAGAGAGGGGAGGCAAATCAGTAAGAACAATTGCAGCCCTCGCTCCCAAACAATCAATCTTCCCAAAACCGATGTATACATACTCTGTCAATTAATCCTGCTACGCCGCAGCTCCTCACCTCGGCGGTTGAACTCGCCTCATCGATCTGCACCCGCCGGGGCAGGCCTCAACGCGGGTGAACACGGCCGTGGTGCTGCCGCTTACCTCGCTTTGGATCGTGGCCTACAACTGCATCCGCTAGGTAAACGGCAGATTGATCAATTGAGGTACATGTCTGCTTGCTTAGCTTATCAGCTGCGCGCTTTACCGGAATTCAACCTAGGAGCTGTGCTAGGTGCGTCGTGGTCGTCGGCCGGCATCGTCCCGCAGCTGATCCTTATGGAAGCGTGGCTTCTTCATGCCTTTCGTCTCCGTCTCGTGGTCGCCGCAGCTGTTGGCATCCTCTGTGGCATCGTGAACCTGCAGCTCCGGCGCCGGAAGCCTGGCTCCTTCATGCCTTTCCTCTCTGGCCGTCTTGTGTACGCCTGAGCTATTGGCGTCCTCTGCAGCATCGTCGACCTGCAGCTTGTACTTGACGTCGCTTACCAGTCGCAGCTCCGCGTCGATGTCTAGATGGGTGGCTTCCATCATCGACTCAAGTCGCAACCTTGAACGGCGTCTGCAGAATCAGCACTTCCGTCTATGATCCCGATTGGTTTGCTTTCCATGGTATCAATAGTCCTACCAACATACTTTTCAGCAGCCTTGAACGCCAGAGATGAACAATCAGAATTGTGTCCATATATACACTGCAGATCGATAAAAATACGTTAGTCTTCCTCTTGTCGCGAGTTGCCGGACAGCACGCGCCGGCGTGGCCGCGATGGATGGTCAGGTATGTCGTGTGCGATCCTAGAAGCAAACGTCGGCCCGCCGGAGCAAATCGCACCGCGCGTCTCCATGCTTTTCGATCTCGTGTGCGTGTCTTTCTGGTATCAGATATGCGTACGGTAGGTCTAGCAAATATAAATAATGGTATACTTGTGTCAGGAAGGAATTATATATGACGTGTGCATGTCAATCTCTAATTAGCTATGACGTGTGCATATCAATCTCTGTATCCTTCTCGTAGTCGAATTTGCTTGCGCACGTTGCTTCTTGTAATATATATCTTTTAAATCTACACCGTTCGTGTTTAGCTGGTTAATCAGAGCCGTTATTTGTCTTGTGTTTTAATTATATAATAGATGTTTATGCTACTCAAGTGATTTTATCTAGTTCCCGGAGTCATTGTGACAACACGGTATCAAGGTGACAGTGTGGGTACTTGTGTGTGACTCTATGAATAATTTAGATATTTATCATGACTTATTCTTGGGAATTGTGGTGTTTGTTTACTCAGACTTTGAGGGGTGCTTTTGCAGCCCTACGCATAGTACTCTTGTGTCACCAAGAAGGATAATAATCCCGAGTAGCACTTACTTGCGTTCAGTTGTGCTAACATGTTGAGAGATACCACTAGTGAAAGTATGATCTCTAGACCTTGTTTCTAAGCATTGAAACACCGTTTACGACAGGTTATGCTACATGTTAGCTTGCTGCCATTTTTATTTCAGATTGCAATTACTACTTATAATCACCCATATTACTTGTATTTCACTATCTCTTCGCCGAACTAGTGCACCTATACATCTGACAAGTGTATTAGATGTGTTGGGGACACAAGACACTTCTTGTATCTTAATTGCAGAGTTGATTGAGAGGGATATCTTTGACCTCTACCTCCCTGAGTTCGATAAACCTTCGGTGATTCACTTAAGGGAAACTTGCTGCCGTTCTACAAACCTCTGCTCTTGGAGGCCCAACACTGTCTACAAGAATAGAATCGTGCGTAAACATCATGGGGCTGTGCAATTTCGGCTCAAATGGCCACTCTCACCGTAGTTGAAGCAGTCCCTAGTCTCCTTGCGTTGAGTTGCAATGAAGGCTGGACGACATGGAGTTACTGTGTTGCTCTTTGTCAACTTCAATCTGACCTCTTCCTGTGCAATCGCTGCTATGGCATCCTCTAAAGTGGGAAGTGATGGCTGATGGTACAATGTAGCACGTCTTCCGTCAAACTCAGAGTTTAGGCCCTTCAAAAATCGCATCACTCGCCTACGTTTAATCCACTTTCTAGCAGCAGCAATGCAATCTGCATGTGGCAGCTCCATTGGATCGTAGTGATCTAAATCAGCCCACAAATGCTGCAACTTGGCAACATACTCCATCACAGATTTCTCCCCTTGTCTCAATTCACTCACTCTCTCCTCAGTTTCAGCCATGAGCATTACATTCCCTTCACCTGAATGCAATTTTTTCAAAGTCTTCCATACCTCAGCTACACTTGAGAGCATCTCCACGGTTGCTGCAATTGTTGGGGACAAGGAATTTAACAGCCACACCACAATCAATGAATTAGTAGTACTCCAAGCCTTCCATTTTGCAGTTGTCTTGTCCCCTGGCTCGGCTGCTTCACCCTCAACATAGCTCTCCAGGTCCTTAGTTCTTAAGATCGGCAAAGCTCTTCTTGACCAGCTCAAATAATTCTTTACGCTTTCCAATTTGATCTCATTTGGTGGCAGTTCAGTCTTCTGGATCTGCTCTGTAACCGCACTATTTGATGATGATGCACTACCTGCCTTGGCTGTGAGAACCTCAGCCAATTTCTCAATTGCCTTCTCCCATCCTTGATTTTCCCCCATGATCTGAACAATCAGAACACCTCAGAAAATGCAAATCAGCAATAGATCTATTTCTCAATTCGCCTCTTTAAGATTACACCCAGTGTGCTTCTTCTCCTGGCTGCACACACACAACAGAGCCAATCAGCTCTCCTCTTCTACATAGCAAGTCGCTGCACCTCTCTGCACTTACAGTGCCTGGTTCAGCTCCGGCCGGCCGGCCGCCCTTGTCCCTGCTGCAGCCTTCCTGTACGAGCACTTCTCCTCTGCTCTTGCTCTCAGCGGCTCGCCTGCAGTTCCTCCTAACGATTCTCCCCCACAATGAAGAGCTCCACCAGCTGGTACTTCACCTCCACCGTAACTATGAACGTTGCCGTTCCTCTCGCCACCGGGCGCTGCCTCCTCCTCACCCAGGATTTCTGCAGCTGGACGACCACGTCCGCCTCCCTCCTGCTACCGCACCTAATCAGCACACGCCACAGCTGCGGCGCTGACCGCCGATTCACCGCCGGCAGCCACCCAGCGACGCCTCTAGCTCTGATACCATGAAGTTGTTACGGGAGTTTTCTGGAATCCTCTCTCTGTTTTGGATGGTACACAGGATGTAGTACATATACTATAGTACATGGGCTACTTGGGCCAACACACACTCCAGTACGGGCCATAGCCCAACACTTGACAATTGCACTGCAAGTCTGCAAGCACCAGTTGTGAGGGCAATCCGGCTATGGTATAATCTGATAAGGTGTTCAGCCTTCATTACCCCTGATGTGTTGGTTAACCTAAATTTCAATGAAAATGTAAGTACAGACAGCCATATCTGTCTCATCCTCACCTGTATCTACTAGAAATCAACCAACAAATAAAATTCAAATTCACATCGAGCAGAGCACAAGGCCCAACTGAACACCAAATTCAGACACATTAAACATCGAATCTCGTAAAGATGAACCAAAATTTACAGAGCAGGCAGACAAAATCACTAAATCCGTGCACATAAAGAACATGTAAAATTCACTGTATCATGCATTCTTCATTCCCATCACAGCAACACCATGCTCCATGATACATTAAACAACATCGTGCTATGTAAATCCTGATCTAAACGCTACAACTCTCCCCCTTCAGCTAACCAACCCCAAAAAAATCTAGCAGAGACAGAATCCCAAACGCATTCATCACTCAATCCATGTACATGTTGATCTAGTGGAGAGAAGGCGTGAGAAGGCAGAGCGTAGAGTGAGCTTTGGAGGGTGGAGAGTGCGGCTCGGCACGCGAGGTGCACAACTGCATGCATATCAATGGTGGAGAGACACTGACCGTCGTCAAAGGCAGATAAGAGAGGCGTGGCACGGCGAATGACGGTGAGTTTAGCCCCACTCGCGACGTCGAGGCTGGACCCATCAAGCCCGGCGTGGATGCGGAACTAGATTAGATTTTAGTTTAAATTCGAGCAATATGTCTAAATTTCAATTAAATCGATTTGTTTGTTTAACTCTGGGACTTGAGACTTGAGACTTGAGAGTGTTTTTTTTTTTGGAATAACACTGGGTAGGGGCTCATTCTGGGGCGGCCTGGTGAAGTACCATGGAGCACGATCCGTGGACAACCCGCACAAACACATCCTCACCGCCCAAGTTTCCCAAATCCAACGGCTCACCAGCTCCGCGCGCCTCTTCCTCCCGGCCTGGCGCCAACTTCCGTCGAACCCAAAAATTTCCGCTCGAAATTTTGAATCCGCGCGCCATCCGCCAAATTCCCACCCCTACATAATCCATCCACTGATCCCCCAAATCCTCACACCGCCGCCGTCTCGATCTCCCAGGAAGAAACCACAGCTCGCCCACCCTCCACCACCAGCTCCGGCCACGGTCCCGATGGCCCACACGAAGCAGACGGCGCGCAAGTCCACCGGCGGCAAGGCACCGCGGAAGCAGCTGGCGACCAAGGCGGCGCGCAACTCGGCCCCGGCCACGGGCGGCGTGAAGAAGCCGCACCGCTTCCGCCCCGGCACCGTCGCGCTCCGCGAGATCCGCAAGTACCAGAAGAGCACGGAGCTGCTCATCCGCAAGCTCCCCTTCCAGCGCCTTGTCCGGGAGATTGCCCAGTACTTCAAGACCGACCTCCGCTTCCAGAGCTCCGCCGTCTCCGCGCTTGATACGTCTCAAACGTATCTATAATTTTTGATGTTCCATGCTGTTATTATATCAATTGCTACATGTTTTGGTTACACTTTATATCATTTTTATGCATTTTCTGGGACTAACCTATTAACAAGATGCCACAGTGCCAGTTCCCTGTTTTCTGCTTTTTTGGTTTCAGAAAATCTATTAAGGAAATATTCTCGGAATTGGACGAAACAAAAGACATCGTCAATAATTTCACGAGGAGATCACGGAGTCCAAAGGGGAGTCGGAGCAGACCACCAGGGGGCCACGCCACACTAGGGCGCGGCCCAGGGTGGGCCCGCGCCCCCCTATGGCGTGGTGGCCCCCCTCGGCCACCGACGCCGCCTCTTCGCCTATATATTCTCCGCGACGCGAAAACCCTATGGCGGTCGATCATATTCCACGAAAAGTTCCGTCGCGGCCGTCATCGTCAATCTCAGATCGGAGGAGTTCTGAAGCTCTTCCCGGCACCCTGCCGGAGGGGAGATCATCACCGGAGGGCTCTACATCACCATGCCTGCCTCCGGAGTGATGCGTGAGTAGTCCACCCCTGGACTACGGGTCCATAGCAGTAGCTAGATGGTTGTCTCTCTACCTTGTGCCTCCATGTTTAGATCTTGTGAGCTGCCTAACATGATCAAGATCATCTTATTGTAATGCTAGATGTTGTGTTTGCTGGGATCCGATGAATATTGATACCATGTTTATTCAAGTTGTTTATCTATGTGCTCTTGATCTTGCATGCTCTCCGTTGCTAGTAGATGCTTTGGCCAAGTAGATGCTTGTGACTCCAAGAGGGGGTATTTATGCTCGATAGTGGGTTCAGTCTCTAGATATCTGGATCAGTGACAGAAAGGTCTAAGATGGTAGATGTGCTGTTGCTACTAGGGATAAAACATTGGTGCAGTGTCCAAGGGCACTTGTATTGATTACATTACACACTTTACTTCATGCAATAATCTGTTGTTAGCAACTTAATACTGAATGGGATGCGGATGCTGCCTTGAAGGTGGATTATTTAGGCATAGATGCTGTTGGAATAACGGTCTATGTACTTTGTTGTAATGCCCAACTAGATTTCATAGTAGACATCTTGGCATGTATTGCATTGTTATGCCCTCTCTATTTGTCAATTGCCCAGCTGTAATTTGTTTACCCAACATGCTAGTTATCTGTTCTGAGAGAGACACCACTAGTGAACTGTGGACCCTGGTCCAATTTCCTCATACTGTTTACACAACCTGCTGCAATCATCTGTTTCCTGTTACTTGCTGTTTTTCCTGTTTTCCACACCATACGTTTAACTCTTTGTTTCTGCAAGACCGGAGAGATTGACAACCTCTCTGTTTCGTGTTGGGCAAAGTTCTGGTTTGTGTCTGTGCAGATTCCACGTTGGTGCAAGCTCCCTAGCGCCAGGGGGAGTCAACATCAACAACCTTCCGATAGATCGTCAAGTCCTACTGGATTGATAACCTTGGGTAGATTTCTCAAGGGAAAACTTCTGCTGTCTACATCATAACCTTCCTCTTGGGGTTCACCAACACGTAGCCATCAAGCTGTTTTCTGGCGCCGTTGCCGGGGACTTGGAGGCTATTGGAAAGGGGAGTCTCTCAGTTCCAATCTCTTTACTTTGTTTTTTGTCTTGTTTTATTTTTGTTTTGCTTGCTGTTAAAAATCAAAAACCCAAAAAAATTAAATTCCTGCATCTAGTTTTTAATTTCGAGTTGCCCTGTTGCTTGTTTTAGGCTTGCTAAAATGAGTAATCCTGAAAATACTAAGTTGTGTGACTTTACTAGCACAAACAACAATGATTTTATCTGTACACCCATTGCTCCACCTGCTTCTAAAGCAGAATTTTATGAGATTAAGCCTGCACTGTTAAATCTGGTTATGAAAGAGCAATTTTCTGGTGTTAGTACTGATGATGCTGCTGCCCACTTAAACAACTTTGTTGAACTTTGTGATATGCAAAAGTATAAGGAGGTAGAGAGTGATATTATTAAGCTGAAATTGTTTCCTTTCTCTTTAAGAGGAAGAGCTAAAGATTGGTTGCTATCTTTGCCTAGAAATAGTATTGATTCCTGGACTAAATGCAAAGATGCTTTCATTGGAAAATATTATCCTCCTGCTAAAATTATCTCTTTAAGAAGTGGTATTATGAACTTTAGGCAACTTGATAATGAGCATGTTGCCCAAGCTTGGGAAAGAATGAAGTCTTTGGTTAAAAATTGCCCCACTCATGGACTGACTACTTGGATGATCATCCAAACCTTTTATGCAGGACTAAATTTTTCCTCAAGGAACTTATTGGACTCGGCTGCTGGAGGGACCTTTATGTCCATCACTTTGGGTGCTGCTACAAAGCTTCTTGATGATATGATGGTAAATTATTCTGAATGGCACACTGAAAGGCTCCAACTGGTAAGAAGGTAAATTCTGTTGAGGAAATTTCCTCCTTGAGTGATAAAGTTGATGCTATTATGACTATGCTTTCGAATGGACATGGTGTTGTGGATCCAAATAATATTCCTCTTGCTTCTTTGGTTGCTCATGATGAGAAAAATGTTGATGTAAACTTCATTAAAAATAACAACTTCAACAACAATGCCTATAGGAATAATTTTGGTAGTAACAATTATAGGCCATATCCTTCTAATGGTAGCAACTCTTATGGAAGTCCTAATGGCAAGTTTGGCATGGTTAGTGAAGAAAGAATGATAGAGGTTGAGAAAGCAACTAAGGATTTTATGCAAAAGCAATTTGAGCAAAATAAGATATTCACTAGAATGATGGAGGAACAATCTAGTATGCTAAGGAATATAAGTCACCAAATTGAAAATCTAAATAATGAAATCTCAGGTTTGCAAACTAGGATTTCTAATACTGAGACTTATGTTTCGAATTTGTCAGATTCTCAAACCTCCTTGATAAATAAAATGGCAGCTAAACCCGAAGCTATTAAAGAAAAAACTAGTACAACAGCTGCTGTTAGAGTTTGCACTATTTTTACTAATGAAACAAATGTAGCCCTAGTGCTAATGCGCCCCCTACTGTTAGTGAAAAGATAATAAGTGTTGGAAATGTCTCTACTACCTCTACAAAAAGTTTTAAATTGCCTGATAGCACTACTTTTGTTCCTAGTAAAAGTGCTGAAATTTTTAGAGGTGTTGGTGATAATTGCTCCATTGTTTTTTATGACAACAACTTCAATTTCGAAAATTGTAACATAACTGAAGTCATCATGTTCTTGCAAAAGCTAGCTAAGAGTCCTAATGCTAGTAAAATAAATATGGCTTTTACTGAACATATTATCAAAGCTCTCATGCATGCTAGGGAAGAAAAATTAAAACTTGAAGCTTCTATCCCTAGGAAGTTAGATGATAATTGGGAACCTGTTATTAAAATGAAACTGAGTGAGTTTGAATGCAATGCTTTGTGTGACCTTGGTTCTTGTATTTCGGTTATGCCTAAAAATTTATATGATATTCTCAAGCTTGCACCTTTGGAAAAATGTCATTTGGATGTTCACTTTGCTGATTCTTCTATGAAGAAACCTTTAGGAAAAGTTGATGATGTTTTGATAATGGTTAATAACAATCTTGTCCCTGTTGATTTTGTGGTTTTGGATATTGAATGCAATCCTTCTTGTCCTATTGTTTTGGGAAGACCTTTTCTGAGAACTGTTGGTGCTGTTATTGATATGAGAGAGGGGAATATAAAATTTCAATTCCCACTCAAGAAAGGTATGGAACACTTCCCTAGGAAGAAGATGAAATACTCACATGATACTAGTGTCAAGACAAATTATGGTTTTGGATTTTCTGGTCTTGACAATACTTGATGCATCTCTTCATGCCTAGCTCAAAGGCATTAAAGAAAAGCACTTCTGGGAGATAACCCATGTTTTTATTTGCTGTTTTATTTTTGTTTTCTTGAGTCAAGGATGCTTGTTTACCTCTGTAGCAACTCCTTTGTATCTTTTATTTGCTGTTTTGTTGTGCCAAGGAGAGTTACTAATGCAAAGTTGGTTTTATTTTCGGGACTGCATTGGGACAGATTGCTGTTCGTCACCGTTTAATTCAGTAGAAAATCAGAAAAAATCGAAAAATGCTGAAATTTTTGTGCATGTTCCTGATGATGTTACGCAACTTTCATTATTTCAAAAGTTTTTCATCTGAGCATCGTAAGTGCCTCGAAAAAATTCGTCATTACAGACTGTTCTGGTTTGACAGATTCTGTCTTTTATTTTGCATTCTCTCTTTTACAAGTTTTTAAGTGGTTTCTTTTCGTGTAAAAGTGCCCACTTGAGCCTAGTAACAGTGGCTAATGTTTAAAATAGTTGGCTTGTGAGTTTTGTCTTTGCTAGAACTTTGAAGTATTATCTTTTAGTGCACTAACCTGCTAATGAGAAAAGCTGTTAAGTTTTGGTGTGAAGGAAGTTTTCAAGTGTTGATAGAGGAGAATGATATTACATGATCAAGAAGAGTGAAGAGCTTAAGCTTGGGGAGGCTTACCTCCCCAGCATATTTCAAGAAGACTCAAGCATCTAAGCTTGGGGATGCCCAAGGCATCCCCTTCTTCATCTACAAATTATCAGGTCATCTCTAATGGTGCTATATTTTTATTGCTTCATACTAGTGTACTCTTCCTTGGAGCGTCAGTGTGTTTTTGTTTTCAGTTTGTTTTGTTTTGTTTGCTGTGCTATACTTGTTGGATCCTAGCATTCATGTTTGGGAGAGAGACACGCTCCACTTTTTCATTAGAATACTCTTGTGCTTCACTTATACTTGTTGAGTATTCCTGTCTAGTTGCTGTTATTGCTGTTAGCTCTCAGTTTTTCATATCTCTTGTTAGAGCTTTCAGTTTCTTTTGAAGAAAGTACTCTCTTGCTTCACTTATATCTGTTTGGAGAGTTGTCAAATAAGTTGATTGGTGTTTGGTTGGACCAGAAAAATGCTATGCATGTGGTAGTGGTATAAAATGCTTACATGAATCTTTTTAGATCGTTGTCTTGAGTAATTTGATGCTTGCCAATTGTTTTGAGCTGTCAAGTAATTAATGTTTAAGCTTGTGCATCATGTAAGTAATGGCTATTAATGAAGAACTACTATAAGGATTTTCTGCTATAATAATCTGTTGCATGATTGGAAGTCCATAGTAGTCTAGATAATTTTTGGATGAAGGCTATGTGTTAACAAGGAAGACAGTGGGAGTCTATGGTTCGTCAAACCTTGTGTTTTATGTACACTCTTGCTATTCCAGTTGATAATGATGTTTGCTTATAATAACTTGCTAGCCTAAACTCTGTACTAAGAGGGAATGCTTCTTGTACATCCAAAACCTTGAGCCAAATCCATGCCACCTGTGTCCACCATACCTACCTATTATGTGGTGTTTTCACCATTCCAAGTAAATTTCTTCATGTGCTATCTACTAACTACTCAAAACAATTATCCTTTTTGTGTCACTACTTGAAAAGCTCATAAGGACGTAGTAGTGAGATTTGTCATCTTCCATGCTAATTAATTTACAAGGATTGGCAGCTTCATCTGCTTCTCCACCTTTTATTTTGCATTAAAGAGCTGGTTAGTCCACCCTATAAATAAATAAATAGACACTCCTCCATGGTGAATGTTGGTGGGCACCCGAGGATTCGGTTAGCCATGGTTTGTGGAAAGTAAATGGTTGGGAGGAGTGTCACCAATAAGTGCTTGTTACAAGTGCAGTCCTAAAAACTCTCGGAACCGCTCTAAAAGTTAGTTAGCCATGGAAGATGACAAGTACCTGCTATTTGATTTGTTGACACCTGTATACACCATTACCTTACAAAACAATATTTTATGCTCTCTATATGCCTTCGGGAACTACAGCTCTAGCACATGATGTTAATCCCTGCTTCCCTCTGCGAAGGGCCATTCTTTTACTTTTATGTTGAGTCAGTTTTCCCACTTCTTTCTGTCTACTTAAGCAAACATCATTGTCAACTCCAGTATAACAGTTTTTACATAACTTTGTGTTTGGTTGATCATATTCTTTGCATTGACATTATCTATATGATATACATGTTGAAAGTTGAAGCAAAAGCTGAAGCTATTATCTTCCTTTGTGTTGATACAAACACTTTCATGTTGAGAATTATTGCTGCTGTGAACTAACTATTATGTTAGACTATTATATCTCTAAATGTTTTATAGTGTTATTCATGAAAGTTTGCACTTGTGTGATCACTTATGTTTACTCTTTATTTACTTGCTTGCAAACTATAGACCATTGGCTTGGATCACTTCATTCAGATCATGTGCATTACATTGTTATTTGATCAAAGATTGTGTTGGTAGCATGTCACTTCAAAAATTATCTGTTTTTATCGTTTACCTACTCGAGGACGAGCAGGAACTAAGCTTGGGGATGCTTGATACGTCTCAAACGTATCTATAATTTTTGATGTTCCATGCTGTTATTATATCAATTGCTACATGTTTTGGTTACACTTTATATCATTTTTATGCATTTTCTGGGACTAACCTATTAACAAGATGCCACAGTGCCAGTTCCCTGTTTTCTGCTGTTTTTGGTTTCAGAAAATCTATTAAGGAAATATTCTCGGAATTGGACGAAACAAAAGACATCGTCAATAATATCACGAGGAGATCACGGAGTCCAAAGGGGAGTCGGAGCAGACCCACCAGGGGGCCACGCCACACTAGGGCGCGGCCCAGGGTGGGCCCGCCCCCCTATGGCGTGGTGGCCCCCCTCGGCCACCGACGCCGCCTCTTCGCCTATATATTCTCCGCGACGCGAAAACCCTATTACGGTCGATCATATTCCACGAAAAGTTCCGTCGCGGCCGTCATCGTCAATCTCAGATCGGAGGAGTTCTGAAGCTCTTCCCGGCACCCTGCCGGAGGGGAGATCATCACCGGAGGGCTCTACATCACCATGCCTGCCTCCGGAGTGATGCGTGAGTAGTCCACCCCTGGACTACGGGTCCATAGCAGTAGCTAGATGGTTGTCTCTCTACCTTGTGCCTCCATGTTTAGATCTTGTGAGCTGCCTAACATGATCAAGATCATCTTATTGTAATGCTAGATGTTGTGTTTGCTGGGATCCGATGAATATTGATACCATGTTTATTCAAGTTGTTTATCTATGTGCTCTTGATCTTGCATGCTCTCCGTTGCTAGTAGATGCTTTGGCCAAGTAGATGCTTGTGACTCCAAGAGGGGGTATTTATGCTCGATAGTGGGTTCAGTCTCTAGATATCTGGATCAGTGACAGAAAGGTCTAAGATGGTAGATGTGCTGTTGCTACTAGGGATAAAACATTGGTGCAGTGTCCAAGGGCACTTGTATTGATTACATTACACACTTTACTTCATGCAATAATCTGTTGTTAGCAACTTAATACTGAATGGGATGCGGATGCTGCCTTGAAGGTGGATTATTTAGGCATAGATGTGTTGGAATAACGGTCTATGTACTTTGTTGTAATGCCCAACTAGATTTCATAGTAGACATCTTGGCATGTATTGCATTGTTATGCCCTCTCTATTTGTCAATTGCCCAGCTGTAATTTGTTTACCCAACATGCTAGTTATCTGTTCTGAGAGAGACACCACTAGTGAACTGTGGACCCTGGTCCAATTTCCTCATACTGTTTACACAACCTGCTGCAATCATCTGTTTCCTGTTACTTGCTGTTTTCCTGCTGTTTTCCACACCATACGTTTAACTCTTTGTTTCTGCAAGACCGGAGAGATTGACAACCTCTCTGTTTCGTGTTGGGCAAAGTTCTGGTTTGTGTCTGTGCAGATTCCACGTTGGTGCAAGCTCCCTAGCGCCAGGGGGAGTCAACATCAACAACCTTCCGATAGATCATCAAGTCCTACTGGATTGATAACCTTGGGTAGATTTCTCAAGGGAAAACTTCTGCTGTCTACATCATAACCTTCCTCTTGGGGTTCACCAACACGTAGCCATCAGCGCTGCAGGAGGCCGCCGAGGCGTACCTGGTGGGGCTCTTCGAGGACACGAACCTCTGCGCCATCCACGCCAAGCGCGTCACCATCATGCCCAAGGACATCAAGCTCGCCCGCCGCATCCGTGGGGAGAGGGCCTAGGCTCCTGCCGATTGATCTGAGAGGATGAGTTCCAGCCTGTTCTTCTAGTGTACCTGTGTTTCGTGTTGTTATTAGCTTTCAGTCGATGTGAAGGTCGTGTGCTGTTGACTTGTGGAATTGAAAGTGAGATATATGTATCCCCATTTCTGAATGCAGTATGATCTTGTGAATTATTTTCTTTATTTGATGATATGTTAGGTGAATCATCTATCATGCTAGTCTGAAATTAGCAATTATTAGTTTCATCTGGTTTTGCTGCCTGATGCGCAACTGCCGGATGCAACTACCACACAGATGACACATACTTTATTTATTGGTGAAAAGTAACTAATTTTTATATAGAAACCCATACTCAGTTAGATTGTATTGTAACCATAATTTTACCAACTTTAGAGCCATCACCTGCCAAGTGATTTTTAGTCGAGACATGGCACATGATGTCGGCAAAAGTATGAGAACAAACGTTCAAATCATCACGAGCGCAATTATAAATCCTTAAATTACAGAAATATCTGGATACATTTATGACCAATGTATTAGATGGAAAATGTATAAAATTAGATTACTGAGTAACTGGAAAAGATAAAAGAAGCTATTGTGCAGTACAATCTGCTGGTCACACTTTGTATTAAAAGAGACCCATAAGCGTTGAGCTTCCCTCGAGTAAGCAGTGTGCCAAAGTACTGCAAGAGTGGAGGTGTCTGCCCAGCTTGAACAGGAACACTCTGTATTTGAAGCACACAAACAGCAAGTAAAATGATACAATCTGCTCAAGAGTAAACACACTTATGTAAGTGCAAGTAACAGAATATTAGTTACCCACATGATGAGAGATGCCCAAACCAATTAGCTATCCCATCACAAGAAGACCATCAGGGAAAGCATCTCTAAAGCTAAAGTACCGAAGTTTTGATTATTTTTTTAACCTGGGATAGAACTGAATATACAACATCAAATCAGTAACCGAAAGGTGAATAATCAACACTGTACCCTTAAATGAATATATCTATGTCTACGGCACAAACACCAGCGGTCCATATTAACTGTAGACGCATTGTTCCTGATACCTCAAGCCAAAAATTGATCAAACTCTGTAATTTTAACTGGGACGGAAACAAATATCTGGGAATCTCGTTATTATGTTTTTACGATAATATCACAATAACACATAAGCTCAGTTGCACTTCTATTATCTGTAATTACATATGCAATCGAAGCATGTATAAACTAATGGACAGTAATGGAAAGACCAAGAAGCTCATTTGTGTAGCTACATGTACTATTAAGCGTTTTAGAAGAACATGCCATCTAAATGTGTGTAAAAGTGTTAAACTGTATGTAAGGAGAACCATCAATTTTAACACTAATATCCATCTAAGGGAAATTCTATAGCCAATTTTTTCTCTAAACAAGACACATTTTCTCTCCAAGATCTGATTATAATCCAAAATATGAAGCACTGTTCTACAAAATGAATTAAAAAATGAAAATGAAAAATATACAAATAATATGTTGCTCATACAAGATCAGAGAAGAGCATGATGTGTGTAAAACATGGTAAGAAAAGCTGCACGGCTATTCATCCAGATGGTTAAACTGCATGTAAAGAGAACCATCAATTTTCAAACTAAAATCCATCTAAGGGAAATTCTATCGCCAATTTTTTCTCTAAACAAGACACATTTTCTCTCCAAGATATGATAATAATCCAAAATATGAAGAAATGTTCTGCAAAATGATTATCAAAAGTTGAAAATAAAAAAATACAACTAATTTGTTGCTCGTACAAGATCAGAGAAGAGCATGAATCCTCCATTGGTGATAGTAAAGTACTGAATTTTTTTTTCTCTGCCAGAGTAAGCATCTACAGTTAATATGGACCGCTGGTGTGTTTGTGCCGTAGACATAGATATATTCATTTAATGGGTACAGTGTTGATTATTCACCTTTCGGTTACTGATTTGATGTTGTATATTCAGTTTTTCTAGAGGGCATGCGCCCAAATAATCTAAACAACCATCCAGGGTACGGAAAAAGGTAAATGTGAAATACATTTCTTGAGAATTAATTCCCAAGCAGCCGTACTTGCCCGACAAGCCACAACTGAATATATCAGAAATTATATACTATATATGCAGCATAATTAGCCTCACTATTGGGAAGAATAATTAGGGGCAGAGGATAGGAAGGAGGAGCTCACGCAAGAGGTGTAGCCAGAAGCTTAGCCTGTGTTGCTTCAGCATTAGTTACTCCTTTTTCCTGTCATTAGGAGTTATTTCGCCATGCCCTTTCTTTTGCCTGTGCCTTAGCATCGGTGGCATGGTTGGCCCTCGTGTTGTTGGGCCAAGAGTGCTCAGACATATCTCAAAAGAAATCACATCTAAATGAAAAGAAATCCAACCAAAAGAACATACCAGTATTTCAGATGTGTATAAAAGTTACAGATCCCAGGCATGCTCACGGCAGACCCCCACCCCACGCCGCGCTCCCAAAGAAACTCATACAACAGCATCACACGATTTGTGCGCACATAAACCATTAGTGCTCGCAAATGCTTGGTGCAAGATTTGTTGGATGTTTCATGACAGTGGAGATTTCATGAATAGGAGACGAATTCAAGCACAGACAGGTCGACTAAGAGAAACGCCAAGGGAGCACGCGCTGACCCCGTCACTGTTTCACGCCTGATTCCCCGGCTGCCATGTTTTGGGAGACAGAAGAGGAGGCGTCGCCAGCGCATGCGCATGCCAGGAACACGACTACCAGCGGAGTCTGCAAGCCAATAATTTAGAGAATTTGCATGTTACTGATACTGCCCTCATGATTAAGAAGGGGCAGACATCGACTATGAATATGCCAAATAGGAATGTGTAAGTAATCCTATGTTATTTGCATGTTGCAGATCATTTGATTCATATATAAGAATAATAACATATAGAGTTGTATGTTCTCTCTCGCTCCTGTTTTTTAACGAGGCATTCAGAAAATCTCCCCTTATTATTACCATCTAAAATTACACATTCAGGAATGGCCTCAACTTAATCTTGTAAAATATCCCCTTATTATTACCTTCTTAATTGTTGCTTGCACTTCACTGCACTAAATCCAGAATGAAAATTAATTCAACAACATATCGGCCATTTGACAGTGCAAGAAAATCATATCCTGTGCACACAGTGGAAAACCCAGAGACAACTTTCAAATTTTAAATGGATTGTTAAATCATGCAGATAATAGAGATGCGATCTTGTGCCTTTATAATTTAGAGTCAATAATACTTATCACATGTAGGAAGTATGATGCATATGCCACAATGTCCCATGATAAAGTTTAGCAATGAGACACCAGATGCAAGTTATATGGTGTTGTCATGTTAAGCAATGAGATATTGTTGAAGCGTACCTATGATATTTCCAAGACAGGATACTTCAGGGGAGTTTGACAATATCCATTACACTACAATACCCCTCCCGAAAACTGTGTTCTTTCCTGGAACATTAAGATCACAGGATTTAACTGAAAATAAAGAACAATTTCCAGATGATCGGTAAGGTAGTGAAATGTACGATGTCAAGTTCAGAGATAAGCCCATAAGCAATTTTTTAAATCGTGCGACATCCAGACTCTTGATATCACACTATCATATCTACGTAGTACTATTTATATTCACAAATGTCTATATATGTTTAATAACGCTCACAATGCTTTCCTTTTTATTGTTCTGTTCTTCTCAAAGAAGCCGATGGAAAGTAACAAGTAATATTATACTACTGCTATAGTTAGAGAAGAAAAACTATGTGTAGCTAATTAAGTAACCAGCAGAGGCACGAGGGCCATGCAAAAATTTCGTTACTGAAAGCATATTGGAATAGATGATGGTCCCCTTTTTCTTGACAATCAGACAGATGTATCAATCACTAATGCATTCTGATATGCTCCAACTTCCATTATTCACCCGGGCATGCAAGAACACAATCAGTGTGATCAACTGCAAAACTGATGCCGTGGAATTCAGAGAAAATCATGGACACAGTTCGCCACAGATATTACATGTAAAAACAAGAAAGATATGTTTGCAATGCCTAATTGGATTTGTCCAACAATGGGAAATCCAACCTGGAAGCTATCTGACGAAAATAGAACAAGGACTACTTGATAAGATTCGTGGCATAGCAGTACCACTACCATTACTTGCAGCATCAGAGATGATCAATTGTATTAAAAATGGAGAGAAACCACTGCATTTTACTGAAAATAAGCATCAGCTATTAAAAAATATCATGTCTGCTCCTTATATGAAGACTCTTATGAATTCGTCTTGGTTACAAAACTTCCAAACTGCCTGTACAAAAAAACATCAAACACCCAAAACAAAAGAATGTAACAGGAGCTACCTCTCTAGAAGATGGGATCAGAAGTGGTGGCAGTGAACAAGTTTCAGCATGTTCCATGAGAAGAGCTAAACCGAACCAGTTGACCTGATACAACTTTTGTCTGCAACTACAATGCATTCATCATCTCTTATAAGTGTATCTGCAGTTATAACACTAAGTTATTGGAGTAATCTCAAAGTAAATAGTGAAATCATATAAGAAAATATGATGAATACATGCAACTAAGACCAAGCTTTCCGTCAGATTTGGTAATGCTGGAGACCTTTTTAAACATGGCTGCAGGTATGACATGAGCCTATGAAAAAGTGAGAAAATGGCTTTCCGCCAGATTTACTTTCTGACTGAGTAGACTCCCAGATCAAGCATGGCCAAGCAACACAATAAATTTCAGTTGATATATGCCACACAAACAATATCCGTTCTCAAGAACAGAGAAGAGAGCAACCTGTATAATAACACAAAGTGTCGATAGTACCTTCCAGTGATAATACAAATTCAGTCGCCAGGTGACTGTGCCATCTGTCGTCAGAGCCGCAGCCTTTGGTTGAACAGCAGGTCCACTTCCAGCAGGACCCCAGACAGGCCCAAGAGGGTAATACTTTTTAACATAATCCCGCAAGCCTGGCATGTAGAGCTCCTTCAAAGCTTTAGCCCACTCAACATGGTCATCATCTTTGTTCCTGTTCTCAACAAGAACCTAAGAAAAAACGGTGTATATGCGTCATGAACCATGGCAGTATATATGAATTTGTTCCCTGGTAGAATGGGAACTTTCAGCTGGATATGTAATAGCATAGTAATGTAACACAGTAGACGAATCACTCTTCATGAGGACATTGTATGAAGTTTAATTACCATATCAAGGAAATTGCAGGAAAAACATGATCAGTTGCTATGAAATTAGCGTATAGGTATAGCTGGATTAACTAATACATAAAAGATACAGGAATCTTCATTACTCTAAGAAGCTTAAGAACAAAACCATTATTATTAACTTCAGATACTGTAAACATTTATAGCGTTAGCTCATCTGAAACTAATCCTAAGAAGCTCATTTGAAACTCGAATAATAGATAAGTTGTCAAGAAAATTCAGTCTCCGAAATTCCCTTCCATAAATATGCTGACAGCCAGGTTGACCTTATCGCTTCATCAGCTCCTCTTCCTTACTCATTGGTGCAAATAACACCTTACAAGCCTATCTCAATTGTGCTAACAGGTACTTTTTTGGATGCTCGTAGGGTTCCATTTCTCCAGGATGAAAATAGCTTTGAAAACAAAGTTGCCTAAGAGCTAGTATTGAGACAAACATAGATGCTAAATGAGTTGTTTTGCTTGAAGAAAAAAAAACATGCTAGTCAATGTGTAATCACTAATCACTGCCATCTCATTCATCTATTGTGGACCTTTCCAAAAGGAAATAGAACCGAAAGCATTCTAATCAGTTTCTCATCGTTCGCAAATCCAACTTCAGCAGTAGGTACAAATACCGCAGGTAAAATTGCATTAATAACATAATAGAAAAAAGGCATATACCTTGTTATTGTAGAACTCCGCCATCTGCCAACTTTCTTCAACATGTGCTGTTGGGAAACTCATGCCTTAGAGAGAGGAAGAACAAAACAAAATCAAACAAAAGATACTAAGAGACAATGATTAATTAAAGGGCCTCACTATACTAAGAAATCAATCGCATATACACATGCTCTGCTCAAAATATGCATCTAATCCATCTCAAGATATGCATCAGGAACATCTCGACAAACGCATATCTTCTAGCATACATATATTGCATTATTCAAACCAATCAAATCCATACAAACCTAACATATGTCGTAGAAGTAGCAAAAAACGTAGAGACACAATGATTAATTAAAGGGCCTCACCTCAAAGCCTCAGTGTAGTAAGAAATCAGTTGCCCAGATCCTTGCCATTCTTCTCCCACTAACCCCTGCAAGAACAAAACCAGGCATGGATTATTAGCAGGACAAGTACTCAAAATGTTCTGCTCAGCACGAGATCCAACATCACCGCCACCAAACCTATCGATACTAACTGGAGCGGCTGCTCCTCCGAGCTCCTGCTCCTTCCTTGGCAACACGAAACAAGAACTAATTAGAGAGTTCCTTTCGAATAGTACCGAACTGTAGCATAGCGTATGCCTATTTTCTGAGGAATAATAAAGAAAAAAGGAAGAAGAAGAACTTTGCAGAATACTCCGTAGCAATGGAATGAATCATACATACCTCTGGGAAGCAGGGTAAACGCAGCCGCTGGTGACTGCAAGCGGAACGGATTGTCAGAAATCCAGCACTTGTAGAACAAAATCTAGCAGGTATGAACTGAACTGAAGAGCAAGAAACGATGGCCTCACCACAAGACTCCACCTTCTCATCTCCCTCCACCAATACTTGGTGGCAGCAGCCCTTAAATCTCCACGAAATCGGCTCCACCAAGATGGGAAACGACAGATCCAGAGGGGAATCATCAGATCTGAGGACATGAGATCCTCCCCCAAGCTCGAGGCCAGCCACCATGGCCAGCAGAATAACAGGAAGAAGAGGAGCTATCAAGCCCATGTCACGGGAGGAGCTCGACCGCCGCCTCAGCTGCGACATGATGGTCGATGTAGGTGCCCATGTCGCGTCAGCAGTCCGGCGCCGGCCTTCTCCGGTTGATGCTCCGCCCTTCCTGTTGAGCCCGACACTCGCGGAGCCGTCGAGCGCGGCGCGGAGCTGGCCGGTGCGCCGTCTACCCCGCTGCTCCTTCTCCGCGAGCTCCTCCAGGCTCCGTGAGCTCCTCCGAAGCGGAGTAGAGGTGAGGGCGGGTGGGGAGGAGCGCAAGGCAGCAGGCGTGGGGCTAGGAGCGAGAGGGAAGAGGCGGCTGAGTGGGGAGGAGAGCAGGCACGGATTGGGCTAGGGTTTCACCCCCGGGCCCGAGTTTTGTCTCGCTGCGGGGCATGGGCAAAAGGAGAGCACACAGTGAAAGCCGCCCGTCCTCCCCTCGTCCTCCGACACGCGCCCTGACCAACGGGCCCGAGCAAAAATGGGCCCCTTCTGTCAGCGCCTGTGCCCCTCAGGCTTTTAGTGGCAAACGGTTTTCGGCCGATCCAACGGTGAGAACCAACGCCAGCGCGAATTCGAGCCAGATCGGACGGCCAGGAAGGGCTGGGAGGGGCAAGTGCCCTGAGGAGGCGGGTACTCCCGCAGCCTTTATAGAAGTAATTGGAAGGTGGATACGAGTAGCAGGCTAGCAGCCACTCATTACTGCAGATGCCATGATACTGTTTGCAGCTTCTGTGGCATGGACTCCATCCCAGCTCACGTAGTTCTGCGGGTCTTGGCAAGTCACTGCACTTACAAAGTTGCCGTTCACAATTTTGATGTTCCCGCAGTACACATCTGCGTTAAAGTTGTATGTGCCGCCGCCATATCCGCAGCAAGCCTTGGTCCCATACTCCAGCCCTGAAATCATCACAAAACCAGTTTCAGTACTTAATACTTGTGATGTCAGATATGACAATGAGCCAAACTAGTTTCAGGACAACACTTGTAATGTCAGACGAACCAAACCAAACAGACTCATATACTAATTCATAAGATAGCGCGGAAGATTGGTGCCGTGGTGGTATTACGGCAGATGCCATACGATGGCTAAAGTGTCGGGCCGATGGACGCTGGAGGATCCGGGAGAGGGCTAGCGCGCTAAGGAGCGCACACAGATAAACACACAAGCACAAGAACACACCGCGATCTACCCAGGTTTGGGGCCCTCGTGAGGAGGTAACACCCTTACTCCTGCCTATCTCTCTGTATATATCTCGGTATCAAGTGTACAAGCTGCTCCTCGAGCTGTATGCCTCAACAATGGTGACAAGCTCAAGGAAGAAGATGAAGCTATAGGGGGAAATGAGACTCTAAGCATCGTCCCTCACGCAGGAAGGGGTGAAGCCCTATTTATAGGCTGAACCGAGTTACGGAAATACCCCGCACGCTGCACTGTAGCCATGCTCAACGGTATGTCATGATGGTACTCCTGTCAGAGACAGGACATGGCTTGCCCATCCCCTGCAGCACAACGGTACACCTAGAATGTACCCTCTGATAGGGACAGGACGTGGCTTGCCCATGCCCTTCCTCGCAGTCTGTCCCCGGATATCCCGGAGTCAGCGGTTAGGTGAGGCCTATCACCTCGATCCAGCTGCACGCTCCCGTGTCAGGCGCTTCCATGCCAGGCGCTCCCGTGTCAGACGGGATGTGACAGGAGCATTGACTGCTCTCCGACACCAAGGCACCTCGCCTGATCCGACATAGACATGTCGGACTCTCCTTCGGTGGTTATCTCTTCCTGCACATAACAGAAGACAAGAAGATACCGACATACATATGTCGGTCGACCTATCTCGGTTGGTATATGCCGGTTTGCATCAGCATGGTACCTCGATCCCTTCTGGCCCTGATTACCTCGGTTTGCCTATGTCGGTTTGTACCAACATCACATCCCGGTCACTTCTGAGGTCCAAGTATGTCGGCTTTTACTGTACCTCGGTCCACCTCTGGACATAGCTTTTACCATATCATGACCCTACCCAGGGGTAGCCCCCCGACATTAGTCCCCGAAGCTGGTGCGGTCCTGCAGCCTGGGATGAAGGGCCACAGCAGGTTTACACAACCAAAATAAACAAGCCAATCTTCCGACATAAATATGTCGGCCCAACCGAAACTCCAATAACGAAAACACCAACTGATTCTGACAGTGGCCTACGTGTCGGTTTCTCCGACACGGGTAAACTTGGTCAATCTCTTCCAAGATCTCGATATTGCACGTGGCAACGACTCTCTGCTCGTCACCTCGGTTCCTGTGCATGGACAGACGTGCCACTGCACGCACGCCTCCCACATCATGCGGGCCCCATGGACTGTCACGTCCACAGAGCACTTGAGTGCTTTGACCATGGTGTGCCTCCTCGATTCCCGTGCCAGTAACCGCACCAGATCGTGCCCTGGGCGGTTCCACTTTGCGGCCCACGATGTGGCCGATCGTGCGGCCACCGTTATCGCAACCGCACGGATCGTGCGCTGCGGATCTGCGCAACCGTTTCGGAGATCGTGCGCAGCGATCTCGCTAACCGCGCACGCTCCCTACCCATAAATAGGGGAGCGCAGGCTCCCTCTTCTTCCGCCTTGCATTCCTCGACCTCTCCGCGCTCTGCAGCATGCTCTGTCCCTATCGCTGCCGTCCAGTGCGCTTCCGCGGCCGCGCCACGCCGGAGCCGCACGCCGTCGATGACCGGAATTCCTGCGCCGCCGCAACTCTGGTGAGTTCTTTGTTCCTTGCATCTCCGGTGAACATACTCATTAGATCTTCCACCGCTCTTTCGCCGTTTTCTTCCTAGTTCATCTGCGTAGATCTCTTTAGATTCATCCCTTAGGTCTTCCATTTACTTTCTTTTTTACCTTCCCCGTAGATCTTCCTGATAAGTACTAGCTTGTAGAATCCTGTTTCCCGCTGTCATCTCTTTTTTTCTACTGCACAACCATTCCGAGATACTTATCTCGGTTCAATCTGTGCCTCTTTGCAGACCTCTTCCGAGATGTCGTCTAGCCATACCTCGGATCCTGCCAACACACCCGCCGAGGAGGGAACTCGCGGAGGATGAGAGGGCTCGGATGTCTCCCCGTCCGAGATAGATTGGCTGGTTCGGACTCGGCGACTCGCGGTCGAGGTTATATGCCGGATCCCGGGGAATGAGGCCGAGCCACATCCGGAGTCCGATGAACGGGTGGTCTTCGTCGCGCATTTCGTGCGCGGCTTCGGCCTCCCTGCAAGCAAATTCTTCCGGGCCTTCCTCAACAGATTCGGCCTTCAACCTCATCACCTTCCAACCAACGCCATTACCGCGCTCTCGGCGTACGTCTCTTTCTCCGAGGGATAACTCGGACTCTGGCCCAGCGTCAAACTCTGGGCGAAGTACTTCCAGCTCCGGAAGCAGAGCATTCCAGATCGACGACCATCATACCTCGGAAAAACTCTATCTTTCCCCGTATCCCGGGTCTGGAGTCCTGCCCGAAGTGGCAGCGGACATTCTTCTACATGAAGAGTCCGAACCATGTTGATCTCCTCAACTTGCCGGCATTCACCCTTGGAGCCCCCACGGAGCAACTCAACTGGTCCCTTGACCCCAAGGAGTCCAACACCGAGATCAACCAGATCCACGGATCATCACCCAGCTCATGAAAGATGGGTGGACGGCTGATGATCTCCTGAGGACCTTTATCACTCGCCGAGTTCTCCCCCTCCAAAGCCGAGCCCACAAGATCAGCCATATGAGTGACCCGTACGATCCCACCCGGATCAGTACTCACGAGCTCAGCAAGCCCGAGGTCAAAAGACGTGTCAAGGCCATTGACAGGACCAATGGCCGAAGAATGGGAATGGGGAAAAGAGTCCCATGACAGGACCAATCTTCCGGAGCAAGTAAGTAAATTGCAGTCTAAACCGACATATTTTGCTTGCCGACACAATCTTTATGTCGGCACTGTTTTTGCTCTTAGAATAACCCGATTTTATCTCGCCCACTTTGCAGAGATTCACTCGCTAAACACTTGAAGATGGAGACAACCCCTCCGAGAAATGGGGCTCAGACTTGGACTCGGACGTCACCGAGGTTGAAGACCCGGACGACGAGGACCACGTTCCGATACCTGCTGCCCATGCCCCTACCTCGGGTAAGCCCCGAGCCCGAGCTTCAATCCGAGATTGGTCAGACGATGATGACGATGAATGCCAAATTCTAGACCCAATTGACGCTCCTCCCATCTCCTTTGCTCCTCCACAATCCTGGACCTCAGCTGACCCAGCTGGCCCAGCTCCAAGTGCCAAGGGTTCCCGAGGTGCATCTCGCAAACGTGCAGCGTCCGGTACCTCGGGTACCGGGACCTCCGGATCCTCGGCTCCCGCGGCGAAGAAACCGAAGGTGCCTAAGAAACCGGGACTTAAGCCCCGGGGCAGGAATCAGCCGCCGACCACAGAAGGGTAAGATATCCTTTGCTCACTGTCTTTCTTCCTTTATCCAGGATAACGTTCTCACAAAGTAATATTTTCTTTTATCTTAACTAGTAGGGCGGCCCTCGCATTTGCGAGGGCATCATTGTCGTTGCTATATAATTTTCTTCTATTGGTATGCGAGGTTATCACTTACTCATGTTAGTGTAAAATTAAGAAAGATATATGTTGTGGTCCATAAATTCATTAGGATCCACTTGTGAGCAATGACCAAACTACGCCTTTTAGATTATTATTTTCCCGGCAAAGAAATAATTCTTTGATGTTCTTTGATTAGAATTGCAATGTAATATTACTTCGTAAAGTAGTGAAATAAAACTAATTATCCTAGTTAAATGGTATATCAACTAAATGTACAAATAGTCATTGTAAAATGTGGAGGTATTTATTCCGCTTGCTTACCTAATATGTTCTTGAATATGTGACGATTCCACGCAATTTTATGTATGTGATTTTCAGAGTTATGGATTGTCCCTAGCATGCAAGTTTTATTTTTAGAAATTTTAATATAAATATATTCTTCAAAACTCTAAATGTACGAATATTCATTGTAATTTGTGTAGGTAATTATTCGTGTCGCTTACCTAATATGTTTTGGAATATGTGACAATTTCCCGGATTGTTCGTACCATGCAACCTATTGTTTCAAAAAAAAACTATCTTCTTCAAATTTAGAGTGGATTGAAAAAAAATAGATCATGATCAATTCACGGGGTAATTTCTACCGATCTTCGATATGACTAATCAAGGCTTTGTGTATGCCTTTCGATATGACTAATCAAGGCTTTGTGTATGCCTTAATATGTACCAGAGATTTGTTGACATTTATTCTTCTAGGACTTCTTTTCTTACATCGATATAGAACTTTCAAAAAAAAAATCTGATCACACTTCACGCCAAGACGCATGAACAGCTGAATCATTCAGCGTTCCAATCCTCACCACGAATTCTCCTGAAGTTCAATACCTAGAGTAGTAATTTACCTGTAATTAAGTGGATCATGATTACACCTGCATTATGCCCTCCCTAATGCTGTAATGCATGACTTGTCTAACCATTTCACTATTTTAATGGTTGGTCCTATGCTAGGATATTTTAATGCGTCGTACATGGCTTGCATGTTGTAGCTCGTGGCCGTGTAGCCGTTGTAAGCCTGCGACGCTGTGTTTCAGGCGCCAATGCTTGGGGTCTCTAGCATGTACGCCTATGTTCAAAAAAAAAAAAAAACATGTACGCCTAGTTTTTTTTGGAGGCTGACATAACACGGACTCAATCCCTACCTATCTCGTTGAAAAGTTGTCCACGAATAAACAACTCTTTTACCCTCGGCACATCTTGACTTATTTGTTATGGAGGATGAATATAACGTGTCAACCGGAACTATGTAGGGTTACGTAAATAATAACTTTCATTAAATTCTAACCACACGTTTTAGATCTAACCGGCCAAAATAATTAGGATGGTGTGGATCAACTTAATGTATCGAAAAGTAACTCATTTTGCTTTTAGTATATAATAGATTCAGGGCTGCCCTTGAAGTGTCTCAGAGCGCATCTTCGATGCGCTCACCTCTTCCGCCCTCAACAGTGCCTCGGTCATCCGAGACTAGAGTAGCTAGCCCCGCAAGGGCAAGCCCTACCTCGACACGCACAACTCCGGCCGGCACACCGCCGCCGACATCTGGTGCCACACCTGAAGGAGGCCAAAGCACTCCAGAGATCTCGGTTCTCGGCCGAGATGTTGGCTCCGATGCTCACACCTTGGACTCCGAGGTGGAGCGGGCCGACATTCCGGTAGCACCGAATCAACAGCAACCACCATCACAACAACAGCAGCAACAACAACAACAACAACAACAACAACAACAACAACAACAACAACAGCAGCAGCAATAGCAGCAATAGCAACAGCAGCAACAACAGCAGCAGCCACCACCAAAGTCCACCACACAGTCCACCGTGCTGGTAACTCGGAAAGCCACTCCTCCTCCCAAGCCCACACAGAGTCAAGTGGCCACCGGGAAACAACTTGCCAACCCGGAGAAACAAGTGGCATTGACTCCGACCACTACACCGGCCCATCAAGCTCTAACTGCCTTCCTTTCCCGAGTGTCCACTGGCAGCTGGGGTTTTCCTCAACTTCGAACTCAAAGCGGAAATAGCTTGGGCTCGGAGGAGCAGTATCATATGGATTGGAATGCCGCCGACACTGGCGAGGTTTCCTCTACGAACCCGGCAATCCAACATCCGGCTGGACCAAGCGCACTTGCTCAGTCCATGCACAATCTGCAAGTTGCAACCCTTCGAGCCAGCAAGCCCGCCGAGGTAAACTTCCCTCGGCAAAACCTTATTTTCCTTTGCAATAGATGATATACATATATAATCCCCAGTCCCCAAGATTCGGGTCGAGTGATCGACGCTCGCCCGAGTAAAGATCACTCGATGCGAATCTTCACAAAAAATTTCCACAATCAATTTCAAAAAATCCGACATCCAGTCCCCGAGATTCTTGTCGAGTTTTACTCGGCATGAATCTTGAAAAAATCCGACGTCCAGTCCCCGAGATTCTTGTCGAGTTTTACTCGACATGAATCTTGAAAAAATCATACTAACATCTTGCTTTTTGCAGGACTGCACGAATGCTCGGACTGTAGTGTTCCAGAAGCTGCTCCTGGACCACAATAAACTTAAGCGCTCCTACAAGCAGCTGCTGGAGGCGTTGAAAAACAAGGACTCCGCGCACACCGCTGCCCTCCAGAAGGAACGAGACGAAGTGTCTCGGCTCCAGAAGGAACTTGATCGGGTCCAGAACAAGAAGACCGAGATGGAGAAGAATCTGCTGCTGCGGGAGGAGAACGCTCAGAAGCACCAGGAACTCCTTGAGGGGACCGAGACTCGCGCTACCTCTGCACAAGCAGAACTGAACGCCCTCAAGGCCAAGAGTGACTGCTGGTTGGCCGAGCTTACTCGGATCAACAACCAGATGGAAAGTAAGTTTCCCTCATCTTTTTTCTCACTTCTTTTGCTTCTACCGGCATCAGCCATATGCCGGCATATGACTTAACTCGATGACAGCTTTCCTTTCTTCAGAACATTTTGCCCACTCCCAGGTTGCTGCATTAAACATCACCAGGAAGGCACGAGCAAAAAGAGTCGAGGCTGGCCCAATCTCGGATGAATGGGACATTGAGGACCACTTGACAGCCCTGAATGCTCGAATCTCTCCTCTGAAGGCGATTGGCATGGAGCTTCTTGACGCTGGAATCCAAGTTTACCGGATCTTTGGCCAACCTCCGAACCTCCAGTTACTATCGCCGAACTATCCAAGTGCCTGCTGGGGGCCGAGACAAGACTCCGAGTGTGGAGATCCTCCTCCGCTCGTGCCGGCGCAGATCAAGCACTGACATTCGTACTCTCCTGGTATGAGTCTATCAAGCTTGAGGCAGTGCGGATCCTGCGCTGCAACTCGATATGGACCTCAGATCCGGAGTTGATCGATCGCCGCAAGGAGGCAGCTTCCTTCATGGCCGGTTATGCCGACACCCGCCATTTCACCCCTGGGCCAGCCTATTCTGACGGCGAAGATGATGCCTCGGATGACGAAGATGATGAGGAAGATGAGGAGGTTGACGAAGAGATCGAGGACGAAGCTCCCGATACTGCCGCCGATGCAGCAGCAGCCGACACTGCCAAGCAGACATCCGCCGACATCTCCTCCGATCCTACCTCCGACACTGCCGATATCTCAGCAACTACTCCAACAACCGAGGTTGCTCCAACAACCGAAGGTGCTCCTGCGCCCGAGACTGCTTCTGCTGATCCCAGCTCCTCCACTGACTGAACTTATCATGATCAGAACTATTAAATCCCTGAAATGTCGGTGCAGATGTACATAAACCTTTAAGTATTTCGTAGTGCTACTCTTATTTTGCTACTCTTATTGAAAAACAGCTTAATGCCGAATCACTTTGCTCCAAGTCCCCGAGTTTACTTTCTTGTTTACTATACTTAGTAATCTTTGCTCTTGTCTACCATTTTGGCGTTCGACAGTCGAGTCACAAGATCAAAATTATAGCATACAATACTTGTAAAATTTGAGGTAAGGTTCAGAGTCACCCGACACAAGGAAAGGAATGAAAAACAGGGTTAGTAAACAACATATGCCGAATCATTTTTGGACCGAGTCCTCGAGTTTACCACATACCACAATCTCTGCTCTTGACTACCATTTGGCGTTCGTCAGTCGAGTCACAAGATCACAACAGGATAGCATACATTACTTGAACTTTGAAATAAGGTCAAAAAATCATCCGGCATATAAACAAGTCGGATAAAACAGAGATAAAATACATGCATATGGACAAGGCAGTCCCCGAGTTTCTCTTCGGGTGCCGGCATTTTATTCAAAGGAAATCGAGATACATACATTATGCCCTTAAGAGTAAAAGGGGCGGAGTAGAGCTACATTCCAGGGTCGTTTGGTCTCCTCTCCGGATTTGTCCATCACATTTTTCTTCGGTTCCTGCGCATCTATAAGATAATATGCATCATTGTGCAGAGCCTTGCTCACAATGAACGGTCCCTCCTATGGAGGTGTTGTCGGCCTGCACTGCGCTGCACTAGCCTCAACACCAAATATCCTTCTCGGAATACCCAAGGGCTGTTCTTCCGGCTATGATAGCGTCGGAGATTTTGCTGATATATTGCTAACCGAGATAAGGTCAGTTCTCGTGCTTCTTCGAGCAAATCAACATCATTTTCCCGAGCTTTTTTGCCTCGGTTTCTGTGTACAGTGCAACTCCGGCGAGTCAAACTGCATGTCGGTCGGCAGGACCGCCTCTGCTCCATAGACCCAAAAAAATGACGTATAGCCAAATGAACGATCCGGTGTGGTCCTAAGACCCCACAGTACTGCTGGTATCTCCTCTATCCAACACCCCGGAGTTCTCAATAGTGGTTCAATCAACCGGGCTTTAATGCCGGCCAACACCAATGCATTTGCTCTTTCCACTTGTCCATTGGCCTCTGGATGTGCAACCAAGGCTATGTCCAACCGAATCCTCTTTTCAGCACAGAATCGAGCAAATTTTCCCACAACAAAGTTTGTGCCATTATCCGAGATAATGCTGTGGGGTAACCATATCTCAAAATGATGTCCTCAAAAAGGACATAGCTGTGTGACCATCACACTTCCTGATTGGCTTCACCTCGATCCACTTGGTGAACTTGTCCACCATCACCAGCATATGAGTCATGTTACCTCGGGCTGGTTTAAACTCCCCCACCATATCCAGACACCAAACAGCAAAGGGCCAAGTGATTGGAATTGTCTTGAGTGCCAAGCTGGCAAGTGGATCTTCTTAGCAAATCTCTGACATCCCTCACACCTTCTGACAATATCATTTGCCTGTTGCAGAGCATTGGGCCAATAAAACCCATGCCGGAATACTTTAGCCACCAAGGCTCTTGTGGAAGCATGATGACCACATTCTCCTTGATGAATTTCCAGGAGCATCTCTTGTCCTTCCTGCGGCTCGACACAACGCTGCAGTACTTCGGTTACACTTCTCTTGTATAACTCCTTGTTGATGATGGTGTATGCCTTGGATCTTCTTTGCACTTGCCTGGCCTCAACTTCATTACTTGGCAAACTTCCATCCATCATATATGCCATTATAGGTTGTGCCCATTCCGGCACAGGACGTACAGGAAATACCAGATCATCCCCGGATCATCCACCTCCATGAGATCAACCGACATTGCCTCCTCCGACATTGAGTAACCATTCCCCAAGTTCTGCCAACCAGTCCCCGGGTCCTCCCAAATGCATCCGACATCAACGTCCATGGGCACAACTCCAGATTCCAGTTTTGTTGGGATGAATATTGACTCGGACTCCGGAGATGGTTTGATCGATGGCTTCCTCAGATGCTCCAAGGATATGCCGGGTGGAATTGGATCCTGAGATGAACCTAGCTTGGACAATACGTCGGCATCTTCATTTTCCGCCCGAGGTACATGCTTGAACTCGCACCCTTCAAAGAATCTCAGGATCTTCTGGACATGAAACCGATAAGCGCCATATTGGCGTCCAAAGCGTCCCAATTTCCTGAGACTTGCTGCACCACCAGATCCGAGTCTCCGAAACACTCTACCCGGCGAATACCAATTTCCTTGGCCACCTTGAGCCCATGAACAAGTGCCTCATACTCGGCCACATTGTTAGATGCTGCAAAATGAATCTGCAGTACGTATCTCAGCTGGTCTCGCTTTGGCAAGGTGAGAACTACTCCGGCACCCAAACCAATCTTGGTCTTGGAGCCATCAAAGTGCATCCTCCAATAATTGGAGTCAGGCAATGGTGGCTCATATTGCATCTCGGCCCAATCCACCAAGAAATCCGGCAGTGCCTGAGATTTGATGGCATCTCTTCTTTCATAATGTGGTGTGTAAGGGGACACCTCTATGGCCACTTGGCTACTCGGCCAGTTGCATCTTTGCAACCGATGATCTCCGAGATAGGAGCCTCGCACACCACTGTGATTGAATGCTCTTGGAAGTAATGTTTCAACTTTTTTGCAGCCAGATAGACACCATATGGCATCTTCTGGTAGTGAGGATAATTCTGCTTGGATAGCGAAATCACCTCACTCAGATAATATACCGGCCTCTGCACGGTTTTGCCCTCTTCTTCTCGCTCCACCACCACTACAACACTCACAACTCGATTTGTGGCTGCAATGTAGAGCAACATCGGCTCCTTGGGTAATGGTGAGGCTAGTATCGGCGCAGTTGCCAACATCCTTTTCAACTCGATGAATGCCGCATCTACCTACAGAGTCCACACAAAATTGTTACTCTTCTTCATTAACTGGTACAGAGGCAAAGCCTTTTCCCCAACCTGCTAACAAACCGACTCAAGGATGCCAAGCATCCAGTGAATTTCTGCACGTCCTTGAGACATGCCGGTAACCTCATGCTCTCAATAGCACGGATTTTTATCGGGTTCACCTCGATACCTCGGCTTGACACAAGGAAACTGAGTAACTTGCCTGCCGGCACACCAAATGTACATTTATCCGGATTAAGTTTCATCCGGTATTTCCTTAAGTTTATGAATGTCTCTCTGAGATCATCAATCAGAGTGGATTTATCTTTAGTTTTTATGACGACATCATCGACATATAACTGCACATTTTTGCCTATTTGATCATGCAAACATTTCTGCATACATCTCTGGTATGTAGCACCAGCATTTCTCAAGCCAAAGGTCATGACACGATAGAAATAGGCCCCATACGGGGTAATGAAAGCAGTTTTCAATTGATCAGCAGGGTTCAGAGGTATCTGGTGAAAACCAGAATAAGCATCTATAAAGGATAACAGCTCACACCCAGCTGTGGAATCGATCACTTGATCAATCCGAGGCAGCGGGAATGGATCCTTAGGACATGCCTTGTTCAAGTTTGTGAAATCGATACACATGCGCCACACCTTGGCCACCAATGGTTCATCCTTTTTCTTTTCCACCAGGACCGGGTTAGATAACCAGTCCGGGTGTAGCACCTCCATGATGAAACTAGCCGCAAGCAACTTGGCCAGCTCATCACCCACTACTTTTCTCCTCTCATCCGAGAGACGTCGTGTCGGTTGCTTCACCGGCTTCATGTCCGGCCTAACGAATAAAGAGTGCTCAGCCAACTCCCTCGGAACACCTGGCAGGTCCTGATTCGACCATGCAAAGATATCCCGATTCTCACGGAGGAAGTGACTGAGCTCGCTTTCCTATTTCTCAGTTAACCCGGAACCGATGATGACGTTGCGCTCCGGGCATTCCGGGTCAACATTGATCTTCTTTGTCTCCTTTGGCACCTCAAAAGTGGCATTCTGCTCCGGGTTAGCCATACCCGGCATACCAAGCTGCGCGGACTGAGTCAGCGCCACCACTTCATGGATCTTCTTCTTCTCTACAGCAATAATTAGTGACTCGGCTAAGCAAGATCCAGCCGAGGCACATTCCAATGCACGCTTATAATCACCCGAGATGGTGATGATGCCATTAGGACCCGGCAGCTTCATCTTGAGATAGGCCACATGAGTAGAGATCATGAACTTGGACAGCGCGGGCCTACCGAGTAAAGCATGGTAGGGATTCTCGAGTTCCACCACCTCGAACTGAATGCTCTCAGTCCTACAGTTATCCTTGGTGCCGAACAGGACATCAACCCAAATCTTGCCCATAGGTGCACATGATACACCAGGCACTATACCATGGAAGGTTGTGCTACTCGGTTGCAGCATGTTCATCGAGATACCCATCTTCACCATAGTGTCTCGGTACATGATATTGATAGCACTCCCATTATCAATGAGAACTCGGGTGAACTGGACATTGATGGTGGGCCCAATGAATGTCGGATCCACCACCAGAGCAGAACCTCCGGAGTTGGCATGAATCGGGGATTATCTTTCCTGCTCCAACTGATCTCTTGCTCAGACCAGTTCATATACTTCGAAACTACCGACATAACCGCATTCACCTCCAGTGCATGCCGATGCAAGCTCTTCTTATCAGTTGGCTCAGTCACAAAGACCACATAGCTCTGGTGAGCCTCTCTGAACTCACTTTGGGGATACTCCCCCTGGCGACTGGGACCAGCATTGCTGTTGTTCCCTCTGACATTCACCTGATTCACAGGTTTCGGAGCTGCCTGCCTGTGAGGAGGTGCATTCACCGGAATAGCATTTGCCCCGGTGAGCGGTAAGTTTTGCCTCGGTGGAATTCTCTGAGGTGCACCCGTCTGATTCCCTCCGGATCCTCCTCCTTCTCGCAACGTGCGCTGATACCAGCTGCACTGCCGAGTTGTATGATTCGCCGGCCTTCGAACATCCGGCGTTTGATAGCAGCAGGGCCCATCCAGCATTGCCTCATAGGTCATGGGTTTCCTCTGGTCACTCCATGGTTTCTTCCCCTCCTGGTTCTGGCCCCATGCTAGACCATTGTTCTTCGGACGCTGGCTATTGCCGGTATCTGGCTGATCTTGGTCGACCGCAGCAACCTAGTTTGAACCATACCGGTAATCCGGCTCTCTTTTCATGTTGCCAAAGTCCTGGCGATCATTCTGCCGAACTGGCCCGGGTCTGTTGTTCACCGGGTATCTTCTACTCGGCTCAACCGAGTTCAGCAGAGGCTGCGTCGGGTCACCAAGTGCATAGCTATCCGCGATGCGGATTGTCTCGGCCAAAGTGGCCAGAATATTCCTTTGCAGCTTCTGCCAGAGCATGGAGCCATGTCTGCAGCCTTGCGCAAACCATCAAATGGCCTGAGCCTCCACAACTCCTTCACAGGAATTGCGAACAGTACTCCACCGAGTCAAGTAATCTCGGTCAGTCTCATCATCCCTCTGCTTGCACATGGCAAGCTGCTGAGGACGGTTGGGCCTCTTGTAAGTGCTGGAGAAGTTGCTAACGAAAGCTTCTTCAAAGTCCAGCCAGCAGTCGACACTGTCCTCTCTCAAGTTATTCAGCCAAATTCTGGCTGGCCCTTCCAACATCTGCGGGATATACCTCACCGCCCATCTGCGCTTACCTCCCGCAATGTGCACTGCCGACACATAGTCAATCAGCGAGTCCTCTGGCTTGGTGCTGCCGTCATATGTCTTCGCACTTCGACTCAACTGAAAGTGCGGCACTGGTGGCTCCTTCATGATCCGAGATCCAAAGCATGCAGGGCCAGGTGGGCCTTGTTCTTCCAGCATCTCGGACAGATAGATTCTGTCCAACTTGTATCGAGCATCATTCGGAGCTAACTGGCGAGGTCACAACCGGGATCCCAGTGCGCCCTCATACCTCTGATACCCGGCTCTCTCCATAGCCGAGATACCATCATCATATTGGTTAGCCACATGGCCAACACCCTGTGGCAGCTGCACGTGCTCGACACTCTGCTGCTGCCGAGGCTGGTTTTGCACCGGATACCGAGGTGGGTGACCTCGGCCAGCCGAGTTAACCTTCCCGACATTCGGGTTGCCCGGACCGAGATTGTTTGTACCTCGGCCGGCATCAGCATGCCCTGCTAACTGCTTTCCGGCATACTCCGGATCATATGTCTGCATCTGCTTATTCTTACCGGAGTTTACACTCCGGTCGCGACCTCCACTGTCATGCGGTGATGAAGCTTGCCCCTTAGATTTTTCACTAGCTGCCCTAGCCGAGTGAACTACCTGGGACCCACCAGCACCTGGGTTAGCATTGCGAAAGGCCTCGTTCTGCCGGTTAGCAACACCGATTAACTCATTAACTCGGTCTTGCTGCTTACGGCGAGCTTCTCCGGATAAGCCAGATAACTCGGCTCTTGCTGCCTCGGCAGCTCTAAGAGTCTTAGCAGGGGAACTATACTTCAGTTTTTCAACCGTCATGTGACTAGGAGTCTTACTAGAAGTAGATCTACCATCTCTAGCAATCTCAGCATTGAGGCCGTTGCCTCTCCTACGCACATCCTCTATACGGCTAGGGTGATTAGCTACCGGAGTTAACCCATGAGCTGCATTATACTCACGAAGGGATACGCCAAATTCCCTCCGTATCTCGGCCAACTCAATGGCCTCCTGATGCAGCTTCTGACGTTGCACCTCTAACTCGGCAGCTGCTTGGGCAGCATCTGTCCCGGTAGCTACCGGCACATCCAACTTCTCGATTATCTCTTCTAGAGGAGCTAGTCTGACCGACACATTGGATGTACCGGCCCGAAGGTGCGCCTCTCCTTCCAGCGGAGGCTTCGCCGTGCGGACGGATTTGGCAGCAGGCTCGCCGACATTGCCTTTGCCGGCACCAGCCGCAGGCCCGGTCATCATGACCTCGGCGCACCTCCCGAGGCGATCGATACGCCGGCCGCGAGCCGCGCAAACAGCAGGAGGATCCTCTGCCACAAGCACCTGCTCGGGGTACTTGCAGACAAACTCGGTGGCGACGTACGTCTCGAACGTGCCGAAGTTCATGAGGCAGCCGTTCGTCGGGAACGGCCTGCTGCCGAAGCATCCCGCGTTGTCGCTGATGAAGTTCAGCGAGCTGAGCTTGCAGATGAGCCCGCTGACGACGCGCTCACCGGAGTCGATGATGGAACCCGTCCGGATGATCACACCAGCTAGCGCCTCTGTCTGCCCACGGTGGGCGCCAACTGTCGTGATCCGGGAGAGGGCTAGCGCGCTAAGGAGCGCACACAGATGAACACACAAGCACAAGAACACACCGCGATCTACCAAGGTCCGGGGCCCTCGTGAGGAGGTAACACCCCTAGTCCTGCCTATCTCTCTCTGTATATATCTCGGTATAAAGTATACAAGCTGCTCCTCGAGCTGTATGCCTCAACAATGGTGACAAGCTCAAGGAAGAAGATGAAGCTATGGGGGGAAATGAGTCTCTAAGCATCGTCCTTCATGTAGGAGGGGGTGAAGCCCTATTTATAGGCTGAACCGAGTTACGGAAATACGCCGCACGCTGCACTGTAGCCATGCTCAACGGTATGTCATGATGGTACTCCTGTCAGAGACAGGACGTGGCTTGCCTATCCCTGCAACACAACGGTACACCTAGAATGTACCCTCTGATAGGGACAGGACGTGGCTTGCCCATGCCCTTCCTCGCAGTCTATCCCCGGATATCCCGGAGTCAGCGGTTAGGTGAGGCCTGTCACCTCGCTCCAGCTGCACGCTCCCGTGTCAGGCGCTTCCGTGCCAGGCGCTCCCGTGTCAGACGGGATGTGACAGGAGCATTGACTGCTCTCCGACACCAAGGCACCTCGCCTCGCCTGATCCGACATAGACATGTCGGACTCTCCTTCGGTGGTTATCTCTTCCTGCACATAACAGAAGACATGAAGATACCGACATACATATGTCGGTCGACCTATCTCGGTTGGTATATGCCGGTTTGCATCAGCATGGTACCTCGATCCCTTCTGACCCTGATTACCTCGGTTTGCCTATGTCGGTTTGTACCAACATCACATCCCGGTCACTTCTGAGGTGCAGGTATGTCGGCTTTTACTGTACCTCGGTCCACCTCTGGACATAGGTTTTACCATATCATGACTCTACCCGGGTAGCCCCCGACAATTGGAGAGAGCTTACCGTGAGCTTCTGGATGCCTGAACAGCTCAAGCATGATGGAATGTTTGTCGACGTACATGATTTGACATCTTCCTATCCTCGGCCAAACTGTTATTCAGCAGTTCATTGTAGTATACAACCGCGCTATTGTAACTTGTCATACAGCCATACTCATCCAGATCATCGCTGTTATGTGGAAGCTTGAAAAGGAAGGCCGGGTAGCACCAATCGGCGCCATTTTGAACACCACGAAGTTGCGAGCCCCAATTATGTACAAGTACTGCAAGAATTCCCCAGTTATTTTGCAAGTTGCACTAAGCACCATTTTGTACTACCCAAAGTTACCTATATTGTCCCTGAGATTTGGCTGAGAACCGAAGGAAGCGTTTGCTTGACACTCTCAATGCCCTGGGATGCTAGGTTAGAGGTGAAATCATTCTGGCCAATGTCTATCGCGTACAGAGAATTGCTGAAAACATCAGGCGAGGGAAGTTGGCCTGCAAATTGGGCAAACAATCCATCTCAATCTGAGCTGGAAATTAAAAAGATCCAGACCATTTAGCAAGAGATCCTTACCACTGCTGCCACCGGACCTGATCACTCTGCCACTGAACTCCTTCATCTGCCGGAGCTGTATGGCGATAGAGAAGGGGCTGATCCCGGTGACAAACACCGACGTGTTGGGCAGCAGCGCCGTCGAGGCCAGCATGGCGAAGTTGGCGCCATGCCGGAAGTCGGAGGCGACGGATTTGTTTTCGAACTTTTTTGAACTAAAATAGATGTAGCACTAGAACTCAGAGCCAAAAGCACTGTTTAAGTTTTTTTTCCTCCTCTCTTTCGATTTTTTATGAGTTGAACTGGATCGAGTTTCGACAGCGCAATACCCTGACAGGCAGGCTGTTTCTCGAATAGGGGAATGGCGTGCAGACGAATGAGTTTGCAGTAAGATGAGAATGCGATTTTTATTTTTGGTCCTAGTTCTTCGGCACCAAAGACTATTAGGAATCCTTATTCTTTTTAGGCTTGAAACGATAGCTGTACAACTAATTTCTTCTGTCAATTGTTGGAATCATAACCGCCACCTCTAGATTGGTTCCCAGCGTGCAGTGCAAGAATACATACAGGCAGCCCGTAGAGCTCTCTGAGTTCAGGCAGGTGGCCGATGGAGGGAATGGATGACAAACTCACGCGTGACATCTTCTTTCACAACAATACATCTCTACAACATTCAATCCCACTAGAAATGGGAGTTGTGGTTGATCGCAGGTTTTGATGCAACATCAGCCGTCCGACCAACTGTGGATGGTGTACATGTTAATTGCAGCGCTGGCGCGATACCGACTATCTTCTGATTGGTCACACACTGGTAAACGCAACGGGAGCCACGACCGACCACTGTTGCCGTCTGCTCCTCTCTCTCGGCCACTCCCATGCTCAACCACGCGAGCGCCGCTGCCCCATCCGGCCTCCATATCGCCGGCGGCAGCGACCCAACCGGCCTCCACCGCATGATTACCTCCTCCTCTCTCTCTCAATACCGGATGTAGCATCTCTTTCTCTCAGATCTCTCTATGCGGTACATGGGGGCCAAGTAGGAAGACGACCAGCCTGATCTAACATCAGCCGAGAGGTACGTCCAACAGAAGAAGCCGGCTGCGGTGAGGACGTGCAGTAGCTCCTTTGCTTCCTAGGACTTTGATTTGTTGAAGCGAAGCTGAGGGGCACAAGTGGGGGCACCAGATAGATTTTTTAACGGATTTCCTAGGTGATCTTGAATCGGCAACTGCACATTTAACTTTCCTTTTATTCCTCTGATTCTCATCTTGGGCTGCCATGGTCTTTGCATGATGTTTATGCTGAATTTCTTATGCTGACTAGGTGTTTGATGATTTCTCTGAAAGGAAAACCTTGTTTGCTACTGTTGGTTCACAAGAGTAAAATGATTGTCTAATTTTGTTTCTCCCATAATTGCTGAACAAGCAGTGAAATCCTAGTAGGAGTATATTTAATTTTGAGAATTTCTTATGACCACCACTAATTTTGATTTCAGTTTAGGTCGGCATAAGAAATTGAAATCAAAACTGAAATCTTTGACAACTTCTCCTGGGAGTTAATGGCGTGATAATGTCAATGACAAGTAGAATAATTTATCAAGTATGAATCTTTGAATCACACTTTACAACATCAATATTCCCGTCCCTGGCTGCACGCCACATTATTTTATTCGATTTCCTTGTATCCATAACATGAGTCTAGGAACTATTTTAATTTCTAGATTTGGACCCTGACAGGGTTTATTTACACATGTCATTGGCTGAATTCTCATTACAGGGTGGCTGTGGTGCGCCGGACTACCTGCTGGACTGGGTGGATGTTGGAACGGCGAGCGACTTCTTTTGCTGGTAGTGCTAGCTGGTAGGACTCAGGATCGCAGGAACAATCCAAGGACATGGCGCAATGGACCATCGAGCGTGCTCAACAACTACAACAGGATGCCAACATGCGGAGCATCTGTTCATCGTCAAAGTCTTTCTCCGTGGCGTGCGTCCGTGCTGGGCAGGTATATACATGCCAGTGACACATGCTCTACTTCTTCAGGTTCTATCTCTCTCTCTCACAATAGATGAACTGCTTTGATTGCCACCCAGTTTAAGGGATTCATGATAGTACATATGGACACTACGTGTGACATGCAGTACAAGATACTTGGAAGGTATGTTCCGACATCTATTGCTAAATAGATGACTGATAGTAGAATATTCCTTATTGCAATAACAGAAGTCAGTTTGATTAAACAGTTTTATCACAGAATGCTCACTTAAACAGCTTATGGATCAAATAAGTTTGCACATCAAAATAATACAAGAGGACATCTGAAGTTACATATAACCAATGCGACATAAATGTCCAGAGATTCATTTCAAAATACTAGCAACATCTACCCGTATATTATGTGCTTTAACCCAATGATGATACTCCGCATTTGAGACCAAACTAATCAATTATGCCAACTCTAGCAAATATTTCAGGAGTGAGCATATAGACACTTCTCAACAGGAAGCATAATAATTTTCTAATTCAAAACAGACGATTGAGCAATTGGAAACTATACAAAGTATTTTCTTGACAACACTACCGGGAAGTAGATGCAGGAAAACAAAGCAGTTAGACCGTGTCAACCTGTTAGAGCTGATTGTGTCTGCCCAGCAACGTTTACTGGTTTAATTTGTGGGTGGGATTGCAGTTTAGCAGGAAGTCCTGGCCCACTTGCACACTTACCGATCGTTGTGTAGAGTTTGTGAGGCGAGGCGGCGGTGAGATCCTTTTTGGATGTCAGTCAGTGTCAATCCCGTTTCACCATTGTTGTTTGTGTCGGCAGCTCCAGCTCGATGTGACTTGTGCATTTGTTCCACTGGGTTAATTTATTTCCGTTTGTTTCTTTTTTGCATGTCTGAATTCTGAACCCAACTTATAAAGCTACCCATATATGATAGAAGGGTGAAAGTCAAGTTTTCCCAGTGCCACTCTCTACTGATTCTTGTTGCAACATTTCACCATCGTTGTTGGTGTCTTCGGATCCAGCTGAATGTCACTGGCTTGTGTATTTATTCCACTAGGTTAATTTAGTTCAGTAAGTTTCTTTTTTGCATGCCTTAATTCTGAACCCAAAATCCCATCTATGATAGAAGGGTGAAAGTCAAGTTTTCCCAGTGCCACTCTAATGATTCTTGTTGCAAAAGTTTTTGTGTCGGGCCATGCCGCAACCAATTAGTAAAAATATCTCAAGCAATGAAGTTTTCCTAAAATTAGCAGTGGTGAACTTAAGCTGATAGATGTTGTAAATTGGAATTAGAGTGCAAATTAGATTGTCAATTCACTTTCCCTCTCTGTTTCTTTCCCATATGTATCTGACATGCACCATGTTTTTGTCGCAGAGGCTTATGATTCGATGGTTCAAAAGGTCAATATCACAATGAAATGGGATATTATGCACTGCACTCGTGTTACTTATGTTGTAAGTAGCACCCTTCACATCAACAGATGTGCCTTTCTCTGAACTTATTATGCCATGCTTTTTTTAAGAATAAATTCTGATCCTAGCGTGTAGCATGTGAAATGACTGATTACACACTACCCTAAAAAAACATCTTCTGCTTCTAACGGTATGTTCAGAACATAGATTTCGCTTGACATCAAATGACTGAAAATATACCATATGTTCAGAACTAGGAAGTGAAGTTATAGTTGTAGTTGTTCATGCTAGAAGGTCACTTTAATTTTGCATCTACGTAGTTCCTACTTGTTTAGCCTCCTACAATGAAACACTAACAAGAGAAAGGAAGATGCATCTTTTTGGTTCGATAAATGACTTCCTGGTGATACCCTCCGCTTCTGTTTTCCCGCTCTCTTATCTCACTGCACCCGGCCCAACATCTCCGTTGCCGCGGTTCGCTCTACTGGCATCCCCCTCCAGCCGCGCCTCTGCACGGTTGCTTCTTGTGAGCTTCTCGACGCCCAGTTGATCATCGACGGAGTCACCCTTGACTCCCTTGAGGACGTCCGCTCTATGGCTTGGAGCACCGAGTCCGCCTTCAGCTCGAGAGCGGTCTACCGTGCCCTCGCTACCGGGGGGCAGCTTGACGCCTCCGCCTTGATTGCGTGGGGATCCCGCCTCCCCTAAAAAATCAAGATTTTCTGTCATCTCGCCGACGCAAACCACCTTAGTTCCCGCGCTAACCTCCACTTCAAAGGGTGCGCCCTCGGACTCTTGCGAGCGTTGCAGGGACAACGAAACCTGCAACCACATCTTCTTCCTATGTCCGGTCTCCTCCGAGACTTGGCTTCGTCTTGGCCTCCCGGCTTCCGTATCCGCATTCCTCTGGGACATCCCTTTGCCTCCCCCTGTTTACATGACGCCGTATGTGTGGCATCTCGGGATTGCTGCTGTGCTTTGGAGTCCATGGAAGGCGCAGAATGATGCTATGTTCAACGCCACGGTCCTTTCGTCCACTCAGATCCTCGCCCGCAGTGCTGAAGACATCGATCTTTGGGGGTATCGCTTCCCGGACGTCGACCGAGATGCTATTGGAAGACTTAGCTCTTATGTTAGGCATTGTGCTAGATGATTTCTCTTCCCCGTCTTTGTTTTCCTTCACAACCGGCTGCTGTATCGGTCCTATTGTAACTCTCCCCCTACCCCCATGTAACTTTCTCGTGTAAAACTTTGTTCCCGGGTTGGGCCCTTTTGGGGTCGCTTCGAGACTAATAACCGGTGGGGAGCCCCTCTCCCCCAGGCATTCTCGGAAAAATGTATCTATGAGATGTCTAGATCAGTATGTATCTTTTAGTGCTCCACTGTCGCTCAGCATTAATATCTGGTGTGGATAAGTAGAAATCAGAATGTTGCTTCTCCCTTTGCTTTGATGGTTCGGCCTGTGTGGCGTGATGTGCCGCCAACTTTGCCTGTGCCGTTAGGACAATTGAATATTTATTCTGCTTTTGTATTGATAATTGAACCTGGAGCAATGCTTCATATGGAAAAAATGTGTGTTTATTTTGTATTCTGTTGACCGAAGAATGCACAACTATGTGGGTTGATTTGAATATAACCTGTCAAACTGATCCTTGAAGCTTATTTCATTTCTCTTAGTTCAAGACATAGAGATTTGTTAGATGAAGGATGCATGTAACATAGAGTGAGCATAGTTTCTTATTGGAGTTAGAGATGGGTGATAAGTAGTTATGCTTTGATGTTGATTGAGAGGGATGCTTGGTTCCGTTAAAAACTAAACATTTACTACTGTATACCTCAAGTGGGGAGATAATTTAGTTGTATAGCTCAAGTGTGGAGATAATTTAGTAGGAGACATACATTTTACGCATTTGATCTTTTACCATAAAATAAGGTATGCGGCAAGGTGACAAAACATTTACTACTGTATGCCTCATGTGGGGAGATAATTACTACTGTATGCGGCAAGGTGACAATGGGGCGCAGCAAAGCGCGCCATACGCTTCTAGTACACACAAAATCCAGAAAAAACAACGTACTGTGACTGAAAGATCATGACATACCACCATGGCAATCGGTTTGATGCGCCGCTCCCTAGCAGCTGATGCTGACGCGCAGAACCGTTCCAGGGTCCATTACAAGCTGCATTCGTAATTTGGTACAATGCTGGCAAAGCAGCAATAGGATGGGACCTGTACTGTACATTGTGTGGATGGAGAAGCTGCCCTCTCCTAGGTTGTGGACTATGTCGTGCTGAGCAGGTGCTGGATAACTTTGTCAGGGTCGTTGTCGTTGATCGCGAGCAGCTCGGGGACGTTCGAGGTGGTGAAGCCCATCTCGTGGAGAGCGTTGTAGGACTTCACAAACTCCTTCACCTGGAGGAAACAAGGTAACCACCAGGTTTATACTTGCCAGTTTTGCCGAAATTAGAAAAAAGGTAAGAGAAAATTGTCCAAAGGTTCAGACTGCTGAACTAATTGACATAACACAAATTCTCCCGAGGGATTCGACTAGTATAAAGCTACCACATGTCAAACTATGTAATGTACAGCTTTTGCCCAGATAGAGAACCATTTTACTATAGAACAATGGCTAACTGTACATATCAATTTTTCGCAAGCGGATATTTAAAAGACAAGCAGTTTTTTCCCTATTTCAGAAATTTAGACCGAGAGAACAGCAAACATTGTATAGCTCTCACATTGATTAGGACATGGCACTGGCACAAAAAAGTGCATCAAATTGACTGCGGACTCTAAGAGCGATCAGCTGTATGTAGCTATTCGATTGGTCTTAGACAAACATTTTGAGTAGCAGAGCGTAGGTTTTGTAATTGATAATGATGAAAGATAGCATTTGCGAAGTACAAGATAAACAAGGTGAAAGGAGCATGCCTTTGCTGGATTGTCTCCATAATTTAACACAGCAAATGACACAGCTTCACGTCCAAGCCCCATGGAGATATACTTCTCCACAACTGGATCCCCTGGTGCAGCCTGCATAAGGCCAAAACAGAAGGACAATAAGGATTCAGGGATACTCTATTGTTAACAGACTTTGATAAGGTACCCAACTGTTATATAAATCTCGCAAGTATTTATCATATGGAAGGATGAAAAGGAGTCGAGGAACCTATGACGGAATCACAAAATGCCTCATGGAGAACAGAAGTTCCATGAAATGCATGTATCTGCAGGATTTTCACTGAAGGTACGGACGGATGAAAGAGAACTTGTAAAGATAAAAAGAAGTGATGGATGGTCTCTCTCTCAGATAGTAATAAAGTTCCATAACTTAATTATGGCTAACAGGTTAGATAGAACATTTTCCTTTTGAACAACATTTATCAAAGGGTCAGCTATAACAAGGATACCAGCACCCATTTTCCCCTGGGTTTTGAAAAGTACACCCCAAACATATCGGTGTATTCAATTGCTTGCAGGAGTCGTCCGCCCCAGGTGTGGCGGTTCGTTTTCCGAGCCCTTGGCGATCGTGAGGCGATCGCATCTGAGGTCTTCGTCTTCGTCCTGGCTGCCGATCCGTTCCCCTGGCAGCCAGCGTTCTGGTGACTCCCGTGGGGTGACGGTGGGTTCTCTTCATCTGGCGTTTCTGTGGTGACTACGCCCCTGGCTGCCGGTCTTTGTCCCGGGACGCCCGGCGTTCCCGGCGCGGGGCACGCCGGTGTGGCGGCCAGGACTGCGTCCTGCCCGGCCATCAGGGAGCGCACAATTTGCAGCGAAGTTTCTCTCCCTCACGGGGGTCTGTTGGAGGGGTTTAATTTTCATCATCGTCTCCAGAATATTGCCAAGAGAGCCTCTAAAAAACCTAGTTTGCTACGGGCTCCCGAGGGAAGTGTGGTGCAGGAGAGGGGTCTCTGTCCGGAGATTGCCGCTCTGCGGCAGAGAGCTGTCCAGATTGTGAGAGAAGCACGAAGAAGACAGGAGGAAGCAGAGAAGGTAATCCCCACTTCCCTTGATAGTAAGAAAGTTTCTGATCAGGTCCAGTTCAGTTCATCTTCTCTCAAAGGGGTTGTCGGAACAGCCATGCGAGGACCTTTGAAATGCGTGTCTTGGAATGGCCGGGGTTTGGGAACCAGCCAGCTGTTCGTGGCCTTCATGATATAAGGAAGACAGAAGACCCCGATCTGCTTTTTCTTTCAGAAACGAAGATGACAGAGAAAGAGATGGAGTGTTTCAGATGGAGTTTGGAGATGCCGAATATGATTGTGGTGGACAGTGTGAAGAGAAGTGGCGGTCTAGCGCTTTTCTGGCGAAAGGAGTTGAAGGTTGAATTGAGGTGGAAGGGAAGATACCATATTGATGTCAATGTGTTACAAGAGAATGGGAGCAAATGGAGATTCACAGGGATCTATGGAGAGTCAAAATCTGGGCAAAAAGAAAATACTTGGAAGCTGTTGAGATCTTTGCATGCTCAAAATGATCTTCCATGGCTTTGCATGGGGGACTTCAATGAAATTTTGTTCTCCCACGAAAAGGAAGGTGGACCAGCTCGGGCTCCAGGGTGTATGGATGCTTTTAGGAGGGCTTTGGAGGACTCAAACTTAGAAGATTTGGGCTTTGTGGGGGATGCATTCACCTGGAGAAATAACTGGCACTTAGCAAATGGGTATGTGCGGGAGAGGTTGGATCATGCGGTTGCGAACGTGGCCTGGAGATGTATGTTCCCTCTGTACAAAATAATAAACGGTGATCCGCGTCATTCAGATCATAGACCGGTGGTGGCAGTTTTAAATGAACAAGCTGCATTGGAGAATGTAATGGTGGGTGCACCAAATTTTCGCTTCGAAGCCTCTTGGCTGCAGGAGGAGGACTGCATCCAAGTGGTGCAAGATGCTTGGAATACAGCTTTTGATGATGGTGATTGTACGATGAGTGCAGCGGTGAAACATATTGGCATAAAGTTATGGCATTGGGATAAAGAAGTCCTTGGGGAATTGAAAAACCTTATCAAGAAGGTTAAGAAGGAGTTGGAGAAGTGTAGACGTGGCTCAGTAAATCAAGAAAATATCTCCCGTGAGCAGGTCCTCCGTTATAAGCTGAGTAGAATTGAAGCCCAGCATAACACGTATTGGCAGCAACGAGCGCATGCAAACTGGCTGAAATATGGAGATAAAAACACAAGTTACTTCCATGCTTTTGCCTCGGAAAGGAAAAGATTGAACCACATTAAAAAGTTAAAGAGAGAAGGTGGTGGAATTTTGGAGAAGGAGGATGAAATTGGGCTCTATATCACTAGTCACTACAAGAACTTGTTTTTGTCTTCTGCAGGGCCACAAAATAATGATCTTCTGGATCATGTTAAAACTGTTGTCACGGAGGATATGAATGCCTCTCTCACTCGCGAATTCTCTATGACCGAAATTAAAGAGGCTCTGGATTCTATTGGGGATTTAAAGGCGCCGGGGCCAGATGGAATGCCAGCCATTTTTTATAAAAGTTCTGGAATATGTTGGCTCCAAAGATCCAAGAAGAGGTTCTACTTGTGCTGAATGGTGGAGAGATGCCGCTGGGTTGGAATGAAACAACCATTGTTCTTATACCGAAAGTTAAGAGTCCTGAAAGGGTAACTGAATTTCGTCCAATAAGCCTGTGCAATGTGCTATACAAACTTATCCATGGTTTACAAAGCGACGCTTTGGCGCTTTGACATGGGGGGGCGCTTTGGCGCTTAAGCGACGCCTAAGCGGGCGCTTTGGACGCTAAAGCGCCTAAAGCGGGCGTTTTTCCAAAGCGGAGCTGGGGCGCCTTGACGCCTAGGCGTCGCCTAGGCGTCCTGAAGCGGACGCTTTGAAAACCATGAACTTATCTCAAAGACTCTAGCAAATCGGCTGAAGATTCTCCTGCCGCATATCATCTCCTCAACGCAGTCTGCCTTTGTGCCTGGGCGCCTAATCACTGACAATGTGTTGTTAGCTTATGAAATTACACACATGATGCATCGGAGGAAAGGGGGAAGGGATGGTTTGGTTGCTGTCAAGCTTGATATGAGTAAGGCGTATGACCGAGTAGAATGGAGTTTTCTGGAAAGGATAATGAGGAAGATGGGTTTTGCGGAGGCCTGGATCAAAGTGATTATGAATTGTGTAAGTTCGGTTACCTACAGAATTAAAGTTAATAGGAACCTTATGGATCCTTTTGTACCAGAACGAGGGCTAAGACAGGGCGATCCTTTATCGTCCTATCTTTTTATCCTGTGTGCAGAGGGATTATCGTCGTTGTTAAGCAAGGCTGAGGATGATGGGTCGTTAGAGGATATACGGCTCAGCTCAGGAGCACCAAAGATAAATCATTTGTTTTTCGCGGATGACTCGCTGATAGTTATGAAGGCAAACGTAAAAAATGCTGCAAAACTCCAAGAGATTTTGGCTCTGTATGAAATTCAGTCCGGTCAGATGATCAATAAAGACAAGTCTTCGGCGATGTTTAGTAAAGGTACTACTAGAAGATCAAAGCAAGATGTGCTCGGTGTGTTGGGAATACCGAGGGAATCAAGAAATGAAAGATACTTGGGGCTGCCGGTTCATCTTGGTGCTTCAAAAAGTAAGGAATTTGAGTATCTAAAGGAGAGAATATGGCAAAAGATCCAAGGATGGAAAGAGAGGTTGCTTTCCAAGGCAGGCAAGGAAATTATGATAAAGGCTGTCGCACAAGCTATACCAACTTATGCGATGTCATGTTTTGATCTCACTAAAAGTCTGTGTGATGAAATTAGTCATATGATTTGTAGATATTGGTGGAGCCAACAAGATGACAAGAACAAATGTCACTGGATCGGGTGGGACAAAATGACACGTTCTAAAGATAGTGGGGGTATGGGTTTCCGAGAATTGCATATCTTTAACTTGGCAATGTTAGCGAGGCAGGGTTGGAGATTACTACAAAACCCAGACTCTTTATGCAGTATAGTCTTGAAGGCTATGTACTTCCCAGAGACCACCATTTTAGAAGCAACACCAAAACCGGGGATGTCATATACATGGCGGAGCATCCTAAGAGGGGTGGAACTGTTGAAGGAATTGTTTGGCGAGTTGGTTCAGGTGAACAGATCGACGTGTGGCAAGATCCATGGATCCCAAGAGGCATTACTAGACGAGTTAGTACTCCTAATGTAATGGAGGAACCTCTAAAGGTCGCAGACCTGCTTGATCCAGTGACCATGCAATGGGATCAGGAGGTGTTGAACGCCTTGTTTGTTCCTGATGATGTGAAAGAAATTAACTCTATACCGGTTAGACATGGAATGGAGGACAGTGTTGCTTGGTACTACGATAAAAAGGGTATGTTCTCGGTTAAATCTGCTTACCGTCTAGGAGTGGATCTTCGTGACCACAGGCTGGCAAGGGATGCTAGCTCATCGGCTGATATTTCCCACATATCCCCGATCTGGAGTAATCTCTGGAACCTCAAACTTCCCAGAAAAGTTCGTATCTTTATTTGGAGGCTTATTCATAATAGTCTTCCAATGCGATTGAATATCAAGAGAAAGAAGATTGACCTTGACACAAGATGCCCTATGTGTAATCGTCTAGACGAGGATGGGGGTCACCTCTTTCTGAAGAGTAAAAAAGTGAGAGAGGTGTGGCGGCAACTAAACTTGGAGGAAGTGAGAGTTAAGTTGTTGGATGCACAAAACCCTGCCCACTATGTTCGAAATGATTAGTAGGTTACAGCGGGAGACAAAAGAGATGGTCTTGATTCTGCTGTGGGACTGGTGGTCCTCTAGAAATAAAGTAAATGCTGGGGAGAAAGAAAGGACAACGGAAGAAGTTTGCGGTATAATTCAGAGACATGTTATTGAGTTCAGCTCGAAAGGAAGAAGCGTTTGTCATAGCATGCCCACTGAATCTACTGTTCCTCATCCGACAACAGTAGCATGGACAAAACCTCAAGTATCTTGGGTGAAGGTAAATTTTGATGCTGCCTTTAGACAACAGTCTCTTGATGGTGCGTGGGGTTTTGTGGTCCGATCAGATTCTGGAGATTTCATTGCAGCTGCAGCAGGGAAACTGAGACACCTGCGAGACGCATTGCAAGCGGAGTCTGAAGCATGTGTTGCTGCCGTAGAGGGGGCTGTTGCACTTGGTTTGAATAGGGTTGTTTTTGAGTCTGATTGTCAGACTTTGGTCCAGGCCCTCAATTCAAGTAGTCACGAGCTCTCTCACATTGGTGTACTCCTTCGAGAAACGAGAAGCTTATGCGATGGGAATCTAGACTTGTTTGAATTTAAATTTTGCCCAAGGGCATGTAATTCAGTTGCTCATTCCCTAGCTCGCTTCGGATATCTCTCTGAGACCGAATGTTCAGGTTGGGCAGATTTTGCGCCTGACTTTGTATCCGGTTTGGTTGCCAGCGATTTAGCTGTGCACTTTGGTTAATGGTATAATATGGTAAATTTCAAAAAAAAATTATGAGAAATAACTGCACATGAAAGGCTTTCACTTGAACTGTATAAAGTAGAAAAATAAGCTTTCAAAACAAAATAAAGTGGTAGAACCATTGTACCAATTCTTACCCCAACAGTCAAATTTAGCTGGCAATGAACAACATGGACTGCGCTACATAACTTAAGGTTTGGGGCTTACTGATAACATGCCTCACGGAAAATCTATAGACGAAGACCTCACAAAATAAGTCAACTAGATAAAACTGGCATCAAGTCTGAGCTGATAGAAACTTCAAACAAAATGTAATTTAGATGCGCTTGACAATGGGGCTTCGAGTCTGATCTGATAGAGACTTCGAGCATAATGCAATTTATAAGTAAGTATGTCGTCATGATTAACACAGTTTGTTAGAGAGGAAAAAAAAGGAACAAAAGTGCAAAGATTATTGTACTTACAATATATGATTTCACCATATTAATGTACGGCTCGTCGGCTCCTTAGGCAGAAAGGAGGAGGGAGGGTGAGAGGAGGAAGAAGCAAGAAATATTGTTTACCATAGAAGTAGTGGGAGTTGTGTGTCTCGGCACTCTTGGCGTCTGTGGTTGTTGTTGTTGTTGTGGTGGTGGTGGTGGTGGCTGTGTCTGCCTTTTCACCACATACTCGCCCCAGTTGGGGTTCTCCTTCTCTGCCTCGGCAAGAATCTTTCTTTCATACTCAAAATCGAAGTTAAAGGTGCTGCGAGGAATTTCTACCATTTGTGGTGCCAACTGAGGCTGAAAAGATAAACACTAGTTAAAGCAAATTCTCGAAACACTGATTGGGAAGCGTAACGAACAAAACAACGCATGCCTTTCAGTAAGGAATGGATGCCTTGCATAAACCATACAAGTTTGCAGAATGGTGATATGTATCTCCAGAAAAAGAGCAAAATAAGATGAGTTTTATGGAACAGAACCCCGTCCTCATAGATTTCAGCTCATAAATGGTCTAACCAACATTCTATAGTCAAGGTCTCAAGTAATGACAAATGGCAAGGATTGGCTTGGCCAACCAACTAAAATAAAATTAACTAAGATAATTTCATGCAAATTCTTCTATTCTAAATCATAACGAGTACAACATGGCCATTATGTCCATATATTGCTTAGACACATGTTTGTTTAGAGGTTTAACAGACTGTGCACTGTTTCTTGTTTACTCAATCAGCATGGAACAACCTGCACCATGTATATTGCCAATAGGCCGCTAACCAGGGCAATGCTACATCAGGGAAACCTGAGCTAAGATGTCTACACAAAAGTTATCAAAAACTGGCCTCTGTCTACGACATGTGGGTTAGATCAAAGGGACGGATCATTTTTTTTATTCGTGCTTAAGAAGATCATGAATGGTGCTAATTGGACAGCTAAAGGTGACTCCTGGAATGATGCAACCAATTTATCACTGTATATTTTGATATATTGACATGCTTATTGAGCGCACAAAGCAAGACACGGAAAATGATCAACCAACATCTCTTGCTGAGATGCATCATACTTTCTTCATTCCTTCTCACAAATCCCAAGCAGAATGATCGACAATGGAAAAATAGACATTCATGGTGTGATGGTTTATGTCCAGCCAAAGCACAGAAGTTAAAGGCAGCTACTTACATACGATAGAACATTTTTGCGTGTGGCTAAAACATCGAGAAGAAGTCATTCTGTTTGGAGTAACACTCTTAACAACGCAGAAAGAAAACTGAACTCAGTGGCATTGCAGTCAATATAGAAGTTTTTGGGTACGAAAGCAGATGAACAGCTCTTGCATAAGAGAACAAGAAAAATAATGATCGAGTAATAGATCATATAACTTACAGGAGGGGTTATCCGATATTCTGGTTTTATAACAACTTGTATGCCCACTGCAGCACAACAATACATAATGTTAGTAAATCATCACCTGTTTGTGACAATAGGTAAAAAAGGGCGCGCAATTGAGCAGTTTGTTAGTCTGGCATGGTGACAACCGAGAAATAGATATAAGCAGGCATTCACGTCTGGTATACATAATCAAAGTCCAACCATTTTCTCCCAATTTCGTTTCATTTTTCGCGCATGTACTCATTAGCGTGGAAGCATGCCCAGACGAACTGACTTTACTAAGTTGACCGTGTATAACTGATTAAATTTGGGGAAATTACTAGGTATAAGAAAAATTAAGCACACACATAGGGAAGCGTTCATGCAAAAAAAAAAAAAATAGCGCCTATTTCGTCGCTAATAACATGTTATAGCATATCTAGAGAGTCCACGCTAAATTTAACTTCTTTTGCTCACTGTGGTGCTTTTCACGTGATAGCACGCTATATCACGCAAAAAACGTCATAGCTTTAGCACGCTATTTTCTTTTTCAGTATCAATCCAAAGGGCAAAGTTTTCCACCTTACGAAGAAGAAGTTGCTTCCTGTTTGTCGTGGTGATGAACTGCAATCTGCTCGTTCCTCTTCTGAATCGTAAAATGACATGACTAATGCTCATGATTCTGAATAAGCAATTTATGCTATATTTTGCCCCGTGGGATGTTGATTTTAGGCTTCTAGACAATGGGAGAGCATTTTTTAATGTAGTTATGCATATACTGTTCTGATATTTTTTACTTCATTCTTTATTCTTGTTGAAATACTTTATCTTTTAGCTATATCTGATGTGTTTCAAATCGTTATTTGAAATATAGCACGTTATAGCGTGCATAGCATTTCGAGTAGGTCGCCACTATTTCTCATAGCACGCTATTTTTTTACCATTTATAGCAAATGATGGGGTTAAAGTCGAATTAAAAGCTCAGGTAAAAACAATATCAGGTTCAGGTCTATGTATTGCTCAGTCACAGCTCAAACAAGAGATCTGCCGATCTAACACGCATTAAACCACTCTGAATTACATCGAACAAACGATCTATTGTTACCAAATACGAAGCACGCTACCAAATAACCAACCAAGCAAGCAGGGTAAAAGCATCCAACCAGTACAGGGTGAGGGCAGAGGGGATTACTCGATGTCGAGGAGGAGGGAGCGGGGGACGGGGCGGCAGGGGACGAGGGCGCTGCAGTGACGTGGTGGTACGGCGCGGCCCGCTGCGGTGCGGCGCCGTGGGAGGGCTGGCCCACGCGGGGGTAGAGGGACGATCCGCCCCCACCGCCGGCGGCGGCGTAGGACCCGGAGCCCGACCGGCCGCGAAATTCGTAGTCCATGGACGCCGGCCTCGCGGGTGGCGGTGGTGGTGGAGTCGTCAGGCGATCGATTGGCCGGAAGACGCGGTTTGGACGGGAGTAGCAATGGTGGGGAGGGGAGTCGTGTTCGTCGGGGAAGAAGGTCTGGTGGCCGGTGGGCATGTACCTTTGATTTTTTTTTTTGCGGGTTACCACTTACCAGTTTGTGGTGCTGACGGTAACGGCCACCTGGGCAACAGATAGGGGCTCTGTGATGGACCGTCCCGTGCGCTATCGGCCCGAAAGCAAAGCGGGGTGGTGCTATTTGCGGCCTTCAGCGGCCCCGTGGGCTTGAGCCGCCTGAAGTCTCCAGTTAACGAGCCAGCCCATTTGTTGAGAGTTCCTTTTTCCTGTGTTTTTTCATTTGCCTTTTGTTGTTGCATTTTCTGCTTTTCTAAAAGTTTAATAGCCCCGAGTCCCTCGTGATCAGAATGAGACATCGCCAGGCTTCGATCCGATGCGCCGAGTGATTTTTGTTCTGGAGCCCCGAGCGGATGCCCTTTTTAGTGATGAAGAAACAAAGGTCCCAAAGGAGTCTCATGTCTCCCACACTGTTTCACATGAATATAGAGTGTAGATTGAATTTTCAAAGGGTAGATTGATGCCAAGTGTCTTTCAAGTGGTAGGGTTCCCTCCGAGTTGGACAGGGAGCACCCCACACCTTTTTCGCAGCTATTCTTGGTTTTTTGAGGATGGCAGAAAGCACCCAGAGGCCATTTGGTCGGTTGATCGACCAGCGCATGTGCACATCCTCCGACACTCGGACGTGTCCTCGGGATGTTCCTCTGAGGAAGGCAGAGGTCACCCTACAGCTGTTTGCGGGTTGCTCGGCCAGCCAAAGTGTACCAATCGTACAGTTTACACTTGGCTTTTTATCTAAGACCTGCCTCCGAACGCACTAAAATGGGAAATTCAAAGAAAAACATGGTTTGTATAGGTGCCCAATGACATCTCCATCCTCAATCATTGAAAATTAAAGTTCCATGCATAGCCAAAAAATCAGTCACCACTGAGGGTGTCATGCGGCGCCCGAACCCGGCCCGCATAAGCATAGAATAGGCAATCGTTAATTGTAACTATTCTGGTCAGATTAGATCGTTTTGAACTAAAAAGTGTTAAGCGGGCCGACGCGGGGCCACCGCTTGAAACCTGAGTCACCACGCACACACACACCGCAACCGACCGTTAAGCTAAATCCCCAAGTATATATTGCAAGACTACAAGTAGCGTCTCCTTGTCTCATTAGCTTGATCATCAATCATGTCTCTGAAGTTCCTAAAATGATTGCAACCGGACGAGATGAGAGTCGGCCAACTAGGCCAGACACAAACACACTCTCATCGTCGCGTCTCTGGTGTCGCCATCATGCATGTACCAAGTAGCTAGGAAACACAACGTAACACCAATTTGCACCTTTCCACGTCCTGAATTTGTCCGATCCGCTGGCGGCGCCCGCCGCCGGCTGCTTTCTGTCCGGTATCTTGCTCCCCGATGCGTCTCGGCATCTTTGTTCGTCGTCCTCCGTCGTCGAGCCGCCACTGCCACTCTGTCTCTTGCGTTGTCCCGTCCCGTCCCGTCCCGCTAGCTTATACCAGGTCGACCGAGTTGCCCTGATTTTTTTTTACTACTACTCAGTAAGATCACGTACACACTCATTAATTTGTTGAGAGATGGAGAGGAAAGCTAACCGCCCCGGCCAAAACTGGGTTTCTGGTAGAGATTTCGAAGGATTTGTTTCCCACTAAAACTTGACCGCCGCGGCCAGCTTTCAATTTGCGGATTATCAGGGCGCAAGTAAATGAATGCGCGATGGGTCCGGGCCCGCGTGTCATGGACGCGTACGCGCTCTGGTTTGTAGTTTTTGGCAGGTCCCGATTTTTCTCTTCAAATGAAAAGATCTCACGGATCAATCTGTTTATCAGTTTCCTAATAAGTTGGAAGATCCTATAAACGAGAGAGCGGCTTCTCCTCTTCTCTGGACGAGGGGACGATCATCTCCCTCCTCGGGCCTCTTCTTCGTCTTCCATCTCAAGCCACTCCACTGCCCGGCCTTAATTCCCTCCCTACAATTCTAATCAATCTTGGCTCCTGACTCTCTCGTCACATCTTCTATCAGTTGTGCAAGGTAAGGACTGGATTCTCGCTGCTCACTAACTTCCACCGTTGCGTCCTTGCATCAAGAGATCTTATTCTCCTTCGGCATGTTTTGATCAGTTGTTTGTGTGGTTTGTTGCCAGTACTCAATCGGTGAAGCAACAATGGTTGTAGCCGGAGGAAAAATAGCGCCACAGAGTATCAAGAAGGAAGCCGGAGCATCCGCGGATATGGCGCTGCCGAGACTCATCCGCATCTCTTTTGAAGACCGTGACGCGACTGACTCCTCGGGTGATGACTCGCCGCGGCTGGCGGCCCGTCGGCACATGGAGGAAGTCCGCATCGAGCAGCCAAGGCCGATGATTTTGCCGGAGGAGGCTCCTCTCCCGAGAGGAGATGTCTTGGGTGCGAAGAGGAAAGCCGCCTGTGTGGAGGCGGGAGAGGAGCGAAAATACCGTGGGGTGCGGAAGCGGCCGTGGGGGAAGTACGCCGCCGAGATCCGCGACCCGAACAAGGCCGTGCGGGTGTGGCTCGGCACCTTCGACACCGCTGAGGAGGCCGCCAAGGTGTACGACAGTGCCGCCCTCCGGCTCCGCGGGCCTTCGGCGACAACAAACTTCCCTGCCTCGTCTCCTTGCACTGCCGATCCAATCGCCTCGGCCGACGTTGACAACCTCCTCATCTCCGCATATGAGGAGTCCAGCGATGAGTCGCAACATGTCAGCTCACCGGTCTCCGTCCTTCGGCATCAGCCGCTCGAGACGGTGACAACTATCATAAATGGAGGTAAGTGTGACGAGATCCAAATCGTTGATCCCCCAGCTTCAAGTTTGAAGCTTTCTTCCGACAACTTGGTACTTGAGACGTGCTGTGACGGCGGTGGTGTATTCGCTCCATTCTGTGTACCGCCGGAGGACGAGGACTGCATGTTTCCCGGTCTCTCGTTCGCTGCGCCACGCATCATCGACCATGATGACTACCTAATGTCATCGCACTTCGAGTACTCATCAGCGGCCGAGCCAGTGAGCTTGATGGACCTTGGAGAGCTGCCAATGTGGCCAGAGGTGGATGACTTCTTCGCTGATCATGTCTTGTCCGGCTCTCTATGAGATTTTTGTCGTAGCTATCATATGTATGTAAGCTTATTATTTATTGGAAGTTGCAAATATTTTCGGTGTGCCACCTACAATGTTAGTTTTTACGTGTTACCCGACATGTCATCATTCTGAGAGTTTGAGTGTTCCTAGATGATGACCATCTCGTGGAGTCTGGTTGAGCAAAGCTACAAAGTAGCTGTTACTCGTGCCGACTGCCGAGTCGAATGGGTCCAGATCTGTCCTGGTTTACAGAATGTTAAATACATGACCGCAAGAATTTGGTCAGCGTCTAAAAAAGAACTTGATTTTGGTATTCCCTCGGTTTTTTTTTTGTTGTGCACGATCTTTTATGTAATTACTTTCATCGTTTCTTGTATCATTACGATATCAATGTGTTTAACGACGAAACTGATGCACATTTGCGCCTAACTACAGTAATTTGTGATTAAAAGTGAAATTTAAGGAAGTTTGGTATCTAATTCTGAAACGGGAATGGTAGTTTTCAGCTAAATCTAAGCTGCTTAGAAGACTACATAATTAATATATTCACTCTTGGAGCAAACAATGCATGTGTTTTTTCATCGTGTTTCAATAAATTTTTTTTTGCTAATTATGAATTGCAATTGGACGTGGTATTCCACTTTTGAATATGTTAAACGAGTAAAGTGCGTATATAGTCCTAAAAGTCTTGAGACTGACTCTGTTTATAATTCTAAAAGTTTCAATCCGCATATTTCAGTCCTAGGAGTAACTCAAATAAGTCACACATCGTCCAACTGCCTTGGGCAGCGCTGAACAACTCCATGCCTACAAGGGAGCGCATGGCGGGAGTTTTCCTGGGATAAAAGCTTTTTTTTGCATCTTGGCTCTTTATAAGCTGATGATAGTTCTTGATGTATTGTGAATCAACAACTCTAATCCGCAAACATAATTTCTTGCCGTATTATAACTGGTGCAGTTGTAGTACACACTTGATCTGTATTCAGGTACTAGCTACGGTGGTCCTCCCACGGTAGTCTTGGCACCTCACACATGGCAAGAAGAGCCGGTGGTGCCAGAGGGGGTGGCTCTAGCCCCTTCTTCGATTCTCCTCTTGTTACCGATTGAGGGACCGAATCGGCTTTGATCTATGGAGTCGCGTCGAAGTGAGGAGGATGAAAAGAACAATGCATGTATATGAAGCTTATAAATGGGGGAAAATGCAAAAAATAACACACACGCCCTTGCAAATGTGGAGCTTGTTAGCACTATGCGACGAAACTTAGGATGCCACGGGAGGTGCACTCAAAACACATGTTTTTTAGAATCACATGCTTTTTGTAGATTTTTTCGTGAGAAAGAGCCGAACCTTTTAGAAAACACCCAAACATAACACAAAGTACATTGAGGTGCTTGGACCACTACAACCACCAGAGCCGCCGATAGCCGATGTTGCCTATCATATATGGTCTCATTATTAGCTTGTAGACATACATTTTTTTCTTGAGAAGCGCCATGTAATGGTAACATAATATGTTACTCCTTCTGATTTAAAATAAGCGTTGCAGATTTGAACTGAGCTTAGTTCAAAAAATTGTGATAGATGAGAGGCGTTAATCTATTTCTCTATATTCTTCTTGATTAGCTGTCATATCATTTTTTTTCTTATGTGCCATGTATGTTTCGACATATGTTATTCCGACTCTGGATGATCTAAACTTGGACAACCTTGGTTAGTTAAAGTTGGATATTTAGTCGTTCATTCTCTTTTAATAGGCGACATATACAAATAGATGTAAAACAATTAATCTTCTCTATCTAAATAGGAGCACCCCACTACAAGTATTTCTCTCAACATGCAACCTATACACATCAGCAAACATCTAATTGGTCCACCTCATTCTTGGTCAGCTACATGGCCACATCACCAAGTCATGCATGCCATTTTCCATGGGTTCTAAAGGTGCTACGGCACCCAATTTTTCACGTCAAGTACAACCACGATTAACCATCTCAACTAATTAACCAGCATGTCATTAGGCCGGGTGCACAGTACACCTTCCACCAAAGCTCTCAGTTTGGTTCCTCTTCCATGCCTTAACTACTCCACGCTGAGCTGAAGCGTCTCCACTTCATTCCCATCCTGGCTCCTGCACCTTCTTGATCATTCAGTCTTTTGTTGAGCGAGAAACTAACATGGATTTTCTTTTTACACGAAGCCTTTTCCTGGGCAGCTTCACAGTTCAGGCATGGCCATGTCGGCAGGAGCTGCAATCAGACTCACGCTACTACAGAAGTCTTTTTTTCTCCTCACTCCCATGAATCTTACTTAATGTTGGATCTCTTCGCCCTTGGATATAGTTTTACCATTATAGTTTGATCCGGCCTTTTGTTTTCCCTTCCAATATATAGTTTTTACATCATTATTTTTCTTTTGCAGGAGTAGTTCATACATGAGGCCGCGGTCCATGCCGAGATAGCTTGCAACTGGTACCGTCGAGTTCCAGATCAGTTGGGGAACAACCGTTTGTTTTATTTTGTGTCCTCTTCTATTTATATATTCGGTTCAACCTTTTTTGTTCTTCCTGTCCTTCTATGTATCATGATGTTAGTCCCATGAACGAATGTACAATTTTGAATGTCTTTGTTTAGTTTAGAACCGACAAAAAAATCTACCATGAAATTTGGAAAATATCAACGGCCGTTTCTTGGAGCTTTTACCTTATTTGGGAAATGTATGCCAACTATTTGCCTGCTATTAAAGGTAAAGTCACCAAATGTAACACTTTTCAGATCTTCAAATAGGATTTTCAAACTGACGTCTTTTTTGCTTGATCTCCTTTTGTCTGACATCAGAGGAAATAAGAATAAGTATTAGTTTACAAGTTAATTTGCTACTTCTTTGGATAGAGTATTTTTAGTAATTTAATAATCAATTAAAATCAGTCCATTTTTATTGAGATCTCATATTATTAACACAAGGATTTCTCTCCCAAGCAACCAAATATCATTCTAATATGTTGCAAACAATTCCCGCAGCAACGCGCGGGGAATTATCTAGTTATTTTTAAAGTTGACCAAATATATAGAAGAAAAATAGCAACCCGTATAAATAATAAATTAATAAATACTGTATATTGTAAAATATATCTTATGGTCGAACCATTCATATTGATTTGGTTATATCTTAATATTGTTGGTATATGCTATACTTAATCAAAACTAAGAAAACATTAAGCTGTCCTTTATTCAATTTATTATTCGTCGTCTATTGGGGGTGTACGTCACATTACCGTAAGACACATCTATTGTTACACGTCAAGTTGTACTACAACTTTTGCAGTATAGTTTTTTTATCTTCGGTTACTAATTAATGAACGCTTTTGGCTTCGATCAACGATCAGCCCCGGTTCCTCCTCGCGGCAACAATGGCGACCACGGAGACCGCGGCGACCGACGACGCCCAGATTACGCCGGGGCGATAGCGCACGAGGAAGTTCTGCATCCTCTTGTCGTGGAACTGCCTCACCTTCTCGATCTGTCCATGGCCATGAACACTGACGGGTACGTCGCGTAGCCGTCAATCCTCTTGACCAGCTTGTGCACCTCGGCGCCGGATGTCCCGCCGCCGCGCACGGCACCGGACCGCCGGAGGATCCTAGCGTCGGCCGACTCCTCAACGAGCTCGTTCATCATCTGGAAGTAGCGCGTCACCGGCTTGCTCTGCTCCTCGCCACCGTCGCCAGCTTGAAGTCGTACACCAGCGCCGGCAGCCGCAGACTCGCCGCCGCTTCCTCAAATTCCACGGACGCGCGTCCGTCCTCCCCCGCCACGATCCGCACGCCGGACCGGCTCAGCTCCCTCGCCGTAGGCATGCGGGACGTTTTGCCGCTGCTCTCGCTCTCGCCACCGGTGGTCCCCTTCTTCCCCTTCTCCGTCGCCGCGCGCGGCACCGGCACCACGCTGGCGTGCAGGAAGTCCAGCAGCGTGCGCGCCGCCGTCTCGGGGTCGCCTCCGGCTACGGTCTCGGATACCTTGGGCAGCGGCGCCATGGCCGCTGTCGGAAGCTGCTTGCTGAAGAAGGGCGAGTAGTACCAGCAGAAGGGGCGGACGACGTCGTCGGAGAAGGTGTCGCGCCTGAAGCCCAGCTTGTACCTGTCGAGGGACACCTGGAGCCCCTCGAGCGCATCGCCCGCGGCGGCCGAGGCAGCGACATCGCGCACCGCGGCCTCGACGTGGTCGACGACGTCGAGGACGAGGCTGAGAGGGAGCTGGTTCTCCAGCTTGATCACGTCCGTGACGATGTCCTGCATGTGCGTGGACTTGAACCCCTCGTCGACGGCGTCGCGGCTGACGCTGACGGCGGCCTTGACCAGCCTCGGGAGGAAGCCCACGACGAGAAAGATGGCGTCGATCACTCGCTTGTTCTCGTCCGAGCCTTCTTCGTCGGCGGGGAGCTCCCCCGCCTTCCGCAGCTGAACCCCTCCTCCAACAACGTCGTCGCCACCGGCGCCGGCAGCTAGTAAGCACATAAGAGATTCAGAGTTCAGTTAGTTAACAGTACAGAAAATGGTCAAGCGCATTTCCATGATCGTGCGTACCGTTTGGCTTTGGCGAGGCTCCCAGATCAGAGTCCAGTATTTTCTCGATCACCTCGGACACCGCAGAAGATATCTTGGCTAGAGGCTGGTGATCGCCGTGGATGCGGGAGCGGCAGGCGTCAGCGAGGCGGATGAGGAGGCTGGTGGCGACGGGCTTGGCCCCGTCATTGACGTGGCGGCCGGTGATGGACTCGTAGACGAGCGCCGCCTTGACCCAGAGGCTGTTGCGGCGGTCGATGCCGCTGCCACCGTCGCGCGCGAAGAAGATGCTCCGCGGCACAAACTCCGCCGGGTTCTCTGCACGCATCCGCGTGTACGCCGACGACTCTAGCATCGTCTCCACCGGCGCCATGGGCACGATCGAGGTAGCTTCGGTGCTCGTGTGTTGCCTACCTGCCTGCTTAATTGGCTCAGGCGATTCGCAGATGGTTGGAGATCTGTCGCGAAAGAAAAATTTATAAGCAATGACGCGATGAGCAATTCCTTTCGTGACGTTGTTTGAGGAGGCTTTCTGAGACAGTCAATTCTCAAAGACAAGACTACGAAGATTTGCACAAGAAATTTGTCATTCGAATGGAGGAGCAAGGAATCCAGGTTGGTCACGTCCAACGACGAAGGAAGGATCGATCCCTAGTTGACATGACCCTCCAGTTTTCTTGTTGGATTACTGAACCAAGGGGAACATGAGGAGAGGTCACGCCAAGTATAAAGTGTATTGGTTGCTGGGGAGGAAGATGTGCCATGTAATGCAAGCTCGGACACAAGGCACATCTGACCTGGCGCATCCCCTCCTACAGGCAAGCCACCATCACCCAGACAGAATAAGACAGTTCTCCAACGAATCAAGATTTATCAGCTAGGGGTAACATACACAGGTAACAAAGCTAACTGAAACTAAAGAGTGACCAGTCGATTTCTGATGTAATACTGAGAGGCTGCCCGTGTGGTGTTAACCATGTGGAATCAGGTGCCCAACCAACATCTCCCAGCAGCATCCTCTTCTTATTCTTCAGAACTGGAACTGTCATCCACCCGAAGCTGTCACGGCAGCATAGCTGTTGTTTGCTCGAACCGGCCTAGCAGCAGGGGACAGGAGTAACCCGAATGATGGCCTGCGTATAACAGGACCGCCGCCCACGTAATGTACAGGGTATCTTTCCAGTTTCCACGTCGCGGACGAAACAGGGAACATGTCTTCAGAGTTCAAGGAGACAGACGTTTCGACCTCCCAAGTCTTTACATCACATATGGTTGATCCACGAAGGCCCACTCGAAGATCTGCTCGTACTGTTCGGCGGCGTGGTCCCATGTATGGTCTTTCGACATACCTCGCTTCATGAGCCCCTCCCAAGAGGGCTTGTGCTCCCTGAATGTTGTAATTGCAATTCGCAGTGCCTGCACAAGACAATGGGCATCGAAATGTCAAAAACATATATTGACAACCGTACAATGAAGCCACCATGAATTGGCTGGTTACACGAATCCTAGACATCAGACGTCATTTTAGCTCCCATCAGGAAAAGAAACCATGATATGAATAATCAGTAATAAATCTAGCAGAATCAACCCAAACGACTTGATGAAATGGCCTAGATGACTAGGGTTGACAAAATGAGTCAATCATTGCCAGGGATATGCTACAGCCAAGATTGATCCTGCAAGTGGACAGGAGTTCAAAAAGAAACTTACCCACAGCATTTTTTCCACTGTTAGTGGTGAGAATGCCCACCTGAAAAATATAGAACAGTAACACTTAATCATCACAACTTCAGTGGTTTAGGGAGCAGTGTATCAAAAATAATGCGACAATTAAACTGATCCCAGAAAAAGAAACACTGAAAGTAAGTGAAAATTGAGCAGCACCCACCCTGTACCCTCCTCTCCTTCTTTACCAAAAGGGTTGAACGTCTCGACTGTATCCTGTTGAATGCCCAAAACAATGAGAAGGTTTTGCGATGGAGGCAACAGAAATATATTTTTTACTTTTTAAGACAGTTGTCTTACTCGAAGGCCCCCAGTCGCATGAACGACAGGAACTGTACCATATTGCATCGCATATAGCTGATTAAGACCGCAAGGTTCGAATCTTGATGGCATTAACAGTATGTCGCAACTGTAAAAAAAGAGAGACATCAAAATCATAAATATAGTATAATATATTGCTGATAGTAGTTTTATGTCAGTTCTTTGCATACCCTGCAGTTATTCTGTGAGAAACTGGAACACTGAATCCAACCCATCCACGGAATTTGTCCTTGTAGCTTGACTCGGTGGATCTCATCCAGCCTTCAAAAACTGGATCCCCAGATCCAAGCATGACCTGTAAAAATGAGCAAAAGTTATAACTGATCGACTGGCTCTAGTTGTTGGCTATAAACTGCCAAAACCACCTTGCGTCCACATGTTTTTAGTCTTCAGCTGAATATTGATATAACAACTATTGGAATGAAGATAAGGACATGACTGCAGTCTACCAAGCCAATTGTGTACATTTGTATGTCTGTTGCATGCACGCATGTGTGTGTGGATCTATTGTTCAGTATATATCAATAGATAGAGGACAGAGCTGGCATATTGGCTGGCCAAGCAGGTATACTGGAATGGCATGGTTGTCATGGTCAGTACTACATATACATTTACTTCTTCCATCGTTGTTTTACTACTTGAAGTCATATTTTACCAAATAAATAGCACTATTGTCACTGAAAGCAATAAATGAATCTTATATTTTTAATGATTATTCATGCTACCTAGATCGATATGCCTCATATTATACTAGCACATATGGTATGCTTGATCCACACTGTAGTCTCAATCAAAAGAATCAGGACTTACAAACTGAACGTCATCCTGCATGAGATCTGGAATGGCCATTTTAATGAGATCAATGCCTTTCTGGTAGTCCAGTCTTCCAATAAAGCCAATCTGTTAATCAAGCTAATGAGATCATCGGCGAAAAATGTTTGAAGGAATATTTTAGAAGTTCGTAGGGGTTGGTATCTAACCAGAGGAACATCAGCCCTTACAGGTAAACCCAGCTCCTTCTGCAATTCAGCTTTACATTTGGCCTGAAATAAGCATCCCAAGTTACAGAAGGTATATGGTTAGTCAGTGAGAAAATCACGGGAAGCTTAGAAAATAAAGTAGACCACATATACCTTTCCAGAGAGGTCATCAACAGAATAATGATCAGGGAGACACTTGTCCGTGGTTGGATTCCAGTCATTAATGTCGATTCCATTTACAATTCCTGCATACCAAGAGAGCGAACTGAATTAATTATGCCAATCCATCCATCTATTTACAGAAATTTAAGAAGAAAATGAGTTGACCAAAATATAAGTACCATTCAATACAATTTTTCGAGAACTTAAGAGCTCATTGAGACCCTGTCCACCTTCAGCAGTTGTGACCTCCCATGAATAACCCTGCAAATGAAACATTAAATGATATCTCAACTGGGTGAAAGACGGAGGACTAAAATTGAAGAACATCTCACAAAAGTGTGTGTGTGTGTGTGTGTGTGTGTGTGTGAGAGAGAGAGAGAGAGAGAGAGAGAGAGAGAGAGAGAGAGATGTGCTAGTAATTCACCTGACTGACGGTCACAATTCGATCTGCTGTCACAACTGCACCTTTCAAAAAGTTAACTGCCTCACCCTTATCAAGGGCATGCCTCCTTGCCCATTCTGGAAATACCCATTCTAAAGCTCCATACCATTCAGGTGGCAATCCCAGATCAGGATATGTACTTGCAGGTTCCACACCCTAATGACATTGAAAGAACATACAATTTAACCATATGTCTTACAAAAGCCATGTAAAGATAATAAAAAATAATGGACTCAAACCTGATGTGCCAAATTATGTATCACAAGAGTGCTGCGAGAATCTCTGTAAACACCATATGGTCTATATTTTGAAGCAAGAAGGCTGAATACAAGGGCTGAAGTCAGAATAAAAACCAATTGAACACCCGGCACTCAATCAAATGGGAACATAAAAAAAGCACAAAAACAAAAGCAAAAAAAATCCAACATTGACACTCACACAAGATAAGCCAGCTAAATGACATTAAGCAGCTGCAATTCACTATCTGAACATTGTCAAGGGAAAGAAGTAGCATCTAAAGATCCTAAACCATATTCATGACGTATAATGGAACAAATTGCATTGCCACCATTAATCTTACGTTGTGCAGACATGTCCTAATTCCTAAAACACATGCATATCAAGCTCAATTAAGTTACTCTTGTAGGTATAACAGGAAATTAATGTGTGAAAACCTAGGTGGTACCTAGGGTCTGCAAGATACTAAAACCATCAAAACGTTGGAAGGGAATTTTGTTGACTAAATCTAAAACTGATTGGCTGAGGAAACCCCTGGAAATATTTACTTCACTAACTTTTAGACTCCATAAGCATATATGTAGTTTATGAACTAAAATGGAAAAATCATAAAAGAAATATAGAGAAAGAGGTGACATCTAAACATACACTGGCACAAGGCTGGCATGCCAATCGTTCACAACAAACATGCATTTCTGTCCATAAATATATCCTCCCAATTCAAGGATTAATGGGGCCTCACATGCAGCATAGTTAAGGAGTGTGTATCTGAACTGCATGATATAGAGAAGCCAGTCAATTTATGTGATACAACTTACGACTCGATCAAATAGTGAGCTTAATATAACTGGGTAGTTTACCTGATTATCACCGAAAGCACCAAAATTATCTCCATACAAACTTCCTGGTCTATGATATGATGGATGATCGACAAAAACCTAAACAAATGTGACAATGGCATGAGAAAAAATAGAGAAAAAAAACAAGCATCAGGCAATCGTCGGTTAAGCTGGCACTCTTGTCGAGAGCAAAAAAGGTATCACTGGACAAAAATATCCCCACATAATATGTGAACCAGAAACTACTGTTTTCGAAGTTTCCTGGTGTCTTATACAGATCCTATGTTCCTTGATCCCTAGCATCTAATGTGATCTTCATTTATTAACACAATGCCAATAGTTGGGGGTGCCGTCAGTCACATATCCCCTCGCTTTTGCGGCATCCCGCCTTGGCGTGTCTTTTTCGGTTATTTTGCCGTTGTTCTGAATAGTTTGGTTGCTTTCTATCTACACGAATGACAGAGACCCTGCCTTTTCCTAAACAAAATTAATTCAATATATTTGTCAAACCCTCTACCTTTTGTTAAGGGACCAATACTGTTTTGCTTGCAAACGTATTTTAACAATAATGGTGTGCAGAAAGCAGATCGCACGATCAATATCAATATAATTGCATACTCTAAGTGCAATGGGAGACTATAATTGGCGCTTTAAAATTTTACACCTAATGATATGAAGTTCTTGTTGCAAACAGAAAAGCAAAATCCTATCTGCCAATGCGCAAATACTGGCAGCGCCACGTGGAAGGTGTGAGGTCAGCAACCTACAGCTTCTCCAATAACACAAAATTTAGTTTAGTTTTCAAACTCTATGTATTAGACCTGGATTTGAAAGTACTGACACCACAAATACTGTGCAGAAAGCATGTTACTTATCATGTAGATGATGACCGTCATGCACACGAGTACGAGGCAAATAACAAGAAAGAATGGAAATCAGATGTCTTTGTAGGGTTAGAAGGAAGTGTAAACAAGGCTAAACAGTTGTTACAGTTTAACAGAAAATAATAAGGTGATTGTATACCCACCCAATCAACGGAGTCTCTATACTCATGAAAAAAGGAAACTTCATGTGATCCACCATAGCATGGAACCTTAATGTGCTTCCCAGTGTAAACCGCCTTTGCGTAGTTTTTATCAGAGGTCCCATTTAGGTATCTTGGCATTACAACCATCACACGGTGACCACGAGCAGCAAGAGCGATTGGCAATGAACCACAAACATCTCCTAGCCCTCCTGACTTTGCATAAGGAGCAGCTTCGCCAGTAACAAATACGATGCTATGTGTAACTTTAGCTGGAGATTTCTCCTTTGCATCAATGATCTCAGAATCCTGCTCACTTGCAACAATAACTGTTCTGTCGACAGAGTCCTCCTCGATCCCTGGTCACAAAGTGAAGAATATATATACGATATTTGTGAAGACCAGAGTATGAGGAGAACCTGATTAATTATCAGACGATCATATGTTTCGAACATTGTGATTTGTGAACAACAGTTGAATAATAATAAAGATTGGTCACCTACATTCTGTTTTCAGCTAGATGACAAATTCAGGTTGTCAAATTTATTACAAAAAAAAAGAGAAAGTAGCAGCCCAACAAAAAATAGTCGAACAGAGAATGAGCTGGGTCCAGTGATGATAGAACAAAGCAGGTGCCATGTGACTGACTAGGTGCATACGGGGTCTCCCATAAAGATCATAGCAAGACATTGATGCAAACTCAAGGGTGAAAGCTCCTTATAGTTCCTTTAATATAAAGCTGAAGCACTGCATTCCCGGGGCTCGAAGAAACGGTGCTCATTTCCACTATGACTTCAGTAAACCAGTTCTAGTGCAGAGAATATACTGTTGGCATGACTGTTAAACATCACGGTCCTGTTAAGTTTTTCCAATGAGGTACCACGATTACTCAGATTGCAGGTGGCAATCAGGAAGAGACAAACTCGTCAATTTTACTCCATTCCCAACCATCTGTGCACCTTGCCTAGTCTCTCCACTCTTCTTCCTACTAAATTAGTGCTATATCTGAGTGACATGTCTGCTCAGACCCAACCACGTGCACGAGCCTCGAAAACCTCGACGGCGCATCGCTATCAATTCGACACACCACCCCAATCATCTCCCGATCCGATGAATTGTCCAGAAAAAAAAAAACTCACTGCCGCCCTCGCGTCGGCCTCGATTTCTCTCATTCTACTGGTAAATCTGTACGGTCGATTAACAGCGACCAATTCACGGGTAAAAAGATCGATATTTTTGGCAAACGAGCAACGAACTGCACACGATTTGCGTGATCTTGGGATGGACCGCGCACGTACCTTGGAGTCTCAGGTCGGGCGCGAGCTCCCCGACGCCGGCGTCCGGCACGGTGGGCGGCGTCGGTGCCGGCGCCTGCGCGGGAGGCGGCGGCGGCGCGAGGAAGCCTGGCACGAGGGGCGGGGCGAGCTGCTTCGCGGGGGAATGCAGCGGGCGCGAGGCCGGGCCCTCCCTGCTGAGCTCCGCGACGCAGCGCCTGCGGACGAGGCGCGGGCGGGCGTGGTACCAGGCCTTCGCCGGGAGATCGGCGCGCCGTCGCGGGGCCGCCGCGGCGGCGGATGGCGCGAGGCACGCGGCGCCGACGACGGCCGGCGTCGCCATGGGAGGCGGAGGCGGTGACGCGGGTGAGGGTGGAGCGGATCACCTCACCCCGCTGGGTGCGTGCCGGGTGGCTCGGTCTCGCCTCTCCTGCTGCGGTGCGGTGGTGCCGCGAGCGCGCTTCCCGGGGCGGGGGTTTAGTACGCGGCCAGCGAAAGCGGATCGGTGGGACTGGGGTTTGCGACTTCGCTACGCCTGCTGCGGTGCTGGTGCTGCCTCGCCGGTGCCAGGCTGCGCGCACGAACGGACGGACGGACGGACGAGCGAGCGAGCGAGCAGGGGAGAGGGAGTGAGGTGAGGGCCACCTCACCAGTGGAGTGGACGGACGGACGAAAGCGCAGCGGTTTTTTTTTCCAGTGGCTGTCATGTGTGCGGTCCATGCCGTATCCTCGGGTTGGCGCCGCTCTCGCTGTCACCGCTCATGCGCCGGGCGTGATTTTTTTTCGTGGCTCCGGGAAAATGCATGTTCCTTTTTATTTTTATTTTGAGAAATGTTATGCATGTGTTCCATTTTTTGTTTGTTTGGGAGTTATATACTTACGTTACGTGGCGTGGCCGGCATAGGGAGCTAGCCGAGCTGGGCCGTCGAAGCTGCCAAAAAGCTTTAACACTTGGCTCCTAATTTTGGCTTGCTTTGCTTATAGGCAGCTTCCTTCACATGCAAGCTCGTTTCTTCCGCGTATGTGTGATTGCCTGCGTGCGTGTGGTGTTTCTCAAAACAACATTTAAGTCTCTCTTGTGAATAATGGGGTGTTATTGTCAGGTTAAACACGATCTATTGCTTCGTAGAGAGAGGGTTCCACCTTTTTTTTTTTTGGCAAAAGACAACATGGAAGGTTACTATTGTGCCATTTTTGTTTATAAAAAACTTAAATAATACTCCCTGTTTAGAAAAGGATGTCACAAAAATGAGCTGTGACATCCTTTTCCGAACGGATGGGGTACAAAGTGAAAAGAGACGGGTGAGATGGATTACATTAGCTCATGACATATCTAGCCATTATGGCATAGCTTCTTTCAACCTGGAAATCATGCAATTGACCCAAATATGTGAAGGATGCTCTCTGTGACAATCATACCTTCTTCGAAATAGAGGGGGTGATTCCCTTTTGTCTCGCTATCGTCGTTGCGTGTATTTTTGTTTTGTTTTGAGAAACATCGGGCCTCTTTATTAACTAGTCAAAACATGGGGCATACAAACACAATCCGGCGAATCAATGAGCCATACATATCGTCCAAGAAACTAGTCTACCTAGATCAAGAGACTCCTTATTAGAGACTCGATTTTCATGCACAGCGAAACTTCCAGGAATCCCGCGGTTGTCTTGGTGTCATGTAGTATATGGAAGTAGCTCACCAAATTTCGCTCCGCTAACACCTTGAGAACGAGAGAATTGTAAAAAACCGTCACAATTGGAGGATAGGTGTCTATGCTCCAATTGTGATAGTTTTTTGCAATTCTCTCCTTGAGAACGACAAGATAATCGCTCCCAACTTTACCTTGGTGAGATGAAGGACTTGGGCAAGAGATATCCCTTCTCTGATTGGCACTGCTTCACAGGATCATCTCACTAGTACAAGTCTGCCATAGCTCGGTAGCGAGTGTTGAGGCAAGTGCAACTAAAAGATCTTCAACTCGACGGTCACGGAACCTGAATATTTCATGGCTTTTTCCAACTCTTCTACACTCCCATGTGATCTGAACTCGTTGTCGTTCCCTCTAGGCAGGCCTCGCGACGAACCCACTTGGCAGGTGGCAGGAGTAGCGGGCAACTGCTTGCTTGGTAGGCCAACAACACTGCCACATGAACAAAACTGGGACCACAACATCTAGTCCTCGTACTGGAGGGACAAATCCTATATAACGCCCATTAACAACACGGAGACGAAGCGACGCCTGAAGGAGCAACCTAATGGGTCAGCCTATTTTGTCGTTTTTTCCTTTGTTTTGTAGTTATTCCTTTCTGTTTATTTTCATTATTTTCATTTAAAAAATTGTTAGATTTGAAAAAAAAAATCAAATTTTGAGAAGTTTTCAAAAGTTGGAAATATTCAAATTTGAAAAATATTTGTATTTCCTTTTTTTACGTTTAGATTTTGAGAAATGTTTGAATTAAGAAACTGTTTGAAATATAACAATTGGTATTAAAACTATTCAAATTTTAAAATATTTAAAGAAAAACAGATTCAAAAGTTTTCAAATTTAAAACCTGAATTTAAAAACCAAAAGAGAAAAGATGAGCATTTCGTATTAGCCAACTTTTGAGTGGCCCATGAAACGACAACTTCAGGCGACTGGGGCGAATGGCGCCACCTATGACCGCTACATAGAAACACTCCGCCCAATACACACCCACATATATACCGGTGCGATCTGATTCCTTCTAATCTGATGGGCCACGCCACAATAGCCTGGTTGTGTGTACGGTAAATTAAAAATTCTTGTATTTGCTACGCAACACCTCCCAAGATCTACTATTGAGATACATGCGAATACGAAAATGCAAAGATCTAGTTTAGGATACGTTACCAACACCGTAGTTGTGGAAGAAGTGTTGATGACGGAGTCGAAGTAGCTTGTCGCCGTTTCTCTCAACCAAGTCTGGTAGAGAGATCCAATAGCATGAGGGTCAACCGTCGTGAACGACAGATCACCCCTCCGAGAGCTTGCACGCGTACGCCGGGAGAGGTTCAGCAGGGCTTCGTCGTCCAAGCTTGAAGCACCGATGGTGTATATAAAGGTGGAGATCTCAACACATGATAAGGAGAGAGATTAGATCTAGTCTAATCGGATAGGTTGCCTCTAATTAGAGGTTCCTCTAATCCAACTAGAAGAGATCTAAACTTGAGAGATCGACGAACTTGTCTATCTTGTGTTTCTTGTGTGTCCTCCAAATAGGAGGGGGTGGGGTTTATAAAAAAGGCCAAGGAGTAGGGATACTTGGACAAGGGGAAAGCTTTCCTAGTCCAACTCAACTTGGACAAGGGGAAACTTTCCCCTTGCCCAATTCGGCATGGGCGGAGGATTTGCAGTAGGACTCCAACTTCTCCCCACTTCTCCCTCCTTCCTTGTGGCCGTCGGCCGGGTGGGGCCCGCCTAGGCCGAACCGAGACACCCAGTGTCTGCTGACTTAAATATTTAATTAACATATAATTAAATAATATTTTGTCTAATTAATTCTTATTTGAATATTTCCTTTTATAGAATATTTCACTGAATTAGTTACCTATCATATGAAACACTTTTCATATGATCCGAGACACCCAGTGTCTGCTGACAAAATACTCCGGACAAATATTTCCCTCTTATATAAACCCTCGGAATAAATCCGATCATGATAGCAACTTCTATCACAAAACATTCTCTCTTGATAAGATATATCTATCACGCAAAACACTATGTTGGTGATACTCTCTCCATGTTCCAGACCAAACAAATACACAACTAACCAATCCTAGTTTAAGCGTGTCCACCCTACAGGTTCGATAATGGGTAGCTATAATTGGGTATCCACCAATGATGCATGTAAAATGCATACATGAACGTTGCACTATATTACTTGTATTCCAATCATATTTGCATCATATAAGGGTTATATCAATGTTTTATAATGATTTTTGGGAATATTATATTTATTTCCTATTTTTATGGAATTAACCCTGCGCAGGCAGAAAACCCTATTTCTTTATTTTAATGTTTTAGGGACCCAAACGACGTCCAAATGACCTGCAAATTTACGAGCGTTAATATTTGGAAGGAAGAAGACTTGGGGGCGAAGGAAGCAAACAAGCGGAGGCCCGAGGCCCAAAAGAGGGTGACCCACGCGGCCAGGTACAGGGGCCACGTGGGACCCACCATCTGGAGCCTCGGAGCTCCATTGCCGTCGATCTTTTCTCCACCGACTAGGTTTTGACCTAAAACCGACTATAAAAATATTTCCCGACGCCCTCTGGAAAGGAGCGCCGCCGAAACACCGAAACACCGAAACAGAGACCTGGAGCTGCAGATTGGAGGGGGAAAACTCTGGGGGGGCGCTGCCGGCGTGGTCTCCATCTTCTCCAACGACTTCTCCACCGTCTCCATGATGAAGAGGGAGTAGTCCACCTCTAGACTATGGGTTTGTGGAAGTAACTTATGTATCTCTCCTCTCTTTGAGCTTCACTAATTAGTACCGTATGAGCTGCTGAACATGATTACGGTCATCGTTGTAATACCTATGTGATGGATCTTTTTATGAGTTAATATATGTTTGAGATTGCAAATGTTTTGTTTCAGTTATGAATATAGATGCATATTATGTACCCCGTTCTTATTCACTTGTTATGATCAAGCATGTTTATGAGAGCGTGTGTGGGGTGATGTGTGCATTAGTTGGAGTAACGGGGGGTGGCTAGTGCAGTGAACGTGAGAGAAAGTTCTGCGATCCACTTGGGTATCTCTACTTGACTTTGTTGCCTCACTAGGGATAAACAAAAATACCATGTTACCGGAGATGTGGGTGTGACCATCGCCACTACTCCATGACTAGATCTAGCATGTTCTTATTTTAACTTCATGTCATGATACTTAAAGCTATACTCTGAGTTGTCTTAATTACTGAGGTGTTATGATTTAGTTCACATCTTGGTGGAGTATAAGTGAGACTAATAAACAAAAGGTCTCTATGTTAGGACGTGATGCCCATATAATTAGTAACTTGTCACTAAACTTTTGTGTTGCAATCTCATATGTCAACTCTAGTTTTCCATTGTCTACCACTTTATTAAATAGAGAGTGCATTTGTGAAACCATGAACCTCGGTCCATTTTTAATCATAAGAAACACCTTTCCAACAACTTTTACCACTTCTACATTTTCTGCCATATTTAAATCCGAAAATACAAAAACACTTTTACATCTTGCATTCATCATATAAAACCCAAAAATATCATTTATCATTGTTATCACCATCCTTGCATATTTATTTACCGCCATTGCATATTTATTTCTTGTTTGCATTACATACTATCTTGATATCATTCTTACACCTTGTGCTTGACAACCACAGGTGAGGTTAAGGACCAAAACATTTACTTTGTTTTGTAGGTAACCAAAAAGAAGGATAGGAAGATAAATCTTTCACTACTGATTCCCTAAGAGTTCGATATTAAACCCTCGAGTCACCCTCGTGGGGAAAACACGTCTTCCACTTACTACACACTCTGCACTTGGAGTCTCAACCTAACCCCGTTTAATTTTTCACGCACGTAACTACCTGAAGGCTATCACATCTACGGATATCAAGACTGTTTTCTGGCGCCGTTGCCGGGGAGTCATAGCTGAAAAGATTTATCCAAGGGTGCACTTGCTTCCCTTGCACCAGCTCTGTTTTCTGGCGCCGGATTTGTCCAAGGATATCACAACAAAGTCAACTTTATCACCAACTTGTGCTAACACCTAAACTTGGGGAGGTTGCACCTACGTGAGCATCATCTTATCCATCTTTACCTTCAAAGCAATTTATTTTGTTTTGTCATTGTCTTGCATATCATATTTCGGTTTGTTAGTATGTCTACTTGCTATCAATGGAAAACTATTATGAAAACGCCATGATGGCTTCTGAATTTAGAAAATCAGATGAAGGGAAAAGATTAGGAGAGTACATAGAGCTTCTAAATAAAATTGCTAATGTGCTGCTTAATTATCATGAGGAAGAAATTTGTTGCTCTGAGTACTCTAGACACTTTGAATTCCAATGCCCTTCCAATAATGAACATGTTATTGCAACTTATCATACAGGGAATTATGCTAACTTAGGGATGGAAGAAGTAGAACAATTTGTTATTTTTATGGCAGCCTATGAATTATACACCTTCATTGATGAACATGAAACCTACCCTATAGCTTCTCAATTTAAAGTTTTCATTGCCAATATCCTTGATCTCTGCATACTTGAATTCAATGAAAATATCTATATTGTTGACACAAGGAAGAGAGCTGCCCAAGAAAGCTCTAATATTTTGCAGGAAGAAGATGACAAAAGCTTAAGCTTGGGGATGCCCATGTAACCCCAAGAAGATGATGAAAATGATGAACAACTAGAGAATGAAGAGTTGGATCTCCCAACTTCACCTTCAACAAATGATAGTAACTCTCAAGATTTTGTTGATGATAAACTTTGCTTTTATGATTCTGATGATGAGGAGGACTATCAATCTATGCCTAATGAGAATATTATTGATAATAATTTTAAAAATGATGAGGAGTATGGTTTAGATATGCTATATGATAATGCTTTAGATGATGGTCCTATGCTTATTGATAATCCTACATGTTTGGAACTTGTTACTACTGATAAAAATGATATACTTGCTATTTGTGAAAATGTTCTTACTAATGAGAGTCCTACTTTGTTCTTGAATTCACCTAATAACACCATAGAGGAGAAATTTGCTTATGTTGATAAATACTTATGTGGTTTGCAATTATCTTTAGTTCAAAAACTTTGTTGCAACCATGATATTAAACTTGATATTGATCTTAATAACTAGTTTGAAAGAGGGAAGCATGATAATGAATTCCAAAATAAATTTAATGATCCTCTTTATTTGCCTAAATTATCTAAGTTGAATGATTCTTGTGGTTATATGATTGAATTTGCTTCTACTACTTGCAACTATTATGAAAAAGGAGGTGATAAGAGCCCTCTGTATGCTACTAATAATTATGGGCTGCAAGTAACTATTGTTAATATGCATTGGGAAACTTCTATTTATGGTGATTCATTCATATACAAAATGCCAATGCATAGAAAGAAAGTTAGACTTCGTTGTTATTACTTTTGTGTTTTGTTTTTCTCGCTACTAGGGTTCAACTTGACTATAATTTTCATTGGCTTGAGAGCACCATGGGATCCTGGTATTATGCATGGAACACTTTCTAAGGAAGAGGGGCACATCAAAGTTCAAGCTCCCTCATGAGCTTCATCTTCAATAAACAACAAGTAAGAAGCCTAGCTATATGGCTATAAAGAAAGCGCTTTAGGGAGGCAACCCGGTTGTTTTTATTTGTGATTTTATTTTTGTCCTCTTGCTGTAACAAGAGACTTAGTTTTTAGTTTAGTTTCTGGAATTTTCAATAAAGTGCCAAGTTTTACTCATTTTGGTTTGAAAAAGTTGCTTATAGCGTTCGGAGATTATATTTCTGCACGAATCTGTGCACGGTATGATTTTTAATTCTTATTACATAACTCCGAATGAGCTCATATTTGAACTGTAGTTCAAATTTTCATCCTATGTATGCATGAATTGTTTTGGAATTTTTCGACAAAGTTTAGTAGGGTAGAAAAATATGTTTTGCTGCTGCTGTTTTTCAGGACAGATTCTGTCCCATTTTATTTGATGCATGATTTGAACTTTTAACTTCAATCTTTTTGATCCAATTGAGTTTATGAGTAGACATACACCATTATACACTTTCTGGACATTCATATGAATTTTTGTTTAAGGATTATACGCAGCCCACAAAAAAAGAAATGGGAGAAACGGTGTTTTGAAGTTTTTTCACAGGGATTGGAGGAGATGCATGATACGTCTCCAACGTATCTATAATTTCTTGTGTTCCATACTAGTTTTATACCAATAGCTACATGTTTTATTCACACATCATAGCATTTTTATGCATTTTCTGGGACTAACCTATTAACAAGATGCCACAGTGCCAGTTCCTGTTTTCTGCTGTTTTTGGTTTCAGAAAAGCTGTTCTGGAAATATTCTCGGAATCGGACGAAACAAAATCCCAGATGCCTATTTTTCCCGACACGTTCCAGAAGTCCGAAGAGGAGACGAAGGGGGGCAGCAGGGCGCGTCCCCACATGGCGGCGCGGGTGGGCCCCTGCCACGCTAGCCTACGGGGAGCGCCCCGCGCCTCCACCGACGTGCCCCTTCGCCAATTTATTCCTCCAGACGCGAAAACCCTAAAACACCGAGCCATTATTCCAGAAAATATCCTCTGCCGCCGCCACCGTCAACCCTAACTCGGGGGGTTCAGAAGTTCTCCTCCGGCACCCTGCCGAGAGGGGAATCATCACCGGAGGGCTCTACATCGCCATGCCTGCCTCCGGAGTGATGCGTGAGTAGTTCATCTGGACTATGGGTCCATAGCAGTAGCTAGATGGTTGTCTTCTCCTTTTGTGCCATCATGTTTAGATCTTGTGAGCTGCCTATCATGATCAAGATCATCTTATTGTAATGCTACATGTTGTGTTTGTTGGGATCCGATGGATATTGAATACTATGTCAAGTTGATTATTGATCTATCATATATGTGTTGTTTATGATCTTGCATGCTCTCCGTTATTAGTGTAGGCTTTGGCCAAGTTTATGCTTGTAACTCCAAGAGGGAGTATTTATGCTAGATAGTGGGTTCATGCCTCCATTTAATCTGGGACAGTGACAGAAAGTTCTAAGGTTGTGGATGTGCTGTTGCTACTAGGGGTAAAACAGCAATGCTTTGTCTAAGGATATTAGTGTTGTTTACATTATGCACCATACTTAATGCAATTGTCTGTTGCTTGCAACTTAATACTGGAAGGGGTGCGGATGCTAACCTGAAGGTGGACTATTTAGACACAGATGCATGCTGGATGCGGTCTGTGTACTTTGTCGTAATGCCCAATAAATCTCATAGTGATCATCATGATATGTATGTGCATTGTTATGCCCTCTCTATTTGTCAATTGCCCAACTGTAATTTGTTTACCCAGCATGTTAGTATTTTATTATGGAGAGACACCACTAGTGAACTGTGGACCCGGTCCATTCTTTTACATCTGAAATACAACCTACTGCAATCATTGTTCTTTTTCATTCTCTGCAAGCAAACATCATTTTCCACACTATACGCCTAATCCTTTGTTTTCAGCAAGCCGGTGAGATTGACAACCTCACTGTTTCGTTGGGCAAAGTAGTTTGATTGTGTTGTGCAGGTTCCACGTTGGCACCGAATCCTGGTGTTGCGCCGCACTACATTCCTCACCAACACCTTCAGAGCAACGTCGACTTCCTACTGGTTCGATTAAACCTTGGTTTCATACTGAGGGAAAACTTGCTGCTGCACTCATCATACCTTCCTCTTGGGGTTCCCAACGACGTGTGTCTTTCACGTCATCAAGCCAGTTTTCTGGCGCCGTTGCCGGGGAGTCGAGTTGCTTCTGCAAGGGGAGTCTCTCACACCCAATCTCTTTACTTTGTTTTTGTCTTGCTTTATTTTTATTTTGTCTTGTTTGCTTTCTTTATATCAAAAACACAAAAAAATTAGTTACTTGTTTTACTTTTATTATTTCGGCCTAGTTTTATTTTTGCTAAAATGAGTACTCCTGAGAACACCAAGTTGTGTGACTTCACTAGCACAAATAATAATGATTTCATATGCACTCCTATTGCTCCACCTGCTTCTAAAGCAGACTTTTATGAAATTAAACCTGCTCTATTAAATCTTGTTATGAAAGAGCAATTTTCTGGTGTTAGTACTGATGATGCTGCTGCCCATCTTAATAATTTTGTTGAACTTTGTGAGATGCAAAAGTATAAGGATATAGATGGGGATATTGTAAAACTGAAACTATTTCCTTTCTCCTTGAGAGGAAGAGCTAAAGAATGGTTGCTATCTTTGCCTAGAAATAGTATTGATTCATGGACAAAATGCAAAGATGCTTTCATTGGAAAATATTATCCTCCTGCTAAAATTATATCTTTGAGAAGTAGCATTATGAATTTCAAGCAATTTGATAATGAACATGTTGCCCAAGCATGGGAGAGAATGAAATCTATGGTAAAGAATTGCCCTACCCATGGACTGACTGCTTGGATGATCATCCAAACCTTTTATGCAGGATTAAATTTTTCCTCAAGGAATTTGCTGGATTCGGCTGCTGGAGGAACCTTTATGTCCATCACTTTAGGTGCAGCAACAAAACTTCTTGATGATATGATGATCAACTACTCCGAATGGCACACTGAAAGGACTCCTCAAGGTAAGAAGGTAAATTCTGTTGAAGAAACCTCTTCCTTGAATGAAAAGATTGATATTATTATGTCTATGCTTGTGAGTGGTAAATCTCATATTGATCCTAATAATGTTCCTTTAGCTTCATTGGTTGCTCAAGAAGAGCATGTTGATGTGAACTTCATTAAAAATAATAATTTCAACAACAATGCTATAGGAATAATTTTGGTAATAACAACTATAAGCCATATCCTTCTAATAATGGTAGTGGTTATGGTAATTCTTACAACAATAGTAGGAGTGTACCCTCTGATCTTGAAGTCATGCTTAAAGAATTTATTAATACACAAACTGCTTTTAACAAATCTGTTGAGGAAAAGTTTGGTAAAATTGATGTTCTTGCTTCTAAGGTTGATAGTCTTGCTCTTGATGTTGATCTTTTGAAACTGAAAGTTATGCCTAATGAGGTTAAAGATACTAAGTCTTTTGCTACAGCAAATGCATCCAAGTTAAAATTGACAACAATATTAGGATGTTGGCTGAGTTGCATGCTAGGTGGGAAAGAGAAGCTGAAATTGATAGAAAGAATAGTATAGCTCGAGTTTGTACTATTACCACCACTAGTAATGCTGAAGCTTCACATGTTGATAAACCTCCTATATCAATGGTAATGTTATTGATGTTGGCAATGTTTCTACTTCTACTACAAAGCGTGCAAAATTGCCTAAAACTGCTGAAACTGTTTCTGATAAAGGTGCTGAAATTTTTCGAAGTATTGGAGGCAATGGTCCCATTACTTTTGATCATAATGATTTTGATTTTGATAGTTGTAACATCTCTGAAGTTATTAAGTTCTTGCAAAAGCTAGCTAGAAGTCCTAATGCTAGTGCTATGAACATGGCTTTTACAAAACATATTACAAATGCCTCATAAAAGCTAGGGAAGAGAAATTAAAACTTGAAGCTTCTATCCCTAGGAAGTTGGAAGATGGTTGGGAGCCCATCATTAAAATGAAGGTGAATGATTTTGATTGTAATGCTTTATGTGACCTTGGTGCAAGTATTTCTGTTATGCCTAAGAAACTTTATGATATGCTTGACTTGCCACCTTTGGAATGCTGTTATTTGGATGTTCATCTTGCTGATAACTCTATGAAGAAACCTTTGGGAGAATTGACAATGTTCATATTACGGTTAACAATAACCTTGTCCCCGTTGATTTTGTTGTTTTGGATATTGAATGCAATGCATCTTGTCCTATTGTTTTGGGAAGACCCTTTCTTCGAACTGTTGGTGCTGTTATTGATATGAAAGAGGGGAATATTAAGTATCAATTTCCTCTCAAGAAAGGTATGGAACACTTCCCTAGAAAGAGAATGAAGATGCCTTTTGATTCTATTATTAGAACAAATTATGATGTTGATGCATCTTCTCTTGATAACACTTGATTTTCACTTTCTGCGCCTAGCTGAAAGGCGTTAAAGAAAAGCGCTTGTGGGAGACAACCCATCTTTTTATTTTCTGTCATTTTATTTTATTTTGAGTCAAGGTGCTGTTTACTTCTGTAGCAACTCCTTTGTATCTTTATTTTATTGCATTGTTGTGCCAAGTAAAGTCTCTAGTTGAAAGTTGTTGCTAAAATTGGATTTCTGCGCAGTGACAGATTTTTGCTGTCCACCGTTTTGAGCTGTATGCGCTACAGAAAATTCGAAAAATTCTGAAAAAATCACGCATGATCCTTATATATGTACGCAACTTTCATTAGTTTGGGCTTCTTCCATCTGAGCAAGTTAAGTGCCTCGAAAAAATTCGTCTTTCCAGACTGTTCTGTTTTTGACAGATTCTGCCTTTTATTTTGCATTGCCTCTTTTACTATGTTTGATTGGATTTCTTTGCTCCATTAAACATCAGTGGCTGTAGTAATGTCCAGAAGCTTTGGTAATGATTGTGTCACAGTAGAATATGAGAATTTTTGATTATGCACTAACCCTCTAACGAGTTACTGAGTTTGGTGTGGCGGAAGTTTTCAAGGAGCAAGAGAGAAGGATGATATGATGTGATCAAGAAGAGTGAAAAGCCTAAGCTTGGGGATGCCCCCGTGGGTCATCCCTGCAATATTCAAGAAGACTCAAGCGTCTAAGCTTGGGGATGCCCAAGGCATCCCCTTCTTCATCAACAATTTATCAGGTCATCTCTAGTGAAACTATATTTTAATTCTTCCACATTTTATGTATTTTACTTGGAGCGTCTGTGTGCTTTTATTTTTGTTTGTTGTTTTTATTTTTCTGAATAAAGTTGGATCCTAGCATTCTTGTGTGGGAGAGAGACACGCTCCGCTTTTTCATGTGAATACTCATATTCTTCACTTATATCTTTTGAGTATTCTTATCTAGCTACTGTATGCTTTTAGCTCCTGTTTTTCATGCATCTCTTTTAGAGCTGTTAATTCTTGAGGAGTAGTACTCTCTTGTTTCATTTGTAAATCATTTGGAGAGTTTTTGTTTAGTTGCTTGGTTGATGTGTTGGTTCAGAAAATGCTGCATGTGGTAGTGGTATAGTAATAACTTGCATATCTTGTAGATCATTGAACTTTGATGACTTGATTCTTTGCAAATGTTTTGAGGTATTTAGATGGTAAAGCTTGCTGGTTAATTAAGTTAAAATTATTAGTGGATAGTTGTCTTTAAGCTTGTACCGTACTACAAACTCTACTAAATTGTTGAAGGTGTAGTTGGACTTGATAGCTTTCCATGTCTAAAAGTGATTCGTAATAACTAAGTTGTGCTGAAGGTCGAGGGATCTAACGGGGTACTTGTGCCGCCGTGAACGGCCCTTCTTGGAGTAAACTTTAATCATGTTCTTAATGTTGAACCTGCTAGATGTTTGCAATAAGCTTGTGAGTTCTTTTTGACTAATGTTGAGCTACGGTTTTTGGCACTTCCACCATCCATATTTGCTAGCCTCTTCGGTGCTGTGCATTGCCTTCTGCTCACATTGAGAGTTGTGCATACTTCGCCAGTACATCCAAACCCGTGGGAGACTTTCTCTTGTTCTCCTACACATAAACCCATACATCTTCCTCAAAACAGCCACCATACCTACCTACTACAGCATTTCCATAGCTGTTCCGAGATATATTGCCATGCAACTTCCATCTTACATTACATGACTTGCTGTCATTCATCATATACATATTGCTTTGCATGATTCTATACAGCTGATGTGCGGTTTACCCATGTTACGCTAGATCATTGCATATCCTGCTACACTGGCAGAGGCATACAGTTTACATCATGTTTTAGTTCGTTGTGAGTTATTTGTAACAAAAAGTGTGTTGTCATATTAGAGTGTTGCCCCTGAAAGTGAAAAGAGCCATGGAGGCCATCGAAAAGAGAAACAGAAAAAGAAAAAAAATAGAAAAAAGAAAAAGAAAAAAAAAATAAAGAAAAAGGGGGCAACATTACTATCCTTTATCCACACTTGTGCTCATGTTTCAGCACCTGCATTATTCATAGTCATCATTTGTGCTCATGTTTAGCACCTATACTCCATGTGAGAGAGTTTTCATGTTTTACTAGTATAACTATGTGGGGAATTTACACTATAGAACTTGGGTTGTATATTCCAATGATGAGCTTCCTCAAAATGCTCTAGGTCTTCATGAGCAACCAAGTTGGATGCACCCCCACTAGTTCCATTGGAGAGCTTTCATACACATATAGCTCTATGTGCATCCGTTGCATGGCAATCACTACTCCTTACATAGCTTCGATTATAAGACTTCCTCTTGTCTAATGATCACTTATAGCTTTGTGAGACTTTCTTCCTTTGGCCTTCCAAACCCCCATCAATGTTCTTTTAGCCATAACATCCTGGTGCCAATACCAAATGCTTACGCTCACCGGTTGAGTAGACTTCGAAACAGTTGATTCATGATGTTCATGTTTATTTTTACTTGGCTGAATCCTTCTATGTTGTGAAAGATTACTTGATGCTTGGAATTGAAGGATAGAACTCCTACATTGGATACTTAACACATCTTTAATGAACCTTGTACGGTTTCATGTCTTTAAAGCAATCATTCATGAAAACTTTTAGCTTGTTTAACTAACTTGTTTTGTTATCTCTTATATCAATTATAGACTTTTGCTTTGAATGATTTGATCTCAGCTCATATGCTTTACAATATTATTGATCAAGATTATGTTGGTAGCATGTCACTTCAGAACTAAGCTTGGGATGCTTGATACGTCTCCAACGTATCTATAATTTCTTGTGTTCCATGCTAGTTTTATACCAATAGCTACATGTTTTATTCACACTTCATAGCATTTTTATGCATTTTCTGGGACTAACCTATTAACAAGATGCCACAGTGCCAGTCCCTGTTTTCTGCTATTTTTGGTTTCAGAAAAGCTGTTCTGAAAATATTCTCGGAATCGGACGAAACAAAATCCCAGATGCCTATTTTTCCTGACACGTTCCAGAAGTCCGAAGAGGAGACGAAGGGGGCAGCAGGGCGGCGTCCCCACATGGCGGCGCGGGTGGGCCCCCTGCCACGCCAGCCTATGGGGAGCACGCCCCGCGCCTCCACCGACGTTGCCCCTTCGCCTATTTATTCCTCCAGACGCGAAAACCCTAAAACACCGAGCCATTATTCCAGAAAACATCCTCTGCCGCCGCCGCCGTCAACCCTAACTCGGGGGGTTCATAAGTTCTCCTCCGGCACCCTGCCGCAGAGGGGAATCATCACCGGAGGGCTCTACATCGCCATGCCTGCCTCCGGAGTGATGCGTGAGTAGTTCATCCCTGGACTACGGGTCCATAGCAGTAGCTAGATGGTTGTCTTCTCCTTTTGTGCCATCATGTTTAGATCTTGTGAGCTGCCTATCATGATCAAGATCATCTTATTGTAATGCTACATGTTGTGTTTGTTGGGATCCAATGGATATTGAATACTATGTCAAGTTGATTATTGATCTATCATATATGTGTTGTTTATGATCTTGCATGCTCTCCGTTATTAGTGTAGGCTTTGGCCAAATTTATGCTTGTAACTCCAAGAGGGAGTATTTATGCTAGATAGTGGGTTCATGCCTCCATTTAATCTGGGACGGTGACAGAAAGTTCTAAGGTTGTTGATGTGCTGTTGCTACTAGGGTAAAACAGCAATGCTTTGTCTAAGGATATTAGTGTTGTTTACATTATGTACCATACTTAATGCAATTGTCTGTTGCTTGCAACTTAATACTGGAAGGGGTGCGGATGCTAACCTGAAGGTGGACTATTTAGACACAGATGCATGCTGGATGGCGGTCTGTGTACTTTATCGTAATGCCCAAATAAATCTCATAGTGATCCTCATGATATGTATGTGCATTGTTATGCCCTCTCTATTTGTCAATTGTCCAACTGTAATTTGTTTACCCAGCATGTTAGTATTTTATTATGGAGAGACACCACTAGTGAACTGTGGACCCCGGTCCATTCTTTTACATCTGAAATAAAATCTACTGCAATCATTGTTCTTTTTCATTCTCTGCAAACAAACATCATTTTCCACACTATACGCCTAATCCTTTGTTTCAGCAAGCCGGTGAGATTGACAACCTCACTGTTTCGTTGGGACAAAGTAGTTTGATTGTGTTGTGCAGGTTCCACGTTGGCACCGGAATCTCTGGTGTTGCGCCGCACTACATTCCTCCACCAACACCTTCAGAGCAACGTCGATTTCCTACTGGTTCGATTAAACCTTGGTTTCATACTAAGGGAAAACTTGCTGCTGCACTCATCATACCTTCCTCTTGGGGTTCCCAACGAGCGTGTGTCTTTCACGTCATCAATGCACCAAGAGCTATCCAAGGATGGTGAAAACCATGAGCTTCGGGATGTGAATACAACCCCACTAGACCTACACACTCTCTGTTTGCACACGTCTAACTTCTGTTTTTCGATCGAAACACTTTGTCGCATAAACTTGGAGCGTCTTTTTGTCTGTTTGTTTGGTTTGATTTTTATTTTGTGAGACCACCACATTATCATTTATGTATGAAAGAGCTACTGTAAGTATGGGTTGAATTATTGGATGCTATTATAAGATTGGGAAAAGGGATGTTTGAGTTGATTTAAAAAAGATACATATAGTTGCATGATTCATGAGCTTGTTAATGAGTAATAATTTGCAAATGCTTTATCAAGAGCTATCACTTATTCATGTTTTGATGCTGAATGTTATTTTAATTTATTTAACATGGATTAGTTAGTTCTATGGACACTCATGCATGCATTTAGATGGTCAACTTTCTCCCTCTTGCTAGCCCAAACATTCCAACAAGTAAAAACTTGTTTCCAACACCTTCAACCAAATTTATTCCAGTGAGTCCACAATATCTACCTATTAGCTTTATGTTATTCCGAGTATGTTTATCATGTTATTTGCGTTATCTATACCTCTGAATGAAAATGTTTATGTTATTGATTGTTATGGGAAAAGTTGGTTATATAGCTCTCACGAACTTGATGCACACTTTACCTGGTGTTAGTACTGATGATCCTACTGCTCACCTTAATAAATTTGTTGAACTTTGTGAAATGTAAAAGTATAAGGGAGTATAGAGTGATATAATTAAATTGAAGCTTTTTCCTTTCTCCTTGAGAGGAAGAGCTAAGAAATGGTGGTTATTTTTGCCTAGAAATAGTATTGATTCATTGACTAAATGAAAAGATGCTTTCATTAGTAAATATTATCCTCCTGCTAAGATTATATCTTTGAGAACTAGCATAATGAATTTCAAACAATATGATAATTAGCATGTTGCTCAAGCATGGGAAAGAATGAAAACAATGGTTAAGAATTGTCCCACTCATGGACTGACTACTTGGATGATCATCCAAACCTTTTATGCAGGTCTAAAATTTTCTTCAAGAAATTTGTTGGATTCACCCTCTGGAGGTACCTTCATATCCATCACTTTGGGTGCTGCAACAAAGCTCTTAGATGATATGATGATAAATTATTCTGAATGGCACACCGAAAGGGCTCCAACAGGTAAAAAGGTGGATTCTGTTGAAGAAACCTCTTCCTTGAGTGATAAGATTGATACTATTATGTCTATGCTTGCAAATGGAAAAGTGCACCTTGATCCAAATAATGTCCCTTTACCTTCTTTGGTTGGTCAAGAAGAGCATGTTGATGTGAACTTCATTAAAAATAATAACTTCAACAACAATGCTTATAGAAATAATTTTAGTAATAGTAATTATAAGCTATATCCTTCTTCTAGTGGTAATGGTTATGAAAATTCTTATGGTAAATCTAGGATGCCTAGTGAGGAAAGGATGTTAGAAATTGAAAGAGCCACTAAAAACTTTATACAAATGCAATATGAGCAAAACCAATTGTTTACTAGGACTATGGAGGACCAATCAACAAACTCAACAATATAACTATCGTATAAAGCATACTTTTCATGATCTACAAACAATATAAGATTCATTTTGTTTGAAAAACCGAGCTAGCTCGGCCTCCATTTGGAGTCTCCGCAGGCAATCGGGCTAGGCTCACCGAGTCGCTCTGGTGCCACCGGAGCAACGCTGGCCGACCGAGATGCTTCCGCTGTGGCGCCTGTCGGCGACCTGCCGCCGGCGAGGTCTCGCCCAGTTCGCTGCCGGAGCTCCCCGGGAGGCCGCGGACGCGGTCGGCCTCGCGGTGGCGCACGCGCTGGCCATGGCCGGGCGTGAGGTGCTAGTGGTCGAGTCGGCATCTAGTTTCGGCACCGGCACAAGCTCCCGCAACAGTGAGGTCATCCACGCCGGCATCTACTACCCTCCCCGCAGCCTTAAGGTGCCCCCCATACCTCCTTCCCAAGGATTCAAAATTTCGTCCCTGTTTTTTGTTATTTTCAGTTTTGCACATTGTAGTAGCAATATAAAATCCGGATATTCAAAACGGGTAGTGGGTGCAGATGCACCCACTATCCAAAAAACAATTTTCCAACTGTCAAAAAATTCAAAATAATTTTTTTGCATGTAGTCCAACACATTTCAAGTCAGCACAAAAAGTTACGCGAAGAGAAAACTTTTTTTGCAACCTGTGCAAAAAAGACAAATTCGGACATACCGAAATTTATATATACGTGTCAGAATTTTGTCTTTTTTGTACCGGTTGCTAAAAACTTTTTTTCACCATTACAATTTTTGTGCTAACACATCACGCTGTAATGTACATTCGGAATTTTTTCTGGATTTTTTGACATTCTAAAAAAAACCAAAAATAAATTACCTAATGGGTGCATCTAGACCCACTACCCAAATCGCCTCCTCCAAATTTATAAAATCGTTGTTACGTCTGTACTCTCTCTTATACACCTGTGGAATTATGGACTAGTTCATATGATCATTTACCCCGTTTTCTCATAATTGAAGTATTTTTAACTAATTAGTAATGCGGGATTTAAAAGATGTCTTTGTTCCTTTTTTCTCTCTTCTCAACGATCTCCCGGCATTGCCATGCTTGGAGAGTTCCGGCTAAATTATGTGGACATTTTCTTTTTTGTTTTTTTCTTTCTACACAATTTTGGTTAGCATACAAAGATATTATGTTCCTATACATGTACGACTGACAGCCGTGTTTGTTTCAGTTCATTTTCTAGTGCTGCATCATGCAGAATTCTAAATCAGCTCGTACTGTCATTTGATATTCGCTTTTCCGGATGCAGGCTGATACTGAAAACTTAGGATCAACCATATCATACAATACATCAGTTATCAGTGGGTATGTCGGAGATGAAGGGATTGAGCTTCATATATCTGAAAGCAAAGATCTGGCTCTGGAGGATCTCCTGTTCTACCACAGATTGTTTTGCTTCTGAAACTTCTGATAAACTCAGCAGGTTTGAGTGCCATTCCACTTGCCAAAAGACAGACGAACCTCTGCATCAACTTGTAACTCAGAGAGCAAAAGTATTATGGCCTTTGGCTACTATTGAAAGCATAACACGGTTGTAGTGTACATTTTCTGATTGAAAATGCAAAGGGCACATGTATCAACTCTAACATTTGGCTCTGGTTTCTAATCGTTTATTGTAAGTTACCAAGCTGTGATGATTTAAGTTCTGAAGGTTGATCACAGATATATTTTTGCACAACATAGACATGATTTGAACTATATCCGTCTAACTATTCTTACATGGTGATTCTGGTTACCCAAAATTTTGAGAAATGAGCATACAGTAAAAGGCTAAAAGCAGTACATTGTCCAACATAGAATCCACAAACATCACCTACGCTTACAAATGTAGTGGAACGTATCGGCAGGGATGGTGGAAGGGGGCAAGGGCAAAGTTACAGGAATGTGCTTCTGAACTCAAGAGAAACTTTCCAAGCGCCAGCTTCAACGTTAGGATCCATTCCCAATTATCCAACTCTGGTCCATCTCACCGCTTCATCCATTCCCAACTATCCAACTCTGGTCCATCTCACCGCTTTCTTTGTGTGAACCACTTATAAACAGGCTGTGAAGTTGGATTTTCAACCTCCTCTTCACGGAGTTTCTTCTTGCGTCCAGGTTTCTGCCCAAGTATTAAATAATCAGAAATTGAAATGCTTACCAGCATAAACTCTTGATCAAGCCAAATCCTAAATGTAAGAAACAGAATATCCAGTACTACTGCACTAAACTAAATACAGATACAATCAAATTTACTTTTGGTCAGGCCAAATCCTAAATTTAAGAAATGGAATATCTAGTACTACTGCACTAAATACAAATACAATCAAATTTTGAAAAGCCAGTTCGTTTACATATTTCGAATTTAGTCTGCTTGAGATTTTGGTTGCTGACAAGATATGAAGTGGTTGCACTGAATTGTAAATTATACATTATTTCACAATCAACAGAACATTTCATGGTACGGTCACCAAGATACTTCAGACTTCACCCAAGCAAAATACATGTTCTTATTCGTCAGAGAAAGCAAACCTTCAGTTCTTTTTGCAAGGCCATGTCTGCATACAATTTCTCAAGCTTTTGACACCTGAGTTTCCTGGCTTCCAACTCCTTGTAGGAGGAAGCTGTTTTCCTATAAATATTTTAATGGGACATAAGTTAATCAGGCAGCAAAAAGGGCAGCCCCGGTGCAGTAGCTCCCGCTTGCGCAGGGTCCGGGGAAGGGTCTGATGCATAAAATGCACAAGAATCAAGATACTGTTTTGAGCTGGAGAAACATAATACCATATGCTTATACAAGACAATGCCACTGAGCTATTTCCTGATTACAGTTACAAGCACACCCACATCGACCGTAAATAGCAAGAAACAAATTACCAAAGCACCCAGACTCTCACTCATGTAGGAGGTATTTCAGATGAGAGGCAAAAGACCAAAGATAGCAGATACAACATTCATTCAGAAACCCGATAGTGAAAGCTATCCTTCTCAAATATAACATTGACCGTAGTAGCCACAGATATCTTCTCTCCTATCTAAAAGAAAATTTTGGTTCCACATTCTGCCCATCTCTTCGTCCAACTCCCCCTTGGTCCCGCACGGTCTTTAATTTGGCAGGTTTTGCCCGTCGTGTCTTTACACCGGATCATTAATTACGCGCTTAATCATCTAGATTTACGATTAATTAGCGGGAGCCCTGATTACATGCCCAAATTACACGCTCAACATATAGCATGCAGGCACCATTGACCACCCGAACCTCCAGTGTTCCTCTCATCTCTCTCTTCTCCGACACGAAGTAGATTGTGGCCAGAGGAACATGATGCGGAGGTCGTGACGCCTCAGCTCCAGACGTTCCCACTTCCCGTTCAAATCCTCCGTTCTCACATCGCTCAAAATATCAGATTAGTAAGCAGCTCGGTATCAATCCTAGAAGCCCTTCTCTGTTTGCTAAGTATTTCTTGGTATAGTAACACAATTAGATCCATCACATAGGAAAAAGAAAAATATCCCGTCCCTCGCGTCGCCCGCTGCGGGCGACTCGGGGGAACCTCATCCCGCGCCGCCGCCAGCCCCTCCGGCGCCGCCTCACCTCCGCCGCTGGCCTCGCCGCGGTGGCGGCGGCTCCCGCTGCCGATGGTGGTTGGGGGTGACCCGCGGTGGACGCTAAGACGACGGCCGGCGTCCCGCTCTTCTCTGGTGCCGTGGCGGCCATGGCGGCGCTCCGTCGGGCGACGGGAGACGAGTTGCAGCGGTGGCGGCTGGTGCGGCTCGGCGTCGGCGGCCGCTCTGCTTGCCGCCGGCAGCAGCGGCGCAGCCTGGGCCCGTTCTGGGCCCAGATGGGCCGGGCGGGCTGGGTTGCGCACGGCTTCGCTTCTCCCTCGCGCTGCGCCGTCTGGTGCGAGGTGGAGGTGGCCGGCTGCGTGCGGCTGGGTGTGCGGGGGCTGCAGCGCGGTCGGCGGGAGATGGAGGCCTCCCGTCCGGCTTCCCTTGGCCGGCACATCGCGTCGGCTTCGGGAGCGGCACCGCGTGAGCGTGGCTGGGTGTGAAGATGTCCTGCAGCATCTGGACGCCGGGGCGGCGGCCCCGGACTTGGTGGTGGCGGCGCGCTGAGCTAGGAGGTGGCTCAGCGCGAGACGGACCTAGGCCCCGGCGCCTAGCTCTGTATGGTGGCCGTGAACCGTCGGGCGCGCGGGGCTGACGGTGTCTGCGTGCGGGTCTGCCATGGTGGGCTGGTCGGTCCCCGTGTGGGCGGGCGGGCGGGTGGTTCGTGTGTCTCCGCCGGGTGAAAACCTTGCCCTAGTCGTTGACCAGGACGGGCGACGGTGACGCCCTCGGGTGCCACTTCCTTCTTGAAGGCGTCGTCTTGGCGGTGCTCCCACTCCTCCGCCCGGAAACTTCCGGGGGAAACCCCAGATCCTCCGTGGATCGGGCGAGGGTGGCGCTTCGGCGTCGTGTTCCCCTTGGGGCCTCGTCTTGGATGTTTCACCGGCCAGAGGGACCCGTGGATGTTTGGTGGTCAGTGGCGACGATCTTCTCGTCTTCGGCTAGGTGGTGCGTGGCCCTGGGGCCGGCGTGGATGTCGGAGCGGCGGCTCCGAGCTCGCCTCCGCTGCGGCGTGTTGAGGTGTGTGGGTGTCGACCTTGCCTGCTTGGGCGGTTTCGTCGTCGACCTGTGTGGAGCGTGGCCCGTGGCCAGCGTGGATGTCGGAGCGGCGGCTCCGGTTTTCGCCTCCGCTGTTGCGTTGAGGGAGGGGTGTCGGCCTTGGCCGCTTGGGCGGTTAGGCCGTCGACTGAGTGTGGTGCGTGGCCTCGGGGCCGGCGTGGTGTGTTGTGTTGTGTTGTTTGTATCCGGTTTTCGGCCAGTTTTCCTTATAAACTGGCCAATTCACTTCTTCTATATAATCGAAAAGGCAAGCCTCTTGCCGGGTTTATAAAAAAAAAGTATTTCTTGGTATTCGATTTTATCCCTCCGTTGTTACCAGGCAGAGGCACATGAGAGTCCATCCAATCTCGCTAACCTTCAGCAACGATCGGGACCAACCCCCAACGATTCCAAGATCTAGCCGACGGTGACTCCTCGCTACTGCCCGAAAGGGGGCGAAGCAAGGCAGTGCTTGTAGTCGTGGGCGCCCACTTCGTCGGTGTCCAGGTTGTCAACGAAGACTTAATGCAGTTCTACCGTGTCCTCGACATCCTCGCTAACAAAAACAAGGTCAGCCTCCACGAGCAGAACGGTCTGTCCTGTCGACACTCGGCACACCCAAACTCCATATTTGTGCTTTAAAAATAATCCAGTTCAGTTCAGTTTGAGCTCATCAACATTTGGGGCGTTTGGAGATGTCTTCACCATCTCCTTAGCATCATCGATCCTTCCAGCAGAGTCACGTCTCCGTCGTCAAGCCTGCGCGTGCCAGCGACGAGCATGTGAAGCAGGCGGAGGTGAAAGCCCGCACGGCCATGATCGAGGCCAAGACTCCAGGTTGCAGCCCCTGGCTCCGTCCCTGAACGCGCTGGAGGACGCCCAGTCCGGCAGTCCCTCGCGAGCACAGTGAGCAGCGTATTTGGCGCAGCCATGTACTCTACTGAAAAACTATTTTGTGACATGGATGCCAATGAATCTCCCACACAGCATCTATGTTGTCGTGCCAGGAGCCCATGACCAATCTGTGTCGCTGGCTCGCTGCATGTCCTGGACGGCTGATTGCCGTCTTGGGTTTTGACGATTTTCTGAAGCTGTGTGTGCCTTCTCGGTCGATGTCGTGGTCCAGGTCCTTGTCGAGAAGGCTGCCCAACGGAGTTGCGCATGGTGTGGTACAAGTGGCGCGGAACCTGAACATAGAGGAAGAGTGAGCCTTGCGGCTGCACCGGGAAGATCAACCCCGTCGTCGGCATCAATGACGAGGTCAGGAAGGAGGTGCAAGAGCAAGGCTACGTAGCGCTCGCTCGATCTGGCACAATTCGTCAACCTCGCTACTGCTGCTCTCTTGCTTCCCCCTCTATAATTACTAAGTAAACTGGAGTAGCAGTTAGTATGGTTCGGTAAGATGGCGATGCGATGGTATGGATGATGGGTTGTGTCATGTGTGTGTGTGTGATTCAGCACAAGGGGGAGGAACCAACACAATGAAAATTGCATGGTTTGATAGTTTCTCCGCGTGATTTAACTGTACTATTGTGTATTTACTGGTGTGTTCGGTTAAATTTAGTGTTATGCTACTATCTACATTCACGATATCTTTTCGTTAATGTGAAATGATCTCACTAACATATAGGTCTATTTTACTGAATACACAATAGTACTTGCTTGCGCGAAACATTTTTTGAAACTAAAATAGATATCAGCCTGAAGTCCTGAAGAAATATACTTCTAATCAAGATCTAATTATTTTGCTTCCGCAGCGCGCCTATTTTGACTCTATGGACTGGGCCCTCAGCAACGGCAAGATAGATATGCTATCTACAAATCCCGTATCTGAATCATGTTTTTTCTGTTGCTTCAGCAAGTTGGAAGCAACGGTGCACATGCCACAGCAATCGAGTCAAGCCACAAAAATGCATGTCCATCCCAACTGCACTGTCTTTTATATTTATAAATTAAAGTTGAAGTGTGGTATAAGCATTAAATTCATCTGCTCTGCTCTTTGCGTGCGGACGCCCATCACCAGCTTCGTTGTTATGGTTTTAGCTTGAGATGTTATTTGGTTTCAGGTAGTTGCAACCCCTTATAACCTGTGTTTCTATCTCCACTGAGATGCCTGGATCGTGGTTGACAACATTTTCTTTGTGGTTATCTATTATGCGGATTAATTGTATTTGCAGATTTGCTAAGATATACTCCCTCCGTTCTGAATTAATTGATTCAGATTTAGTACAAGTTGTTCTAAATCTGAGTCAATTAATTCAGAACAGAGGGAGTACTGTTTTAGCTCTTCATGCACATGTCTTTTTTATGGCGATTGTGGCCTTAACATACCAGAGTTGGTTCTTTTTTAGCCAGTCTTTTATATGGCGAGTTTGTGTGTTTGGGTGGCCTCCGGGCATATTTCTAAAACACAAATTATTCAAAAAAAATAACCCCGTAGCAACGCACGGACATTTAGCTAGTAACATAATACATAACAAGGACTCCCAATTCCAGACATACCAGCACACTACCTCTTTATCCGAGAAGGGATGTTGCCAAAATCAGGTGCGCTGCTACTTTGTTCTACCCTAGATTGTATTTCCCTGGCTTCTTCTCTGAAATGAAAGAGCAAATCAACTCAATATTGACAAAAGCTTAGGTAGCCGGCAATTTCTAAAAGAATCATATCATTCAATTCAATTGAACAAATGGTAAGCAGCAAGGACGCAGTAGTTAAACCTGTCTTCGGCAAAGTAGACGTGCTTGTTTGAACGTTTGCTATCCACTTCATGAAGCGTTGAGCTTAATCGCTCAATTTTGTAGAAAAGAGTGACATTCAAATTAGAGTAGAATATAAGAGAATCTAGCTACAAGAAACAAGGTACTCATTTATTTTGAATATATTAAAGCCATCACGAACCTTCTTTTCAGTTAGAACAGCCTGAAGGATGTACCCCATGTCTTTATGTTTCAACAGCATAAGTTCCTCTTCAGTGTACTTATTTGTTTCAGGCCTGATAAAAGGTATATGATAATTCAACTCAAAGCATAGAATATACCAAAATTTGAACTGCCAGAGTAACTATGTTACACATACTTGGGCCTATGAATTCCATCCACGGTTTTACTGTTGATCATCTTGAAATAGAACTCATCTGGGTTCTTGTTCATTGCCTTCTCCTTGAGATTCTGTAAGTAACCAGTGAACAAGGACTAGTGAGTTAAGCAGTTACAATAAACGTCCGAGGTATGTACCAAGCAAGCAATTAGAAAATATCCCCCTGAGCTCTCCTAGCCTAGGTCCAAAGGCTGTGTTTAGTTTGAGCTCAAGCCAACTTTAGGCCAAGTAGGCAGGAGAAATGAGGGCAAAAGCGCACATCGCATAGGCGAACAAGAGATACTCTAGATAACCCCACAAGAGCTTCAACTTGGATACACCACGTCGATTTTCCAAGTTCTCTATGGCTAGGAGGAAGGGACAGGTTGTCAGGCATAGAACAGAAGAAATAACTTGATGAAATCGTCCTTGCGGTGGAAGACCTTGGCACGGATGACATAGTCTTTCTTCTTCTCCAGAAGCCCGAACTTCTTCCTCGCATCCCTGCAAAAACCCCACAGGAAATCCAGACTCAGTCCCAAATCGGCACGATAGATAGGAGAAGCAGCTCCAACACGGGTAAGAGCCCCGAAACTCCGGCAGCCGTCGGAGAATCGCGCAGGTGGAGGGGAGGAACTTACGGCTGGGCGTGCTCCTTGTGAGCCCGCCTCGAGATCGCGTTCCGCAGCGACGACATCTTGCTCCGGCTGTCCTCGCTCTTCGATTTTCGCTGAGTTGGGAGGAGGAGAGGGGAACTGGCCGGTGGCCGCGAGAAGTGATGGAGCACAAGCTAGGATTCAGGGTTTGGGTGGACACGGCGGCACCAGCAGCAAAGTACAACTAGGGTTCGGCGCCGCGCCGCCGCCTCTATTTTCCCTGTCCTGCGATGCGGTACTAGGGGTAGGGGAGTGAAATGCATCCTATGTCCAAAACGGTCCCTAAACTCAAGATTTACCTCATAACAGTCCTGAAAGCTGCTCCGCATGTCCATCTACGGTCCTAAATACGAATACGAATACGAATGGCTACCTATAACGCTGACGTGGCAATAGAAAAGGCTCACAATGGTCCTCGAAGTTACCGACAATGTCCAGAACAGTCCTAAACTTCGAGTTTTCTATATTTTCAAACAATACAAACATATGAACTACGTTTCTTTATCTAAAAATATAAACTACATTTGATCAACAAAGCGGGAAAAGAGTTTGCATGCAGCATGAGACATATGCATCGGGTCACATATTTAACTAACTAGAAAATACCCCGCGCGTTGCAGCAGAAGTTCGTAAAGAAATTTGAAAGATTAAAATCTACTATATATCATAATCGTAACATTAAGTGGGTATAATAAAGATAATCAACAAGTGGCCAACATATACTTACCAGAAAATGAGCATGTAATAATATATAGCTGAATAGCAAAATAACAGAGGAAAAAGTTCCCTGAAAATTACACCTGTAAAAGTAAGTGTGCATGTGCACAATGTGACCATGGAAAATTCTTATCCTACATATATGCTGTTGCAAATATACTACACTATAACAAAGCTCGTGGGTTTCCGGCTGCGGTGACCCCGCACACCACTGCATATTGTAGTGTACAAGTCGTTGGCATAACACCCACGGAAGGACTTTGTAACATCCCAAAATTATTAACAAGTATTATTAATTCCAAAAATGGGAACCAACAAAAACTTTTGTTAAATTATGTGTGTTGATCTCATGTTCTTGCTTGTGTTGCTAATTCCTCTTGTTTGTGTGTTGTTTGCTCTATTTAAAAACAAGAAGAAAAGAAGAGAATTAAAATAAAAAGAAAAGCAAGAAAATAAAGTGACAAGTGTCACATAAAATTCTCCAAGTGAGGATCCCATTTTGTTTCCAACAAAATTTAGTGGAGTGGTATTGCAAACCCTCCCATTTCATCCTTACTACTTGTCTCTCTCAAATAATATTTTCAAACTAGCTTTTAAAATTCAAAAGTAAACAAAGTAAAAATAAATTAAAATGCCTTATTTAAAACACTATAAAAGAAAATGTTTCAAAACATTTTATTATTTTATGCCAATTTTTGTAGAGCTTATGTACATTATGGGAAGGCCCCACAAATTTTGCCAAATTTTTATAAATTGATTTAGTGCCTCAAATTAAATCAAGAAGTGCTGCTGCAATTAAACAGAAGGACTAAAAGGTAATTAAAAGAAAGAAGAAGGAGAAGAAGCAGAGCACAGGAGCCAGGGGGTTTTTGCAAAACCGTCGTCGTCTACCTTCCCCTAGCTCACTGTGTGTGTGCGTGTCGCCGTCGCCATGGCCGTAGTCGCCGCTTCCCAGGCCCCCCAGGGCCCCCTTGCCCGTGTTCACCCTCGCCTCCGTGCCTCTGCACTCTCTGCGGGCAGAGGAGAGTCTCTCCCCTCGCCTTAACGCCGCTGTCCCCCGTTGCTAGCCGCGGAGGAGTTGGACGGCGACCGGCCAAATTGGCCCAGCCCGCGGCACCTCGCCACGCGATCCTCTACGCCGCGAGCCCTAGCTCCATCCCGGACCCCCCAGACACCGTTCGTCGGCCTCTCCGCCCCTCTGGAGCTCTCCTGCACCCGACCCACCATGGACCGACCTCGGCCGATAAATACCCCACCCGCACCGTGCACTCCCTTCACTCCACCCCGACCTCTCTCACTCTCTCCACTCCTCGGTGCACCGCCAGGAGGGCGGAGCCACGCCCTCGAAGCTCCAGCTGCCCGTGAGCTTCCTCGACGCTCCGCCGCATCCGAAGGTGGACGCCGACACGGCCGTGCCGTGCTACTGCTCCCCTTCCTCCACTGACCACGCCACCTTGATCCCCGTACTCCCCGCACTCACCCGAGCCTTTTTCTCCTCTGTTTTGTGCCCAGAGACGCCGCCAGGACATCGCCGGAGACCGCTGCCGTGGCCGTGGAAGTTCAGCGGCTCGCCGTCGACGATTCACGCCGCCCCAGCAAGCTCCAGTAGCACCACGAACTTCCCTGAGCCTCCGCCGTCGCCCTGCACCGTCCCCAAGCCTTCCCGAGCCCTCTAGGTGAGGTTTTGCCCAACCTCGCCGTCGCCGGAGCCACGGCGCCGCCCAGAAATGGTCGTCGCCGATGGATTCGTCGCGGACCGTTGGATCTCCATCCAACGGTAACTTACCGTTTCGGTTAGAAAAGAAACAGAGAGAGAGAGACTGACGAGCGGGCCCCGCTCGTCAGGGTTTTATTAATTTCCCTGCGTACGCTGTGCCGCTGACCAGTGGGACCCCCATGTCAGCAATCTCAGCATTATCCAGAACAGTTAGATTTTCCTAATTAGTTTCTCTGGAATTATCACTACTGGTATCAACTTTTAAAATCAATAACTTGAGATTTATGCATCCAAATAAATCAAACTCAATTGTTCTGGAAAGCTTATAAATTTTTTTAACCAACCCAATTGGACTCATGTCATTTAATTAAATAATTAAAAAGTATTTTTGAAAGTGCCACAGAAGGTTTAAAATCTAAACTTGTTTGTTTCTGATACTCTGTTAGTCCAAATACTTCCAAACCAATTTTGCTAGCTTAGTACTGCCTTATATTAGCTTCCCTAATTTTAGTAGAATTAATTAAGCAATTTTAATTGTTGACTTTAAGATAAACCCTTCTAGACTAAAACAAACAAATATGTTTATTGGTTGACCCAAATGGGTTAGGACCAATTTTGTTAGCTCACGTATAGCCATGCTTACTTACCCCTAAAAGGATTTAATTTTTGAAACAACAGAACTTATTTGATTGCCAAAACTTGATTATTAAGCTACTGGATTCAAACCAATGTGTAGGGAGTTTGGTAACTCCAAATGATCCAATTCAAGTTGAGTTGTCTTCTACACATCAGTAGCTTTCTATGGAAATTTAGTTTGTATTTTTATGACCAACAGAATTCAAGTTGTGGAATTAAACTTGTTTAACAAGTTTCTGCCATAATTTGGACCTAAACAAAAAAATGTTTATTTCAAATGTTTTAAAATCAATTTGTATTGTTTAATGTTCCAGTGGCTATCTAGAGCATTTAGGATTGTGATACTGTGATGTTGTGATGTTGTTTGAATAGTTTAGTGATTGCTTGTATTTGTTTGTTTATCGATTAGACGAGAACGTTGCTGGATTTATCAAGGACGGGGAATTTGTTGAACCTGAAGATCAAGATCAAGGCCACTTTGCCGAGCAAGGCAAGCTACTCTCTGAGCTTGCACCTAAACATATATGCATCTACTTCGATCAAATGATTTACTCTTAAAACCAATGGTTTACAAAACCTTTTCAAAAAAGTGTATGGAAATTATTTTGCCACCCTATGTAGTAGTTATATGAAACTTTAGGATGGAAAACAATGTTGTTTATTCAAAAATCCTTTGAAAATAGTTGTGTGGTTATGGAATACCGAGATGTCGGTATTGAAGTGGAGAAACGAAAGATGTTCATGTTTATGAAAAATGCACAGTGTCCTAGTAATATGACAACCAATCTTAATCTGTGCGACCACATTTACCCCCATATGGGAACGGGGCTTAGTCATATAATTTGCTCTTATTAGTATGAGATACCTCATCAATGGAGATGACTCCGTTATGCATGAGGGGATGGTTTGTGAACTCCCCTGACCTGGGTCCTCGCTCAAACTCTATGGAAAGATAAGGAGGAGGATTGAAGACTTCATAAATGTGGTCGCCGGGAAAAACATATGAGTCCTCACACTTAGGGTTGCCGACGGGGACCGGACTGAGTGTTGGTGGGAATTATCATATGGGTAGGATCCTATACTAGCATGAGCAAAGGAGAGGCTAGGGTCGGTGGCTCAACTTCGCATACACCTTGTATGGCGGGACGTGGCTGACACGATGAGTTACCAGATGGATGTGGGTTAAAAGCGTGCTATCTCTGCAGAGGGTCAAAACTATTCGAATAGCCGAGTCCTCGGATATGGACAATTGGGAAGCTGTCCTAAGATCATGTGCAAGTTTTTAGAAAAAGCTTTTAAGTTTAAAGAACTGAGAATGGTGATGGTGTTAAACAACTATACCAAATGGAGTGGTATAAGTTGTGGGAATAAATGGACCAAGGTGAGCCCTGGTCAGGAAAAGGAGAAGTTTTTGGAGAAACAAAAGAGATGGTGACTTCTTTTAAAAACAGTTATAAAACTCTTCTTACTTTTTTTTCAATAAAGATATAGAGATGTTACAAGGAAATAAAAGTTTGAAAGGTTAAAATAAAACTATTGCATACTCATGTTGGGGTAGTTTGCGAGTACATTCAAATGTACTCATATTGGTTTCGTCCCTGGCTATTGTCCTAGCCAGACTACGAGGAGGAGCACTACGCCGAGCAGGAGTATGGTGACTTCTATGCGAACTAAGGATCTCCACAAGTCAGCTGCCTGTCGGGTTGTCATCGTTAGAATATGATGTCTACTACGCCGTAGCTTCCGCTGATATATTTGGTTTGGCCCATGAAGACACCTATGTAAGAACTTGGTCTAAATGACCATTTATGTAAGACTTTTATTCGGTACTATAATGGATGTAAACTTTGGTATCCAATTCGGATTATGTGCAACGACAGACTGATCACGGGATCGTTGTGTTAAGCATAATCGGGTATTTCGGACAGCTAGTCCGGGGTCCCCACAGACTTATCCGTAAATATTACATCCCTCAGAGTAGTACAACAGAAATATTGCGGGTCCACTTTATTACACACTGCTGAATATTACAAGCCAGAAATGCATAAAAACTTCAACGTCTTCCTCCGACAAGGGAGGACAGTCTATTATTGCTGTGTTGACAGGAGTCAACCTACTAGCGATAGAAAGCAATAAACTAAGAACCATATTGGCTCAGCAGCTAAGTAGTACTAGTCTAGTCTTGCTCGGCCAGGTTCCTATTAGGATAACTTTAAGTCTCCACCTCCTCGTCGTCGGCGTCGTCGGCTCCGTAGGCGATGATGTAGTCGACACCTTCTACTCCTCCAGACAGATCAGGTGCTTCAAAGTACACCTCGTCGGCATGGTATGCTCCAAAGTCCACGTCCGTGACCTCCTCAGAGTCTAAGCAGGGGGTCAAAAGAGGAAAGGGTGAGCAACACTGGCGTTACTCCGCAAGCTCTGATAATAGATGGTAAGGTGTATGATGCTCTATCTACCATCCTGACCAAAAAGTCATGGATGAATATGCAAGTTTTGTAAAACATTTTTAGTAAAAGGTCCATTTTATTTTAGAAAACTATGCCCCCAGCCTCCACGGGTTTATAGTCATCACTTGGGATGCCTTTCCCGCTGCGGTCTGTAGTCCCCTCCTGGAACAAGGATATAACAGTCACAATTTCTTTGTTTAACTCTGCAGAGCTGCACCACTTTACCCAACAGCAGCCTGGCTCTTTATGCTCTCTCAGCACACCATGTGTGCTATAGCCAGAACTCAGGGCAACAAGTCATGGGGAGTCGCTTCCCGGCACAACGCATATCCACCCCTTATGACCCAGTGTGGTACAAAGACCAAAGACTCGCCACCACTCCCGAGCTCCTATTCCAAATCACCCCGTCGGGTGGGGACGGTATGCGCTCCCACGCTGTTGGCCGCAATGGACTCAACCAGGTAATAGTCTACCGAGGATATGCGAACGAAGGAAGAAACCTCTGACGAGCCCATCCATAGTGAATCTATTGGCTGATGCTTCAATACGGCGCTAGGATCACTGGGCCATGGGTTATTAATCCTAGGTATATACTTTCCCGTACAATGGAACCTCCACCACAACATGAATCCGTGGTTCCACTACCAGCCAACCATATACATATAGCAATTCACATCATTCGAAAATAGGTTTTTCTTTTTCATGCAATGATAAACTATAGTACTTTGCAATTACTTTGATAAAAATAATCAATCGAGGACATGCAAGATGGAACTTGCCTTGAGACTGATAGGTAGTGCAGTCTAAAGCTTCCGACGATTTGGGACTCGCGTGTTCTGAAAATCAATATCACTGTCTGTATCAGACAATGTTGAAAACCAAATACATGCCAATATGCATAGGATGAGATGATTTTTATTTTCCCCAAAATTCCCCAGAGTTTTGTTAAGGATTTCTTTTGATGATTTCTTTGATTTGAATTTTAGGTAGGATGAGTAACATGACAGTCTTAATATAGTTCAAATTATACTTTGAACTTGATACATAATTTTCCCATATTATTTTCTCTGAAAATAATTTGAAATATTTCAAAGTCATTTCCACTTAAGGATCCTTTGAATTTTTGCTAGAAGAAATCATTTTCAAAAATTCAAAGAGTTATTTTATTTGGGTAGGTTATTTTCTGTTGATATTTGTAGATATTTTGTTTGTATTTTTAGGATTTTATTTGAATTTTGAGAGTTCTTTGAAAGATTTGAATTTTTTCCAATTTATGAAATTTACAAGTTTGCCCCTGGTCCAACCTGGTTGAACCAGGTCAAATACTTGGGTCTGGCTCGGGTCGGTCAACCGACCGAGCCACTCTTCTCTTTCCTCCTCTCTCTCTCTCGCTCGTGCCAGTGCTCGACCTCGCCTGGGCGTTCATGTCGCCCGTGTCGTCGCCGCCTCGCCCCGGCCAACTCCGGCCATCTCCGCTGCCGTGACGTGGGGCAAAATACTCCCCTTCCTCCGCTCTACTCCCTCACCGGAGCGATTTGTGTTCCGCTTCCTCTCGCGGCCGTGCACAACCCATTAGGGTTTCGGTGCTGGCCCTGCTTGCCGCCGTCCGCGACCTTCTTCCCCCGGCGTGCTCGCCATGGCTGGGCGTAGGGCTTCGTCCCTTGTGCCGCCATGGTGCGGTGGTGCTGGTCCACGACCTCCATGTGCCCCCTCCAACGGTTGCGCGGGCACTGCCTCGCCGCTGTGGAGCTACGGCCATGGACGCACGGTAAGTTCTTCCCCTCTACTCTACCTCCTTCTGCTCTTCTGCTAGCTTCCCAAAGCTCTGATTCGAACTATTGCTCGAACCATGGCTCGGTTCAAGATGTGCAGAAAATTGATATGTTGAAGAATTGCTTGTGTATGTGCACTACTATTTCCATGTGCATGCAGCAGAAGTGTATGGGGTAGATCAAACATGTGTAGATCATCCCATTGCCTCTGGAATTATTGTGCAGAGCATTTCTTGCTCACTGCTATGATAAGTGTATAGGAAAAAAATATTCTGAGCTAGAACTTGTACTAGCTGTGATGATTAGTTGATTTAGAGCATGATTTAATCATGTTTTGCTTACTGTGATGCCTCCTTGTAGAGTTACACAGTAGCTTTCTTGATTAGAATTGCTTTTTATGTTTTCCTGTGCTTCTTCCAAGTGTTCAGATGTGCATAGCTCAGTTAATCCAGCTCAGCTGGTTCACTGGCTTGTGTGCTTTGATGAAAATAGAATAAGAACATATACTACACTGAAAATCTTTCCCTTGCTTCTGTGAATGCTCAAACAATTGCTTAAACACTCAACTCCACTCCCTTTCATCTCTCTGCCCTATTTCTAGCACATAACAGATGTACTCTGCCTTGCAATTCCATATCTATAGCACCACACCTTGCTGAGCAAGGTTCTGTTAAGAACAGATGCTAAAATCAGCACTCAATCATGGTTCTGTCATGTACAGAACCTGCTAAATCACTCTCTAGCACAAATGAAACAACCTTCGGTGTAGAGCAGATAAAGCTACGGAAGAGTCTGATCTTGCTCCAAGATTCAACCGTCTCTTCTGGGCTGCACCTTGTGGTTCTTCTGTCTCCTTCTTGCTGCTAGACTCCTTCTAGGTTTTAGTGGCTTGTGGTGGATGGTTTAGGTAAATTCCATGATGGCTTGTGGGTTTGTGGTTGTTCTTGGTGAAGAACAAATGGAAATGGTGGTGCTTGATGTGCTAGTGCTTGTGAATAAGTGTGGTTTGTGTTTGCTGGATGATTTATGAACTGAGGCTTCGAACTGGTCCTAATTATATACTGTTTGTGGTTTACTTGTGCTTGTGACACCAAGATAAATAGCTTGTGATGATTCACCTGCTTGCAGTGGCCCTTCTCACCTCGAGCTGCCTATTTGGACTGCTTTTACTATTCTTTTAACACTGAAGACAGGCTTCAGCTGCAGCTGCTCAGTTCACCCCCCTCTGCTGATAAAACTTGAGTCACAACCGAGTCATTGATCCAATCTTGATCTAGATATTTTGCTGGTTTGCTTGGCTGTGAAGTATTTGATTAGTGGATGTCGGTTTGAGATGATTACTCAAGTGTATGTGTGATTAAGCTAGTCATTAGCTTAATAAGTGGGAATTAGGATCCATTTGTCAATTTAATGGCAAATGTGATACCATTAAACATGTGATGTTGCCTTTCTTGTGTTTTCATAATTTCTGGCCTAATTTCAAAGTTGGAATGCTGCTACCTTTGTTATCTCTTTCTAAGATCAGATCAAAAAGTCCAGATGTTGCCTTGTTGCCTTTTATCTCGAGTGACTGGACAAGTCTTTGACCCATTGTTGCCTTGCTGTAATTAAATCTAATCAGTCCCATTTGTTGCCTAAGCATTCCAATTTTATTTGAGTTGTTTGGCTTGATCAAACCTTGGTTTTGATTAGAGCAATGCCAGATTTTTATACACTAAATGTCAGCACCAAATGGTGTTGACAACATTCTAACACTAACCCAAATTTCTTCTTATTTGTGTTGTTTGTTTTGCAGGTTGAAGATCCTCTGAAAATTCAGAAGTGAAGATGTAGTTTTTAGGGTTTTTATTTAAACATTTTGTAAGCTCACACTTGATGTAATAATGTAGTTGTAATTCTGTTTGTAATGGACAGTTTGTATTATTTGATTTGCTTGGAAATATAATGATGTGTTCTTGTAATTAAGATGGATTCAATCATGTGTTGTTGCATTTAAATTTGTACTTGTTGAAGAAGAGATGACCATTGATTTGTAAATTATTTGAATGTTTGAAATTATATGTATATGTCTTGTGTTGATATCATTGGAATGGTTCATTCACTTTTGTTATAAATTGTATAACTTGTGTTGTTGAAATATATTGTGTGTTTGAGTAAGATTGGATAAGATATAGAATTGTGTTTACTTTAAGAACTTATAAATAGGTCGTGTCAAAATTTATATGTCCTTTTTGAAAGGATAGGGTTTTGAAAAGAAGTCATAGGGTTTATCGACACCTCTCGACTAACTGTCAATGTCTGACTCCCAGACCCTCGACACTCGTCTGGTATCGACTCCCAACTCTTTTAACACAAAAGCGCGAAAATTATCCAGATTTTACCAAAAGATGCATGAATGCACAAATGCAGTTCCTATTTCTACCCTTTCGAGTCCTATAACTGCGGGGTATTACATCCTCTCCCCCTTAAACTAAACTTCGTCCCGAAGTTTCTTTTCTGGGGTACCTGAACAACTGTGGGTAGTCTCGTCGCAAATCTTCTTCTTTTTCCCAAGTTGCTTCTTGCTCTGAGTGGTTCTTCCACTGAACAAAACAAAACTTGATTGCTCTATTCCTTAATCTTTTCCAATTCTCCCTCAGTATCTTCTCAGGCTGTTCCTCATATGATAGGTCTGGCTTTAAATTCAACTTTTCAAACTCAATTGGTCCTTCAGGTGGTTTCAAACACTTCTTGAGTTGAGACACATGGAACACATTGTGAACTTGTGATAATATGGCAGGTAACTCCAATTCATAGGCTACTTCACCTTCCGGCTTAAAATTCTGAATGGTCCTATGTATCTGGGACTCAACTTTCCTTTTACTCCAAACCTTCACTCCTTTGGTAGGACTAACTCTTAGATATACCATATCTTGTACTTCTGGTTCCCACTGTCTTCTGGATAGATCAGTAACTCTTCTGTCTACTCTGAGCTATTTTGAGACGATCTCTGATAATATCCACAATTTGCTGTTGTTCCTTTATGTATTCAGGTGCAAATTCCTTGCTTTCTCCCACTTCAAACCAACATATTGGTGATCTACACTTCCTTCCATATAGAGCTTCAAATGGTGCCATCTGAATACTACTCTGATAACTGTTGTTATAGGAAAATTCAGCTAAAGCTAAGTGTTCATCCCACGATCATCCAATATCAAGTGCACAGGCTCTCAACATATCTTCAAATATTTGATTTGTTCTCTCAGTCTGTCCACCAGTTTGTGGGTGATATGCAGTATTGTACTGTAAATTTGAACCCAACTGTTTGTGAAGATGTTTCCAAAAGGCTGAAGTGAATATGGATCCGCGATCCGATACAATACTTTTGGAACTCCATGCTTACTAACTATCTCCTTCACATATTGTTCAGTTAAATGTGCTACAGTATCTTTCTGGTTCACGACTAAGAAATGTGCACTCTTTGTTAATCTATCCACTATTACCCAGATAGAATCCTTATTTCTCCTTGTTTTGGGTAATCCTGTGATAAAATCCATACTAATCTCTTCCCATTTCCATTTGGGAATTGGTAGTGGTTGTAACAACCCTGCTGGACTCTGATGTTCTGCTTTTACTTGTCTGCAAACATGACATTCTGCAACATATCTTGCAATCTCCCTTTTCATATTATTCCACCAAAATGTCTTCTTCAAATCCATGTACATCTTAGTACTACCTGGATGTATAGAATATGGTGTCTCGTGTGCTTCTTTCAAAATTATGCTTTTAATCTCTTGGATATCTGGAACACATATTCTACCATGATACCATAATGAATCATTTTCTGGCTTCAAGGTGAATTCAGATCTTCTACCTTCTTTAATCCTGCGGATTTCTTCAGCTATGAATTCATCTTCTCTTTGCCTCAAGAGAATATTGTCTTTCAGCTCCATCTCTGTTTCTTCAACAACTTCCATGGCTACAATACTATTCAATTCTGGACCATCCCAGATCTCAATACCAGCTCTTTGTATCTCATTCCTCAATTCCTTAGGCATTCCTTCTTCCATCAAAGGATTACAGTTCACCTTACGACTTAATGCATCTGCCACTACATTGGCTTTTCCTGGAGTATAATTTATTGTCAAGTCATAATCCTTGATTAACTCTAACCATCTCTTTTGCCTCATATTCAATTCCTTTTGTGTGAAGAAGTATTTCAAACTCTTATGATCCGTGTACAACTCACACTTTTCTCCATAGAGGAAATGTCTCCATTGCTTCAAAGCATAAACAACTACTGCTAATTCCAAATCATGTGTAGGATAATTAAGTTCATGTGGTTTCAACTGTCTTGATCCATAAGCAATTACCTTGCGATCTTGCATCAATACACAACCTAATCCATTTTTAGATGCATCACAATATACTGTGTAAACCTTTCCAGTTTCTGGTACTGCTAGCACAGGTGCTGTTGTTAACTTCTCTTTGAGTTCTTGGAAACTCTTCTCACACTTCTCCGTCCATTCAAATGGAACATTCTTTCTGAGTAGTTTTGTCATTGGCCCGGCTATCTTAGAAAATCCTTCAATAAATCTCCGATAATATCCGGCCATTCCCAAAAATCCTCTAATTTCCTTAGGGTTCTTGGGTGCTTCCCAATCCAATACTGCCTTTACTTTCTCAGGATTAACTGCAATTCCTTCCTTACTAATCACATGACCAAGAAATTCTACTTGATCCAACCAAAACTCACACTTACTGAATTTGGCATACAACTGATGTTCCCTTAATGTCTGCAACACGATACTCAAGTGTTGTGCATGATCTTCCTTGGTCTTGGAATAGACCAATATATCATCAATGAACACGATCACAAACTTGTCCAGATAAGGCATAAAAATCTTGTTCATCAAGTTCATGAATATTGCTGGTGCATTGGTTAGTCCAAACGGTACTACCAAGTACTCATGGTGTCCATATCTTGATACAAATGTGTTTTAGGAATATCCTCAGGTTTAATCTTTATCTGGTGATATCCTGACCTCAGATCTATCTTGGAAAATACCCTGCTCCTCTAACTTGATCAAACAAATCTTGTATTCGTGGCAATGGGTACTTATTCTTGATGGTCACACTGTTTAGATTTCTGAAATCTCCACAAATTCTTCTTCCTCCATCTCTCTTATCCACAAAGATTACTGGTGATCCCCAAGGTGATATACTTTCTCTAATGAATCCTTTAGCTTCCAACTCATCCAATTGTTCCTTAAGTTGTACCAATTCCTTGGGTCCCATCTTGTATGGTGCTTGTGCAATAGGTGCTGTACCCAGAATCAAATCTATAGTGAACTCAATTTCACGGTCCGGTGGCATTCCTGGTAACTCATCCGGAAAAACATCTTGAAATTCTTTCACCACTGGAATCTCTTCTATCTTGACCTCCTTCATGGCATTCAACTGCAGATCTGCCTGTATGTGACTATGCTTATCTCCTTGATACACAGTCCTTATACCTCCTGGTCCTCTCAAGGATACAGTCTTTTCTGCACAATCAATTTGGGCTCCATGATCTGATAACCAATCCATCCCTAGGATGACTGCTATATCTTTCATGGGAATTACTAACAAGTCTGCGTCATAGACGCGGTCACAGATCATAATCACTTGATCCATTTTAACTTGCGTTACTAATAACTTTCCCCCGGCCGACATGACCGTAAGGGGTACTTCTAACGGCTGACATCTAATCCCATATGCATCCACAAATTGTTGCGAAATAAAAGATGTAGTAGCTCCAGTATCAAACAAAACTTTGCCAGGATACGAAAGGATTTTGAGCGTACCGATCACCGTATTGTCAGTGTTGTTGACTTCCTCCAGACTGGTGCAGTTCAGCTTCCCATTGTTCTTGTCCGCTGTGCTCCGTCCAAATCCTCCATTCCTTGGCTTGAATCCTCCTCCACCTTGGTTATCTCCTCCACTAGTTCCTGACTGACTGTTGATTCTGCCTATTTGGACAGTCAGGCTTAATATGTCCAGCTTGGCCACATCCAAAACATATGATTTTGGGCTTCTGGCAATCCTTTGCCATATGTCCTCTCATTCCACAGCTATTGCAAATGATATTATTCATTGGGTTAGGATTTCGTGGCATAGGCTTCCTTATATCCCTTCTAAGTTTAGGCTTGAAACTTAAGTTTGGTGGTGGCCTTTGAACTTGAAACTTCCTTAGTTCCATTCTTGCCTTCTTCCTTCTTTCCTCCTGAAGTGATTTATAATCATCTTCAAGAGTTATTGCTGCATCAACCAACTCCTGAAACTCTTTTGGTTTAGCCAACCTCAGCTGCATCTTCATGAAAGAATTCAGACCCTTCATGAACCTCTTCTTCCTTTTCTCTTCAGTATCCACTTCATCCAAAGCATACCTTGATAGATATTGAACGCATTAACATAACGTCCAACTGGTAACTCATTCTACTTCAAATTCTCAAACTCCCTCCTTTTCAACTCCATAATACTTTCAGGAACATGGGACTCTCTAAACCTCTTCTTAAATTCCTCCCAGGTTACGCATGTCCATCTGGTAAGGTTGCTGCAATAGCTTCCCACCAGGATGCTGCAGGTCCGGTAAGCAAATGGGTTGCGTACCTAACCTTCTCCTCATCAGAACATCCAACTGTATTGAGTTTCCTCTCAGTATCTGCAATCCAGTCCTCTGCATCCATAGGTTCTGGTGCTCTTGCAAACGGTACTGGTCTTGCATTCTGAAAATCTGATAATGTTACTCCTTTGGGTGCTTCAGCTCTTGCTCGCCCAGCTTGCACTTCCAGTAAGTCTTGCAGGAATTTATTCTGCCTTTCTTGATCACGACGCCTGCCTTCTTCTACCATCTACATGTACTGCATGAAGCTTTGTTCTGTGATTGGCCTTGGTGGCATTGGTAAGCCTCCTGCTTCAGCATCTTGTTTCTGCTTGTTCTCATGCTCTTGCCTCTGCAATTCACTCTCCTCACCGAAATCCGCCATATCCCTCTAGTCATGTTACATCGAATAGAACTCTCCATTACATTATGCATATGCACTTTGAGTCTTATTCCATGCACAAGTACTAGTCAAACAATGGAAATCCAGAAAGATCCAAAGAAAACCAAATTTTCAAACATATACCATGTATTATACATGTAGGCTTACAAACATGGGTACAGAATTGTAACACACTCTAAAGTGAGTAGGCCTAACTTATTGCTAGCGTTCAAGCCTTACAATACGCCTTACACAACTCTGTATTATACATATGGTACATCTCTGCTTCACTCCGTCGTGCTTCACATCTCCGCATACTTCCCAGGCTTCCACCAACTATTACGGCTGGTCCTCCTGAGAATACCGGGTAACTTCACCTTCTCTTCCGGCTGATACTCAGGATCAGATGGGTAGGCTTCTAGGGTCATATCGGTCATTCCAAAGTAACTATCGATGTACTTATACGCCTCTGCTTCAGCATCGTATACGCCTTCACCTCCATACTCCTCGGTATCATTATATAGACCTGTTGGCACATCATCAGTGCTATAGTAATAACTCCGAGGCTCCTCACTTGGCTCCTTCTTCGGCTGCCTAGAAGAACTTGCCCCCTGGGTATACTTAGCCTTATACATGCCTTTCTCCAAAGCATCTTCCTCATCTGAGTCAATGACAATAGGTTTACGTGCTCATCCCAACTTTGGCTTCCCTCTAACGACACGACTAGTAACTTCTTCCTCCTCATCTTCCACTGGAATCACAATAGGATCACTAGGAGTTCCCTCATAAGGTTCTTCATCCCAACCTGTGGCACATGGTACTTCAGGTTCCCAACTCTGCCAACCATTATCCTTATCTACTAAGACGTAATTTGGGTGTATTGGTTTATAGGCAGGATAAACTGGGGTTTGTGGTTCTTCTTCCTCAATAATCCTAACAGGTGTAGGTGGTGGTTCAGTGTATCCCTTCTCAGCTTCATTCCTCAGTATCTCACTCCTTTGCTTAATAACTACAGGACTAGAGTACTCCTCTACCAGGGATTCTACCTCTCCAGCTACTACTCCGAACTGTCTTATGATACGCCCGAATCATCTTGAGACAGCTATCCAGAAACTCAGCCACATCATGTGGATCAGACTTCAGGAAATTCTTATAGTCCACTGGACCCTCAAGACGGTAATTGGCACTTGGAATGGCGTTAAACGGTGTTTCTCCTAACACATTACCCTTGGATGTCCTAATAGCAGTGACTGCTCTGACAACCGCAATGTGGAAAGCTACTTCCACGTTCTTGGCTTCTCCAAAGGGCATTTTAAATCCCATCTTAAGCTCGGTTGGTAACTTGAGTGCCACCCGGTACATAGCTAAAATTGACCCGTCGTAGAAACTCATCACTTTCGCTATCACCTTGGTTTGGATACCAAGAAAATAGATCAGTTGCTCAAGCAGTTCAGCCCAGCTTCACCGGAAAACACCCTTTCCCAACTCAGCATTTTTAATACCAAGAAAATAGATCAGTTGCTCAAGCAGTTCAGCCCAGCTTCTCTTGGTACCACGTTTCTCCATCCTAGCTGTTAAAACCAAGAAAATCGTATAAGATTGATGTAATAATTGCATGATAATGTTATTCTAAAGTGAATATCCATCATAACAATGTAAAACTCAATTCATTCTAATGCTTCGCACACCTACATGATTTCCCTTTAATAGGTTTCCAACCTAAGGTCTAGCAATTGCTCTGATACCATCTGCGGTGACCCCGCACACCACTACATATTGTAGTGTACAAGTCGTTGACATAACACCCACGGAAGGACTTATCCGTAAATATTACATCCCTCAGAGTAGTACAACAGAAACATTGCGGGTCCACTTTATTATACACTGCTGAATATTACAAGCCAGAAATGCATAAAAACTTCAACGTCTTCCTTCGACAAGGGAGGACCGTCTATTATTGCTGTGTTGACAGGAGTCAACCTACTAGTGATAGAAAGCAATAAACTAAGAACCATATTGGCTCAGCAGCTAAGTAGTACTAGTCTAGTCTTGCTCGGCCAGGTTCCTATTAGGATAACTTTAAGTCTCCACCTCCTCGTCGTCGGCTCGGTAGGCGATGATGTAGTCGACGCCTTCTACTCCTCCAGACAGATCAGGTGCTTCAATGTACACCTCGTCGGCATGGTATGCTCCAAAGTCCACGTCCGTGACCTCCTGAGAGTCTAAGCAGGGGGTCAAAAGAGGAAAGAGTGAGCAACACTAGCGTTACTCAGCAAGCTCTGATAATAGATGGTAAGGTGTATGATGCTCTATCTACCATCCTGACCAAAAAGTCATGGATGAATATGCAAGTTTTGTAAAACATTTTTAGTAAAAGGTCCATTTTATTTTAGAAAACTATGCCCCCAGCCTCCACGGGTTTATAGTCATCACTTGGGATGCCTTTCCCGCTGCGGTCTGTAGTCCCCTCCTGGAACAAGGATGTAACGGTCACAATTTCTTTGTTTAACTCTGCAGAGCTGCACCACTTTACCCAACAGCAGCTGGCTCTTTATGCTCTCTCAGCACACCATGTGTGCTATAGCCAGAACTCAGGGCAACAAGTCATGTGGAGTCGCTTCCCGGCACAACGCATATCCACCCCTTATGACCCAGTGTGGAACAAAGACCAAAGACTCGTCACCACTCCTGAGCTCCTATTCCAAATCACCCCGTCGGGTGGGGACGGTATGCGCTCCCACGCTGTTGGCCGCCGCAACGGACTCAACCAGGTAATAGTCTACCGAGGATATGCGAACGAACGAAGAAACCTTTGACGAGCCCATCCATAGTGAATATGTTGGCTGATGCTTCAATACGGCGCTAGGATCACTAGGCCATGGGTTATTAATCCTAGGTATATACTTTCCCGTACAATGGAACCTCCACCACAACATGAATCCGTGGTTCCACTGCCAGCCAACCATATACATATAGCAATTCACATCATTCGAAAATAGGTTTTTATTTTTCATGCAATGATAAACTATAGTACTTTGCAATTACTTTGATAAAAATAATCAATCGAGGACATGCAAGATGGAACTTGCCTTGAGACTGATAGGTAGTGCAGTCTAAAGCTTCTGACGATTTGGGACTCGCGTGTTCTGAAAATCAATATCACTGTCTGTATCAGACAATGTTGAAAACCAAATACATGCCAATATGCATAGGATGAGATGATTTTTATTTTCCCCAAAATTCCCCAGAGTTTTGTTAAGGATTTCTTTTGATGATTTCTTTGATTTGAATTTTAGGTAGGATGAGTAACATGACAGTCTTAATATAGTTCAAATTATACTTTGAACTTGATACATAATTTTCCCATATTATTTCTTTGAAAATAATTTGAAATATTTCAAAGTCATTTCCACTTAAGGATCCTTTGAATTTTTGCTACAAGAAATTATTTTAAAAAATTCAAAGAGTTATTTTATTTGGGTAGGTTATTTTCTGCTGATATTTGTAGATATTTTGTTTGTATTTTTAGGATTTTATTTGAATTTTGAGAGTTCTTTGAAAGATTTGAATTTTTTTCCAATTTATGAAATTTACAAGTTTGCCCCTGGTCCAACCTGGTTGAACCAGGTCAAAGACTTGGGTCTGGCTCGGGTCGGTCAACCGACCGAGCCACTCTTCTCTTTCGTCCTCTCTCTCTCGCTCGTGCCCGTGCTCGAACTCGCCTGGGTGTTCATGTCGCCCGTGTCGTCGCCGCCTCGCCCCGGCCAACTCCGGCCATCTCCGCCGCCGTGACGTGGGGCAAAATACTCCCCTTGCTCCGCTCTACTCCCTTACCGGAGCGATTTGTCTTCCGCTTCCTCTCGCGGCCGTGCACAACCCATTAGGGTTTCGGTGCTGGCCCTGCTTGCCGCCGTCCGCGACCTTCTTCCCCGGCGTGCTCGCCATGGCTGGGCGTAAGGCTTCGTCCATGTGCATGCAGTGGAAGTGTATGGGGTAGATCAAACATGTGTAGATCATCACATTGCCTCTGGAATTATTGTGGAGAGCATTTCTTGCTCACTGATATGATAAGTGTATAGGAAAAAATATTCCGAGCTAGAACTTGCACTAGCTGTGATGATTAGTAGATTTAGAGCATGATTTATTCATGTTTTGCTTACTGTGATGCCTCCTTGTAGAGTTACATAGTAGCTTTCTTGATTAGAATTGCTTTTTATGTTTTCCTGTGCTTCTTCCAAGTTATCAGATGTGCATAGCTCAGTTAATCCAGCTCTGCTGGTTCACTGGCTTGTGTGCTTTGATGAAAATAGAATAAGAACAGATACTACACTGAAAATGTTTCCCTTGCTTCTGTGAATGCTCAAACAATTGCTTAAACACTCAACTACACTCCCTTTCATCTCTCTGCCCTATTTCTTGCACAGAACAGATGTACTCTGCCTTGCAATTCCATATCTATAGCACCACACCTTGCTGAGCAAAGTTCTGTTAAGAACAGATGCTAAAATTAGCACTCAAGCATGGTTTTGTCATGTACAGAACCTGCTAAATCACTCTCTAGCACAAATGAAACAACCTTGGGTGTAGAGCAGATAAAGCTATGGAAGAGTCTGATCTTACTCCAAGGTTCAACCGTCTCTTCTAGGCTGCACCTTGTGGTTCTTCTGTCTCCTTCATGCTGCTTGACTCCTTCTAGGTTTTAGTGGCTTGTTGTGTATGGTTTAGGTAAATTCCATGGTGGCTTGTGGGTTTGTGGTTGTTCTTGGTGAAGAACAAATGGAAATGGTGGTGCTTGATGTGCTAGTGCTTGTGAATAAGTGTGGTTTGTGTTTGCTGGATGATTTATGAACTGAGGCTTTGAACTGGTCCTAATTATATACTGTTTGTGGTTTGCTTGTGCTTGTGACACCAGGATAAATGGCTTGTGATGATTCACCTGCTTGCAATGGCCCTTCTCACCTCGAGCTGCCTATTTGGACTGCTTTTACTATTCTTTTAACACTGAAGATAGGCTTCAGCTGCTGCTGCTCAGTTCATCCCCCTCTGGTGATAAAACTTGAGTCACATCCGAGTCATTGATCCAATCTTGATCTAGATATTTTGCTGGTTTGCTTGGCTGTGAAGTATTTGATTAGTGGATGTCGGTTTGAGATGATTACTCAAGTGTATGTGTGATTAAGCTAGTCATTAGCTTAATAAGTGGGAATTAGGATCCATTTGTCAATTTAATGGAAAATGTGATACCATTAAACATGTGATGTTGCCTTTCTTGTGTTTTCATAATTTCTGGCATAATTTCAAAGTTGGAATGCTGCTGCCTTTGTTATCTCTTTCTAAGATCAGATCAAAAAGTCCAGATGTTGCCTTGTTGCCTTTTATCTCGAGTGACTGGACAAGCCTTTGCCCCATTGTTGCCTTGCTGTAATTAAATCTGATCAGTCCCATTTGTTGCCTAAGCATTCCAATTTTATTTGAGTTGTTTGGCTTGATCAAACCTTGGTTTTGATTAGAGCAATGCCATATTTTCATACACTAAATGTCAGCACCAAATGGTGTTGACAACATTCTAACACTAACCCAAATTTCTTCTTATTTGTGTTGTTTGTTTTGCAGGTTGAAGATCCTCTGAAAATTCAGAAGTGAAGATGTAGTTTTTAGGGTTTTTATTTAAACATTTTGTAAGCTCACACTTGATGTAATAATGTAGTTGTAATTCTGTTTGTAATGGACATTTTGTATTATTTGATTTGCTTGGAAATATAATGATGTGTTCTTGTAATTAAGATGGATTCAATCATGTGTTGTTGCATTTAAATTTGTACTTGTTGAAGAAGAGATGACCATTGATTTGTAAATTATTTGAATGTCTGAAATTATATGTATATGTCTTGTGTTGATATCATTGGGATGGTTCATTCACTTTTGTTATAAATTGTATAACTTGTGTTGTTGAAATATATTGTGTGTTTGAGTAAGATTGGATAAGATATAGAATTGTGTTTACTTTAAGAACTTATAAATAGGTCATGTCAAAATTTATATGTCCTTTTTGAAAGGATAGGGTTTTGAAAAGAAGTCGTAGGGTTTATCGACACCTCTCGACTAACTGTCAATGTCTGACTCCCAGACCCTCGACACTCGTCTGGTATCGACTCCCAACTCTTTTAACACAAAAGCGCGAAAATTATCCAGATTTTACCAAAAGATGCATGAATGCACAAATGCAGTTCCTATTTCTACCCTTTCGAGTCCTATAACTGCGGGGTATTACATCCTCTCCCCCTTAAACTAAACTTCGTCCCGAAGCTTCTTTTCTGGGGTACCTGAACAAATGTGGGTAGTCTTGTCGCAAATCTTCTTCTTTTTCCCAAGTTGCTTCTTGCTCTGAGTGGTTCTTCCACTGAACAAAACAAAACTTGATTGCTCTATTCCTTAATCTTTTCCAATTCTCCCACAGTATCTTCTCAGGCTGTTCCTCATATGATAGGTCTGGCTTTAAATTCAACTTTTCAAACTCAATTGGTCCTTCGGGTGGTTTCAAACACTTCTTGAGTTGAGACACATGGAACACATTGTGAACTTGTGATAATATGGCAGGTAACTCAAATTCATAGGCTAGTTCACCCTTCCGGCTTAAAATTCTGAATGGTCCTATGTATCTGGGACTCAACTTTCCTTTTACTCCAAACCTCTTCACTCCTTTGCTAGGACTAACTCTTAGATATACCATATCTTGTACTTCTGGTTCCCACTATCTTCTGGATAGATCAGCGTAACTCTTCTGTTACTCTGAGCTATTTTGAGACGATCTCTGATAATATCCACAATTTGCTGTTGTTCCTTTATGTATTTAGGTGCAAATTGCTTGCTTTCTCCCACTTCAAACCAACATATTGGTGATCTACACTTCCTTCCATATAGAGCTTCAAATGGTGCCATCTGAATACTACTCTGATAACTGTTGTTATAGGAAAATTCAGCTAAAGCTAAGTGTTCATCCCACGATCCTCCAAAATCAAGTGCACAGGCTCTCAACATATCTTCAAGTATTTGATTTGTTCTCTCAGTCTGTCCACCAGTTTGTGGGTGATATGCAGTACTGTACTGTAAATTTGAACCCAACTGTTTGTGAAGATGTTTCCAAAAGGCTGAAGTGAATATGGATCCGCGATCCGATACAATACTTTGTGGAACTCCATGCTTACTAACTATCTCCTTCACATATTGTTCAGTTAACTGTGCTGCAGTATCTTTCTGGTTCACAGCTAAGAAATGTGCACTCATTGTTAATCTATCCACTATTACCCAGATAGAATCCTTATTTCTCCTTGTTTTGGGTAATCCTGTGATAAAATCCATACTAATCTCTTCCCATTTCCATTTGGGAATTGGTAGTGGTTGTAACAACCCTGCTGGGCTCTGATGTTCCGCTTTACTTGTCTGCACACATGACATTCTGCAACATATCTTGCAATCTCCCTTTTCATATTATTCCACCAAAATGTCTTCTTCAAATCCATGTACATCTTAATACTACCTGGATGTATAGAATATGCTGTCTCGTGTGCTTCTTTCAAAATTATGCTTTTAATCTCTTGGATATCTGGAACACATATTCTACCATGATACCATAATGAATCATTTTCTGGCTTCAAGGTGAATTCAGATCTTCTACCTTCTTTAATCCTGCGGATTTCTTCGCTATGAATTCATCTTCTCTTTGCCTCGAGAGAATATTGTCTTTCAGCTCCATCTATGTTTCTTCAACAACTTCCATGGCTACAATACTATTCAATTCTGGACCGTCCCAGATCTCAATACCAGCTCTTTGTATCTCATTCCTCAATTCCTTAGGCATTCCTTCTTCCGTCAAAGGATTACAGTTCACCTTACGACTTAATGCATCTGCCACTACATTGACTTTTCCTGGAGTATAATTTATTGTCAAGTCATAATCCTTGATTAACTCTAACCATCTCTTTTGCCTCATATTCAATTCCTTTTGTGTGAAGAAGTATTTCAAACTCTTATGATCCGTGTACAACTCACACTTTTCTCCATAGAGGAAATGTCTCCATTGCTTCAAAGCATAAACAACTGATGCTAATTCCAAATCATGTGCAGGATAATTAAGTTCATGTGGTTTCAACTGTCTTGATCCATAAGCAATTACCTTGCAATCTTGCATCAATACACAAACTAATCCATTTTTAGATACATCACAATATACTTGTAAACCTTTCCAGTTTCTGGTACTGCTAGCACAGGTGCTATTGTTAACTTCTCTTTGAGTTCTTGGAAACTCTTCTCACACTTCTCCGTCCATTCAAATGGAACATTCTTTCTGAGTAGTTTTGTCATTGGCCCGGCTATCTTAGAAAATTCTTCAATAAATCTCCAATAATATCCGGCCATTCCCAAAAATCCTCTAATTTCCTTAGGGTTCTTGGGTGCTTCCCAATCCAATACTGCCTTTACTTTCTCAGGATTAACTGCAATTCCTTCCTTACTAATCACATGACCAAGAAATTCTACTTGATCCAACCAAAACTCACACTTACTGAATTTGGCATACAACTGATGTTCCCTTAATGTCTGCAACACGATACTCAAGTGTTGTGCATGATCTTCCTTGGTCTTGGAATAGACCAACATATCATCAATGAACACGATCACAAACTTGTCTAGATAAGGCATAAAAATCTTGTTCATCAAGTTCATGAATATTGCTGGTGCATTGGTTAGTCCAAACGGTACTACCAAGTACTCATGGTGTCCATATCTTGATACAAATGCTGTTTTAGGAATATCCTCAGGTTTAATCTTTATCTGGTGATATCCTGACCTCGATCTATCTTGGAAAATACTCCTGCTCCTCTAACTTGATCAAGCAAATCTTGTATTCGTGGCAATGGGTACTTATTCTTGATGGTCACACTGTTTAGATTTCTGAAATCTCCACACATTCTTCTTCCTCCATCTCTCTTATCCACAAAGATTACTGGTGATCCCCAAGGTGATATACTTTCTCTAATGAATCCTTTAGCTTCCAACTCATCCAATTGTTCCTTAAGTTGTACCAATTCCTTGGGTCCCATCTCGTATGGTGCTTGTGCAATAGGTGCTGTACCCGAAATCAAATCTTAGTGAACTCAATTTCACGGTCCGGTGGCATTCCTAGTAACTCATCCGAAAAAACATCTTGAAATTCTTTGACCACTGGAATCTCTTCTATCTTGACCTCCTTCATGGCATTCAACTGCAGATCTGCCTGTATGTGACTATGCTTATCTCCTTGATACACAATCCTTATACCTCCTGGTCCTCTCAAGGATACAGTCTTTTCAGCACAATCAATTTGGGCTCCATGATCTGATAACCAATCCATCCCTAGGATGACTGCTATATCTTTCATGGGAATTACTAACAAGTCTGCATCATAGACGCGGTCACAGATCATAATCACTTGATCCATTTTGACTTGCGTTACTAATAACTTTCCCCCGGCCGACATGACCGTAAGGGGTACTTCTAACGGCTGACATCTAATCCCATATGCATCCACAAATTGTTGCGAAATAAAAGATGTAGTAGCTCCAGTATCAAACAAAACTTTGCCAGGATACGAAAGGATTTTGAGCGTACCGATCACCGTATTGTTAGTGTTGTTGACTTCCTCCAGACTGGTGCAGTTCAGCTTCCCATTGTTCTTATCCGCTGTGCTCCGTCCAAATCCTCCATTCCTTGGCTTGAATCCTCCTCCACCTTGGTTATCTCCTCCACCAGTTCCTCGACTCACCTGTTGATTCTGCTTATTTGGACAGCCAGGCTTAATATGTCCAGCTTGGCCACATCCAAAACATATGATTTTGGGCTTCTGGCAATCCTTTGCCATATGTCCTCTCATTCCACAGCTATTGCAAATGATATTATTCATTGGGTTAGGATTTCGTGGCATAGGCTTCTTATATCCCTTCTAAGTTTAGGCTTGAAACTTAAGTTTGGTGGTGGCCTTTGAACTTGAGACTTCCTTGGTTCCATTCTTGCCTTCTTCCTTCTTTCCTCCTGAAGTGATTTATAATCATCTTCAAGAGTTATTGCTGCATCAACCAACTCTTGAAACTCTTTTGGTTTAGCCAACCTCAGCTGCATCTTCATGAAAGAATTTAGACCCTTCATGAACCTCTTCTTCCTTTTCTCTTCTGTATCCACTTCATCCAAAGCATACCTTGATAGGATATTGAACGCATTAACATAACGTCCAACTGGTAACTCATTCTGCTTCAAATTCTCAAACTCCCTCCTTTTCAACTCCATAATACTTTCAGGAACATGGGCCTCTCTAAACATCTTCTTAAATTCCTCCCAGGTTACTACATGTCCATCTGGTAAGGTTGCTGCAATAGCTTCCCACCAGGATGCTGCAGCTCCGGTAAGCAAATGGGTTGCGTACCTAACCTTCTCCTCATCAGAACATCCAACTGTATTGAGTTTCCTCTCAGTATCTGCAATCCAGTCCTCTGCATCCATAGGTTCTGGTGCTCTTGCAAATGGTACTGGTCTTGCATTCTGAAAATCTGATAATGTTACTCCTTTGGGTGCTTCATCTCTAGCTCGCCCAGCTTGCACTTCCAGTAAGTCTTGCAGGAATTTATTCTGCCTTTCTTGATCACGACGCCTGCCTTCTTCTACCATCTGCATGTACTGCATGAAGCTTTGTTCTGTGATTGGCCTTGGTGGCATTGGTAAGCCTCCTGCTTCAGCATCTTGTTTCTGCTTGTTCTCACGCTCTTGCCTCTGCAATTCACTCTCCTCACCGAAATCAACCATATCCCTCTTGTTCTGTTACATCGAATAGAACTCTCCATTACATTATGCATATGCACTTTGAGTCTTATTCCATGCACAAGTACTAGTCAAACAATGGAGATCCAGAAAGATCCAAAGAAAACCAAATGTTTCAAACATATACCATGTATTATACATGTAGGCTTACAAACATGGGTACAGAATTGTAACACACTCTAAAGTGAGTAGGCCTCACTTATTGCTAGCGTTCAAGCCTTACAATACGCCTTACACAACTCTGTATTATACATATGGTACATCTACTGCTTCACTCCGTCGTGCTTCACTTCTCCGCATACTTCCCAGGCTTCCACCAACTATTACGGCTAGTCCTCCTCAGAATACCTGGTAACTTCACCTTCTCTTCCGGCAGATACTCTGGATCAGATGGGTAGGCTTCTAGGGTCATATCGGTCATTCCAAAGTAACTATCGATGTACTTATACGCCTCTGCTTCAACATCGTATACGCCTTCACCTCCATACTCCTCGGTATCATTATATAGACCTATTGGCACATCATCAGTGCTACAGTAATAACTCCGAGGTTCCTCACTTGGCTCCTTCTTCGGCTGCCTAGAAGAACTTGCCCCCTGGGTATACTTAGCCTTATACATGCCTTTCTCCAAAGCATCTTCCTCATCTGAGTCAATGACAATAGGTTTACGTGCTCGTCCCAACTTTGGCTTCCCTCTAACGACACGATGATGGCCCTTGAAGAGGTTGATCTATGACGCCAGAAAACACTTTGCTTGATCTCCGGTGCGTAGTTACCTGCGTCAAAAGTAAATGGGTTAGGTTGAGACTCCAAGTGCAGAGTGTGTAGTAGTGGAAGACGTGTTTTCCCCACGAGGGTGACTCGAGGGTTTAATATCGAACTCTCGGGGAATCAGTAGTGAAGATATATCTTCTTATCCTTCTTTTGGTTACCTACAAAACAAAGTTAAATGTTTTGGTCCTCAACCTCACCTGTGGTTGTCAAGCACAAGGTGTAAGAATGATATCAAGATAGTTATGCAAACAGGAAATAAATATGCAATGGTGGTGGATGCAATGGTAAATGATATTTTTGGGTTTTTTAATGATGTATGCAAGATGAAAAGTATTTTTGTATTTTCGGATTTAATGATGGCTGAAAATGGAAAAGTGGTATATGGTGTTGGAAAGGTGTTTCTTATGATTAAAAATGGACCGGGGTTCATGGTTTCACAAATGCACTCTCTCTTTATAAAGTGGCAGACAATGGAACACACACAGAGTTAACATATGAGATTGCAACACAAAGTTTGATAACAAGTTACTTAGATATATGGGCATCACGTCCTAACATAGAGACCTTTTGGTTATTAGTCTCTCTTATACTCCACCAAGATGCGAACCAAATCATAACACCTCAGTAATTAAGATGACTCAGAGTATAGCAATAAGTTTCATGACATGAAGTGAAAATAAGAACATGCTGGATCTAGTCACAGGAAGAAGCTTGGTCACCCTCAACCCTTGCAGCATGGTATTTTTGTTTATCCCTAGTGAGGTAACAAAGTAAGGTAAACACCCAAGTGGATCGCGATATTAAGTTGTCAGCTTACCGCACTCACCACTCCCCGTTACTCCAACTAATGCACACGTTCCCCCACACACGCTCTCATAAACATGCTTGATCATAACAAGTAGACAAGAACGGGGTACATAATATGCATCTATACTCATAACTGAAACAAACATTGCAATCTCAAACATATATTAACTCATAGAAAGATCCACCACATAGGTATTACAAATATGACCGTAATCATGTTCAGCAGCTCATACGGTACTAATTAGTGAAGCTCAAGAGAGGAGAGATACATAAGTTACTTCCACAAACCCATAGTCCAGAGGTGGACTACTCCCTCTTCATCATGGAGACGGTGGAGAAGTCGATGGAGAAGATGGAGACCACGCCGGCAGCGCCCCGCCGGAGTTTTCCCCCTCCAATCTGCAGCTCCTGATCTCCGTTTCGGTGTTTCTGTGTTTGTGCGGCGCTCCTTCCGAAACGTCGGGGACCTTTTTTATAGGCGTTTTTAGGTCAAGACGGAGTCGGTGGACGAAAGATCGACGGCAGCGGAGCCACGAGGCCAAAGGTGGGCCCCACGCGGCCACAGTACCTGGCCGCGTGGGCCACCCCCTTTCTGCCTTGCGGCTCCGTTTGCTTGCTTCCTTCGCTCTCGTCTTCCTTCCAAAATACGACCTCTGTATTTTTCCATAATTTTTGACGACGTTTGGGTCCCTGAAACATAAAAGGAAAGAAATAGGGTTTTCTGCCTGCGCAGGGTTAATTCCATAAAAATAGGAAACAATTGATTTATTTCCTAAAATCATTAAATAACAGTAATATAACCCTTATATGATGCAAATATGATTGGAATATGTGTGATATAGTGCAAAGTTCATGTATGCATTTTACATGCATCAACATCCCCAAGCTTAACCAATACTCGTCCTCGAGTATGAAGGTGATAAAACTAACATGGGCTTTGCAATATAGCACTAACAATGGATATCAAAGATGATTGCTACTGCTACATAGAGTCAAATGATTCATTCTTCAAAGGAGTAGCAATATGCAAAATAGTTTATGAAGTGATATCAAGTATTCAATGCAAGGATGTTCAATGATAGTTCACAAAGTGTAACATAACAGATAGTAGTATGGACATTCTTACTTTTGCATACATGTGGTCCATAGAGTGATGATGAAAATCTGAATATGTTTGGTGGACACTTTGGAAAGATGAATAAGTGAGTAGAGGTAAAGCATGCATAAGTTTCATCTAACCTCCAAACTCTCCTACTTAAGTTAATGATTGCAATGTGGTAATACTTGGTGTCAAGCTCTCATTCCCCTATCATAGCATCTTGAATGATTATAGTTTAATGTGAGAGCAAATATGAGTAGTGTGCTTGACAAAGTAAAGGTTGGATGTCTCATGCCCCTTGAATACAAGTACCTACACCATGAGTTACTCAACTTGGGAAAAGCAAGTTCAAGTTATCTATCATTGTAAGTAATAATAGTATCATCAAGAGCGTCAACTGGGGTACCTCTTGTCCCAGGATATGGAACAAGCCCATATCAAAATGACAAGACAAACAAACAAGATGAACACCTCAACACCCTTTTTATTTACCATTGGAATAGCTTTTTATTGTAAGGTGTGTCATAGATAATTCACCATAGCATGTAAGTAAATTTCCACCATGAATAATGCATGGCTTAGATTAGCGGCCCAGGCGTCTCTCTAACCATTTATACAAACTCATTCAAACTAAATCTTTTCCCCCTTATTTCACCATGATAGGCATCCATAGACAAAAGCACATGATATCAACTAAATGGAGCATGTTGAAAGCTTTGCATGTGACAGCACATATGGGCTAACTCCCAACCTCGGACATTTATCAAGCCACTAGCATCATAATCTTAATCACAATGGGTCATGTTTTATTTATAGCAATGATAGTAAAATGTGCATCAAGTTCATGAGAGCTATATAACCAACTTTTCCCATGGCAATCAATAACATAATCATTTTCATTCAGAGGTATAGATAACACAAATATCATGATGAACATACTCGGAATAGCATATAGCTAGTAGGTAGATATGGTGGACTCACTGGAATAACTTTGGTTGAAGGTGTTGGAAACAAGTTTTGACTTGTTGGAATTTTGGGCTAGCAAAAGGGAGAAAGTTGACCATCTAGATGCATGCATGAGTGTCCATAGAACTAACTAATCCATGTTAAACCAAGTAAAATAACAATCAGCACCAAAACATGAATAAGTTATAGCTCTTCAAAAAGGATTTGCAAACTATTACTCATAAACAAGCTCATGAATCATGCAACTATATGTATCATTAAAAATCAACTCAAACATCCCTTTTCCCAATCTTATAAAAGCATCCAACATATTTCAACCCATATTTCCAGTAGCTCTCCCATATATAAATGATAGTGTGGTGGTCTCTCAAACAAATCAAACCAAAACAAAACAAAAGACGCTCCAAGTTTATGCGATAAAGTGTTTCGATCGAAAAACAGAAGTTGGACGTGTGCAAACCGAGAGTGTGTAGGTCCAGTGGGGTTGTCTTCACATCCCCAAGCTTATGGTCTTCACCATCCTTGGATAACTCTTGGTGCATCTCCTCCAATCCCTGTGAAAAAACTTCAAAACACCGTTTCTCCCATTTCTTTTCTGTGGGGTGCATTAATAGTGATAAACAAATATGTTTCTTGCTGCATATAATCCTTGAACAAAAATTCATATGAGATGTCCAGAAAGTGTATAATGTTGTATGCCTACTCATAAACTCAATTGGATCAAAAAGATTCAACTTAAAAGCTCAAAGCATGCATCAAACAAAATGGGACAGAATCTGTCCAGAAAAACAGCAGCAGCAAAACGTATTTTTCTACCCTACCAAACTTTCTCGAAAAATTCCGAAAAATTCATGCATACAGAGGATGAAAAGTTGCAACTACAGTTCAAATATGAGCTCATTCGGAGTTACAGAATAAGAATTAAAAATCATACCGTGCACTGATTCGTGCAGGAATAAAATCTCCGAACGCTATAAGCAACTTTTTCAAACCAAAAAGGGTAAAACTTGGCACTTTATTAAAATTCCAGAACCTAAACTAGACACAAAGTCTCTTGTTACAGCAAGAGGACACAAAGAAAATCACACAAAAAATAACCGGGTTGCCTCCCGCAAAGCGCTTTCTTTATAGCCATATAGCTAGGCTTCTTACTTGTTGTTTATTGTGGACGAAGCTCATGAGGGAGCTTGAACTTTGGTGGTTCCCTCTTCCTTGGGAAGTGTTCCATGCACTTCTTGTGTGGGAACTGAAACTTCACATTCCCTTCCTTTGAATCAATGATGGCACCTGTGGTACGAAGAAAAGGTCTTCCAAGAATAATAGGACTAGAGGTTTTATTCCCCATATCCATGATTAGAAAATCCACAGGCACAAAAGTCATATGTAACTCCACCATAACATCACTTACTTTTCCTAAAGCATGTTTAATAGAGTCATCAGCAAGTGCAAGTTCAATGGAGCATTTTTCAAGATTTTTCAATTCAAGCACTTCATATAGTTCTTTAGATAAAACAGAGACACTAGATCCTAGATCAAGTATAGCATGGTGTGTCTCTTTTCCAATAGTTACTAGTACCTTAGGAATCCACATATCCCCAAGCTTAGGTGGTATCATAGCCTCTTGGTTGTACCTAGCAATCTTTTCTTTCAAGACATGATTAGCAATATAAGAACCAAAGCCAGCTTGATTAGTGTTGATGGAAGGATCACTTGCAAGTTTTTGTAAGATAGATATTAATTCATGCAAGCTACAATTTTCTAAGTCAAGCAAAGGATCCTTGACTTCACTAAGCATTTTAACTTCCTCAACTTTCTTTTCTCTATTGTATAGGTTGAATATTTCATAACGGTCATCAAAGACATCTTCAGGTACTTGGGCTTTTTCTAAACTTTCTTTAATTCTTACTTCCAAAAGCAAGCCATCAAGTAAATAGTGAGTATCATTAGCAGCAGTATTCATGAAGGAATCCTCACATTCATTATCCAAAAAGACCTAGAGGCTTCAGTCAAACCTCTATAAAACACATGCATGAGCATCCAATCTCTAAGACCATGTTCCATTCCAAAAGCTATGCCTCTAAACCTTTCCCATGTTTTCACTAGAGGTTCATCCTCTTCTTGTTTAAAGGTGATAAGTACTTGTCTTAGGTTACAAATCTTTTCAATGGAACAAAATCTTTCAATGAAAGCAGCTTTTAAATTAAACCAAGTGCTAAAATTTCCAGGTGGCCATCTTAATATCCAATCTAAGGCTTTTCCACCTAGGGAGTAAGGAAAAAGCTTAATTTTAACATTAGCATGGCTCAAGTTTAACATTTTGCACCTTTCATCAAACTTCTTAAGATGTGGTATAGGATCTTCTTTAGGTTTCCCATAAAAACGGTGTTCATAAATCACTTTCACGATATTAGGATCTACAACACATTTCTCAACAGGGATATTCATATCTTGGGGAAAGTTCTTAACACTAAATGGCCAAAAGGTTCGTTTCTCCATTTTAGCAATTTTTTTTTTTTTTTTTTTTATGCAAAACTGAAAATAAATATGCAAGCGGAATATGATATGCAATGACACTAACAAAACAAATAAATTGCTTTGTAAGTAAAGATGGATAAGATGGTGCTCACGTAGGTGCAACCTCCCCAAGCTTAGGTGTTAGCACAAGTTGGTGAAGTTGACTTCGTTGTGAGATGAATGCGATGATGCATACCCTTGGATAAATCTCTCAGCTATGATTCCCCGGCAACGGCGCCAGAAAACACTTTGCTGCGCGCTAAGTTGGCGAGGGAATATCTTGCGGTGTTGCTTCTATCTCCCCGGCAACAGCGCCAGAAAACAGTCTTAATTGCCCTTGAAGAGGTTGATCTACGACGCCAGAAAACACTTTGCTTGATCTCCGGTGCGTAGCTAGTACAGAACGACACATCGGATACCCCTCTATGGAAACGGCACGAGTTAGGCGATGGAGAATCGAGCTTTCCGCGTGAAAAAAGCGGCCCTCGAGAGCTATCCTCCCGTGACCCGCGACACATCGGCAACGGTTGCGTATATTTCTCTATTGCTAATATATTGCCAACGGTCCCGAAACTACCTCCGTTGCCAAAATTGTGCTCATCGTAAACGGAGCTTGACGAATGTCTGTTGCCAAGGTGAGAGCCGAGTAGGCCCACAAGGTGGTGCGCCTATAAGATCCCCTACTCCCGTCTCACACTCGCAGTCTCACCCAAGTCCCAACCCTAGCCGCACAATCTCTCCACGCACTTCACTCGATCTGTGTTCTCCAATGCCGAACATCTCCGTCACCGGCGGCAACCAGGACATCGCATCCTCCTCTGCCAATCGTCATTGCCGGCTGCAACCGGTACCGTGGCCGCCACCACCTCCCGATGCCGACCGCAGCCCATCCGTCGGGACTCCTTCACTCCCGCATTCATGCGGCACCGTCGGAGTTCCCCCGTCGACTCGATCTCATCCTCCGTCAACAGTCGCGAGTACATCCGGCCAGTTCGGAGGTCCCCCGTTGCCCAGATCTGGTCCTCCTCAGAGGAAAGCGATTCCAATCTGGAGGCCAGGCTCCTCCTTCTCGCGCCTCCATCGAGCGCGTGTGAGTCGACGGTGTTGGTTGGTTGGCTCAGCCTAGATCTACGGCGGTCTCTAGGTAAGATATACTATCTCATGTAGTATCTCTTTGTCAAGGGTGAAATATCTTTACAGATTGATGTGTATGGTTAGATCTGAACTTGGCCGTCCCTAGTTGTTAGATCCAGTACAAGAATTTTACTTTTATTAAAATTGAGAATTTTATGTTTTAAAATAACAGTTTTTCAATGTTTTAAATTTAAAATAGAAAAAAATATATAGAAATATTGGAAATAGTTAGAATATCATTTTCTTCTGATTATATATAAATATTGTATGCATATATAACAACTGAGATGTGTTGATAATCGGTAACATAAGTAAACTTATCTATTAAGTACGTACAAATTTGTCGTATGTACAGACTAGCCACAGACAATCCAAATAATGGATCGCTTCACTCAATAGAATCATCTTGTGAGAACATGAGACACCGTGAATCGATCCATTAACTGGATCTTCTGTGCCTTATGCAATAATATTTATTTTTAAATCAGACTAGTAGTATACGTACATACTAGTCACAGAAAATCCAAATAATGCATCGCTTCACACTTTAGGATCATCTTGTGCAACTCTTGGACAAGGTGAACTGATCCACTCACTGAATCTTCTGAGCCTTATGCAATAATATTAATTTTTTAATCAGACTAGTAGTACAGACTAGCTACGTACATATTAGGCACAGAAAATCCAAATAATAGATGGCTTCACACTTTAGGATCATCTTGTGCAACTCTTGGACAAGGTGAACTGATCCACTCACTGGATCTTCTGAGCCTTATGCAATAATATTAATTTTTTAATCAGACTAGTAGTACAGACTAGCAGTACGTACATAGTAGTCACGGAAAATCCAAATAATGGATCGCTTCACTCTTAAGGATCATCTGGTGCAACTCTTGGACAAGGTGAGCCGATCCATTCACTGGATTTTCTGTGCATTATCTAACAATATTTCTTTTTAAATCAAAACATTGCCATGCTAGCCATAGACAATTCAAACAATAGATCTCTTCACCTGCTCTTCACTCGCAGCTTCACCATGGGATCATCTTGTGACAACGTGAATGAGTAGTGTATAAGAGACTACTAATTTTCTACGCATTACATTTCTCTCTAAGTTCAATCTCTCACTAATTATGTTTCTCATTTTCTGAATATATATTTTGCAGTGTGCTCCATAAAAGGAACTTTTTGCAACGATGCAAGGAACAAATATTACTACCTTCTTTTCCTCCTTATGAAAGAAGTTAGACTTTTTTCGGGAAAGAAGTTAGACTTTTTCAAATGTGTACATATAACATTGTGTATGTCATAGTTTCCATACTATAAATGAAATTGGTGTTGTGGATATATTGCTTATGTTTGTGATGTGATACATTGAAATGTAATGTGAAATATCAAATTGATTGGTGGAAAAATATGTATTTTAGAAATACGAAAAATTCTCAATGCAAACGATGAAAAAAAGTTCCGTTACTAATGCTATTCTCCATCGGAAACGGAGATATGTAAATGACCATTTTGACCCCGCCTCATTGGAAACGGTTAAAACACATCCGTTGCTATTGAGCTCGTTCACATCAGTATCGGGGACGGGGACACGGACCATTTCTCCGTTGCCGATGGTGTTTTTGGCCCGTTTCCGATGTGTCGTTCTGTACTAGTTTACCTGCGTCAAAAGTAAATGGGTTAGGTTGAGACTCCAAGTGCAGAGTGTGTAGTAGTGGAAGACGTGTTTTCCCCACGAGGGTGACTCGAGGGTTTAATATCGAACTCTCGGGGAATCAGTAGTGAAGATATATCTTCTTATCCTTCTTTTGGTTACCTACAAAACAAAGTTAAATGTTTTGATCCTCAACCTCACCTGTGGTTGTCAAGCATAAGGTGTAAGAATGATATCAAGATAGTTATGCAATGCAAACAGGAAATAAATATGCAATGGTGGTGGATGCAATGGTAAATGATATTTTTGGGTTTTTTAATGATGTATGCAAGATGAAAAGTATTTTTGTATTTTCGGATTTAATGATGGCTGAAAATGGAAAAGTGGTATATGGTGTTGGAAAGGTGTTTCTTATGATTAAAAATGGACTGGGTTCATGGTTTCACAAATGCACTCTCTCTTTATAAAGTGGCAGACAATGGAACACACACAGAGTTAACATATGAGATTGCAACACAAAGTTTGATAACAAGTTACTTAGATATATGGGCATCACGTCCTAACATAGAGACCTTTTGGTTATTAGTCTCTCTTATACTCCACCAAGATGCGAACCAAATCATAACACCTCAGTAATTAAGATGACTCAGAGTATAGCAATAAGTTTCATGACATGAAGTGAAAATAAGAACATGCTGGATCTAGTCACAGGAAGAAGCTTGGTCACCCTCAACCCTTGCAGCATGGTATTTTAGTTTATCCCTAGTGAGGTAACAAAGTAAGGTAAACACCCAAGTGGATCGCGATATTAAGTTGTCAGCTTACCGCACTCACCACTCCCCGTTACTCCAACTAATGCACACATCACCCCACATACGCTCTCATAAACATGCTTGATCACAACAAGTAGACAAGAATGGGGTACATAATATGCATCTATACTCATAACTGAAACAAACATTGCAATCTCAAACATATATTAACTCATAGAAAGATCCACCACATAGGTATTACAAATATGACTGTAATCATGTTCAGCAGCTCATACGGTACTAATTAGTGAAGCTCAAGAGAGGAGAGATACATAAGTTACTTCCACAAACCCATAGTCCAGAGGTGGACTACTCCCTCTTCATCATGGAGACGGTGGAGAAGTCGATGGAGAAAATGGAGACCACGCCGGCAGCGCCCCGCCGGAGTTTTCCCCCTCCAATCTGCAGCTCCTGATCTCCGTTTCGGTGTTTCTGTGTTTGTGCGGCCCTCCCTCCAGAGAACGTCGGGGACCTTTTTTATAGGCGTTTTTAGGTCAAGACGGAATCGGTGGACGAAAGATCGACGGCAGCGGAGCCACGAGGCCCAAACGGGTGGGCCCCACGCGGCCACAGTACCTGGCCGCGTGGGCCACCCCCTTTCTGCCATGCGGACTCCGTTTGCTTGATTCCTTCGCTCCTACGTCTCCGTCCTTCCAAAATAACGACCTCTGTATTTTTCCAGAATTTTATGACGACGTTTGGGTCCCTGATACATAAAAGGAAAGAAATAGGGTTTTCTGCCTGCGCAGAGTTAATTCCAGAAAAATAGGAAACAATTGATTTATTTCCTAAAATCATTAAATATCAGTAATATAACCCTTATATGATGCAAATATGATTGGAATATGTGTGATATAGTGCAAAGTTCATGTATACATTTTACATGCATCACATGACTAGTAACTTCTTCCTCCTCATCTTCCGCTGGAATCACAATAGGATCACTAGGAGTTCCCTCATAAGGTTCTTCATCCCAACCTGTGGCACATGGTACTTCAGGTTCCCAACTCTGCCAACCATTATCCTTATCTACTAAGACGTAATTTGGGTGTATTGGTTTATAGGCAGGATAAACTGGGTTTGTGGTTCTTCTTCCTCAATAATCCTAACAGGTGTAGGTGGTGGTTCAGTGTATCCCTTCTCAGCTTCATTCCTCAGCATCTCACTCCTTTGCTTAATAACTTTAGGACTAGAGTACTCCTCTACCAGGGATTCTACCTCTCCAGCTACAACTCCGAACTGTCTTATGATACGCCCGAATCATCTTGAGACAGCTATCCAGAAACTCAGCCACATCATGTGGATCAGACTTCAGGAAATTCTTATAGTCCACTGGACCCTCAAGACGGTAATTGGCACTTGGAATGGCATTAAACGGTGTTTCTCCTAACACATTACCCTTGGATGTCCTAATAGCAGTGACTGCTCTGACAACCGCAATCTGGAAAGCTACTTCCACGTTCTTGGCTTCTCCAAAGGGCATTTTAAATCCCATCTTAAGCTCGGTTGGTAACTTGAGTGCCACCCGGTACATAGCTAAAATTGACCCGTCGTAGAAACTCATCACTTTCACTATCACCTTGGTTTGGATACCAAGAAAATAGATCAGTTGCTCAAGCAGTTCAGCCCAGCTTCCCCGGAAAACACCCTTGCCCAACTCAGCATTTTTAATACGCATAGCCCTCTTGGTACCACGTTTCTCCATCCTAGCTGTTAAAACCAAGAAAATCGTATAAGATAGATGTAATAATTGCATGATAATGTTATTCTCAAGTGAATATCCATCATAACAATGTAAAACTCAATTCATTCTAATGCTTCGCACACCTACAGGCTTTCCCTTTAATAGGTTTCCAACCTAAGGTCTAGCAATTGCTCTGATACCATCTGCGGTGACCCTGCACACCACTGCATATTGTAGTGTACAAGTCGTTGACATAACACCCACGGAAGGACTTATCCGTAAATATTACATCCCTCAGAGTAGTACAACAGAAACATTGCAGGTCCACTTTATTACACACTGCTGAATATTACAAGCCAGAAATGCATAAAAACTTCAACGTCTTCCTCCAACAAGGGAGGACCGTCTATTATTGCTGTGTTGACAGGAGTCAACCTACTAGCGATAGAAAGCAATAAACTAAGAGCCATATTGGCTCAGCAGCTAAGTAGTACTAGTCTAGTCTTGCTCGGCCAGGTTCCTATTAGGATAACTTTAAGTCTCCACATCCTCATTGTCGGCGTTGTCGGCTCCATAGGCGATGATGTAGTCGACGCCTTCTACTCCTCCAGAAAGATCAGGTGCTTCAAAGTACACCTCGTCGGCATGGTATGCTCCAAAGTCCACGTCCGTGACCTCCTCAGAGTCTAAGCAGGGGGTCAAAAGAGGAAAGGGTGAGCAACACTAGCGTTACTCAGCAAGCTCTGATAATAGATGGTAAGGTGCATGATGCTCTATCTACCATCCTGACCAAAAAGTCATGGATGAATATGCAAGTTTTGTAAAACATTTTTAGTAAAAGGTCCATTTTATTTTAGAAAACTATGCCCCCAGCCTCCACGGGTTTATAGTCATCACTTGGGATGCCTTTCCCGCTGCGGTCTGTAGTCCCCTCCTGGAACAAGGATGTAACAGTCACAATTTCTTTGTTTAACTCTGCAGAGCTGCACCACTTTACCCAACAGCAGCCTGGCTCTTTATGCTCTCTCAGCACACCATGTGTGCTATAGCCAGAACTCAGGGCAACAAGTCATGTGGAGTCGCTTCCCGGCACAACGCATATCCACCCCTTATGACCCAGTCTGGTACAAAGACCAAAGACTCGTCACCACTCCCGAGCTCCTATTCCAAATCACCCCGTCGGGTGGGGACGGTATGCGCTCCTACGCTGTTGGCCATCGTAACAGACTCAACCAGGTAATAGTCTGCCGAGGATATGTGAACGAAGGAAGAAACCTCTGACGAGCCCATCCATAGTGAATCTGTTGGCAGATGCTTCAATACGGCGCTAGGATCACTGGGCCATGGGTTATTAATCCTAGGTATATACTTTCCCGTACAATGGAACCTCCACCACAACATGAATCCGTTGTTCCACTGCCAGCCAACCATATACATATAGCAATTCACATCATTCGAAAATAGGTTTTTCTTTTTCATGCAATGATAAACTATAGTACTTTGCAATTACTTTGATAAAAATAATCAATCGAGGACATGCAAGATGGAACTTACCTTGAGAGTGATAGGTAGTGCAGTCTAAAGCTTCTGACGATTTGGGACTCGCGTGTTCTGAAAATCAATATCACTGTCTGTATCAGACAATGTTGAAAACCAAATACATGCCAATATGCATAGGATGAGATGATTTTTATTTTCCCCAAAATTCCCCAAAGTTTTGTTAAGGATTTCTTTTGATGATTTCTTTGATTTGAATTTTAGGTAGGATGAGTAACATGACAGTCTTAATATAGTTCAAATTATACTTTGAACTTGATACATAATTTTCCCATATTATTTTCTTTGAAAATAATTTTAAATATTTCAAAGTCGTTTCCACTTAAGGATCCTTTGCATTTTTCTACAAGAAATCATTTTCAAAAATTCAAAGAGTTATTTTATTTGGGTAGGTTATTTTCTGCTGATATTTGTAGATATTTTGTTTGTATTTTTAGGATTTTATTTGAATTATGAGAGTTCTTTGAAAGATTTGAATTTTTTCCAATTTATGAAATTTACAAGTTTGCCCCTGGTCCAACCTGGTTGAACCAGGTCAAAGACTTGGGTCTGGCTCGGGTCGGTCAACCGACCAAGCCACTCTACTCTTTCCTCCTCTCTCTCTCGCTCGTGCCCGTGCTCGGCCTCGCCTGGGCGTTCATGTCGCCCGTGTCGTCGCCGCCTCGTCCCGGCCAACTCCGGCCATCTCCCCCGCCGTGACGTGGGGCAAAATACTCCCCTTGCTCCGATCTACTCCCTCACCAGAGCGATTTGTGTTCCGTTTCCGCTAGTGGCCGTGCACAACCCATTAGGGTTTCGGTGCTGGCCCTGCTTGCCGCCGTCCGCGACCTTCTTCCCCGGCGTGCTCGCCATGGCTGGGCGCAGGGCTTCGTCCCCTGTGCCGCCATGGTGCGGTGGTGCTGGTCCACAACCTCCATGTGCCCCCTCCAACGGTTGCGCGGGCACTGCCTCGCCGCCGTGGAGCTACGGCCATGGACGCACGGTAAGTTCTTCCCCTCTACTCTACCTCCTTCTGCTCTTCTGCTAGCTTCCCAAAGCTCTGATTCGAACTATTGCTCGAACCATGGCTCGGTTCAAGATGTGCAGAAAATTAATATGTTGAAGAATTGCTTGTGTATGTGCACTGCTATTTCCATGTGCATGCAGTAGAAGTGTATGGGGTAGATCAAACATGTGTAGATCATCCCATTGCCTCTGGAATTATTGTGGAGAGCATTTCTTGCTCACTGATATGATAAGTGTATAGGAAAAAAAATATTCTGAGCTAGAACTTGCACTAGCTGTGATGATTAGTTGATTTAGAGCATGATTTAATCATGTTTTGCTTACTGTGATGCCTCCTTGTAGAGTTACACAGTAGCTTTCTTGATTAGAATTGCTTTTTATGTTTTCCTGTGCTTCTTCCAAGTGTTCAGATGTGCATAGCTCAGTTAATCCAGCTCTGCTTGTTCACTGGCTTGTGTGCTTTGATGAAAACAGAATAAGAACATATACTACACTGAAAATCTTTCCCTTGCTTCTGTGAATGCTCAAACAATTGCTTAACCACTCAACTCCACTCCCTTTCATCTCTCTGCCCTATTTCTTGCACAGAACAGATGTACTCTGCCTTGCAATTCCATATCTATAGCACCACACCTTGCTGACCAAGGTTCTGTTAAGAACAGATGCTAAAATCAGCACTCAAGCATGGTTTTGTCATGTACAGAACCTGCTAAATCACTCTCTAGCACAAATGAAACAACCTTGGGTGTAGAGCAGATAAAGCTACGGAAGAGTCTGATCTTGCTCCAAGGTTCAACCGTCTCTTTTGGGCTGCACCTTGTGGTTCTTCTGTCTCCTTCTTGCTGCTTGACTCCTTCTAGGTTTTAGTGGCTTGTGGTGGATGGTTTTGGTAAATTCCATGATGGCTTGTGGGTTTGTGGTTGTTCTTGGTGAAGAAAAAATGGAAATGGTGGTGCTTGATGTGCTAGTGCTTGTGAATAAGTGTGGTTTGTGTTTGCTGGATGATTTATGAACTGAGGCTTCGAACTGGTCCTAATTATATACTGTTTGTGGTTTGCTTGTGCTTGTGACACCAGGATAAATGGCTTGTGATGATTCACCAGCTTGCAGTGGCCCTTCTCACCTCAAGCTACCTATTTGGACTACTTTTACTATTCTTTTAACACTGAAGATAGGCTTCAGCTGCTGCTGCTCAGTTCATCCCCCTCTGCTGATAAAACTTGAGTCACAACCGAGTCATTGATCCAATCTTGATCTAGATATTTTGCTGGTTTGCTTGGCTGTGAAGTATTTGATTAGTGGACGTCGGTTTGAGATGATTACTCAAGTGTATGTGTGATTAAGCTAGTCATTATCTTAATAAGTGGGAATTAGGATCCATTTGTCAATTTAATGGCAAATGTGATACCATTAAACATGTGATGTTGCCTTTCTTGTGTTTTCATAATTTCTGGCATAATTTCAAAGTTGGAATGCAGCTGCCTTTGTTATCTCTTTCTAAGATCAGATCAAAAAGTCCAGATGTTGCCTTGTTGCCTTTTATCTCGAGTGACTGGACAAGCCTTTGCACCATTGTTGCCTTGCTGTAATTAAATATGATCAGTCCCATTTGTTGCCTAAGCATTCCAATTTTATTTGAGTTGTTTGGCTTGATCAAACCTTGGTTTTGATTAGAGCAAAGCTAGATTTTTATGCACTAAATGTTAGCACCAAATGGTGTTGACAACATCCTAACACTAACCCAAATTTCTTCTTATTTGTGTTGTTTGTTTTGCAGGTTGAAGATCCTCTGAAAATTCAGAAGTGAAGATGTAGTTTTTAGGGTTTTTATTTAAACATTTTGTAAGCTCACACTTGATGTAATAATGTAGTTGTAATTTTGTTTGTAATGGATAGTTTGTATTATTTGATTTGCTTGGAAATATAATGATGTGTTCTTGTAATTAAGATGGATTCAATCATGTGTTGTTGCATTTAAATTTGTACTTGTTGAAGAAGGGATGACCATTGATTTGTAAATTATTTGAATGTTTGAAATTATATGTATATGTCTTGTGTTGATATCATTGGAATGGCTCATTCACTTTTGTTATAAATTGTATAACTTGTGTTGTTGAAATATATTGTGTGTTTGAGTAAGATTGGATAAGATATAGAATTGTGTTTACTTTAAGAACTTATAAATAGGTCATGTCAAAATTTATATGTCCTTTTTGAAAGGATAGGGTTTTGAAAAGAAGTCGTAGAGTTTATCGACTCCTCTCGACTAACTATCAATGTCTGACTCCCAGACCCTCGACACTCGTCTGATATCAACCCCCAACTCTTTTAACACAAAAGCACAAAAATTATCCAGATTTTACCAAAAGATGCATGAATGCACAAATGCAGTTCCTTTTTCTACCCTTTCGAGTCCTAGAACTGCGGGGTATTACACCGGCCTTCTGCGCGCCTCGCGCCCTTCTAGCCAATCGTCAGTCACCGCGTGTGCCTGCGCAGGTGATGTGTGCTCCTCTGGTTGGCTGCGTTGGTGTGGTGTTGTGCGTTTTTTGTCTTCTTCCGCCTCTTCGTCGTATGTGACCATGCGTTTGCCGGTTGCTCTACCGGTTGCTGCCTGTGCTTTTCCCTGTCGGCTTGCCGGTCGTCCCGGTCGAGGCTTGGCTTTAGCCGGTGATGACCGGTGATTCCCGATTGAGGCTTGCCTATAGCCGGTGGCACCTGTGTGGGGGGGGAGGGATCGGTGGGGCCGGTGTCTGGGGGGTTTTCCCGGCTGTGGCCGGTTACTTCGTTACTGTATGCTTCTGTCGTTTGCGCTCCATTTGCTTGGGCCGGTTGCTTGGTTATTCTATGCTTGTTTCGTTTGCGCTCCGTTTGCTTGGGCCATGACCGGTTGTTGTTTGTGACCCGCTGCTCCTTGTCTTCGCGACGAATTTTTTCCCTTTGCGTCGGGTGACCGGTGGGTTTTCCGTGTGTACTCGTGGAGGCCTGTTGCACTATCGCGTCTGCCTATTGTGGGAGGTGAACTTTCCTGGTTGTCATCCCACGTGTATCCATGTTCGCCTCCGTCTGTATTTGTTTTGTCGTGGTCCTTTCTGGGACCGTCCGCGCGTCGGATGCTGCGCGGCTCGCCACGCGGGTGCGATGCTGGCGTTGTGTTCTATGCACGTGCTGGCGCGTGTTTCTTTCTATGTTGTTCCAATTTTTCTCCCCGGCCTGTTTCCTTTTCGGGCTACCCATATAGATCACACCTCACTTCTTCTTCCTCCTGCTTCGCTTATGGTGTCGTCCATTTCTTTCGTTGTTTCGTTTCCATCCTTGCTCTGCCCGTTTCGTCTATTTGGCCATCTTCCGGCGGCATCGACGGTAAACGTTGCTGCTGGGTCATGGCTGCCGATGCGTTTGGATCGTCTCCGATCGTCTGCTTTTGCATGATCTTCGTTTTTTCCCTCTTTTTTTGCTCGCTTCGTGGTTTTTTTCCCCTGCATGCATCGTGTTTTGCATGTTCATCCTTTCTTCTGCTTGTGTTGTCGATCTTTTGCTCCCTTGCTTTGTTTTTGTTTTTTTGTTCTGCCTGGTGCGCCTCTTGGTGCTTGCTTCTTTAGTTCTGATTCTATTGTTCCATTGGTTTTGTGCTTGTTTGCCACGAGATCGTTGTTTCCTTGTGGTGGCTCTAGGTTGACAAGGGAATATCTCCCCGGCAATAGTGCCAGAAACAAAGCTTGTACGTCACACGTCAGTTGGGAACCCCAAGAGGAAGGTATGATGAGTGCAGCAGTAAGTTTTCCCTCAGTATGAAACCAAGGTTTAATCGAACCAGTAGGAAAACGAGGTTTGCTTCGAAGGTGTTGGTGAAGGAGTGTAGTACGGCGCAACACCAGGGATTCCGGTGCCAATGTGGAACCTGCACAACACAACCAAATTACTTTGCCCCAATAATGAAAGTTGCGTACATATCTCAGGAATATGCGTGATTTTTCTCAGAATTTTTTGAATTTTCTACAGGGAGATAAGCTCAAATCCGTGACAGCTAAAAATCTGTCACTGCGCAGAAATCCAAATCTTGCATCAACTTTCAATATAGAACTTTACTTGGCACAACATTGCGATAAAATAAAGATACAAAGGAGTTGCTATAGAAGTAACAAAACTCCTTAACTCAAAGAAAACAAAAATAACAGCAAATAAAAACGATGGGTTGTCTCCCATAAGCGCTTTTCTTTAACGCCTTTCAGCTAGGCGCAGAAAATGAAAATCAAGTGTTGTCAAGTGGCAAATCATTCAAATCATCCAAAGCTTCTTCCAACACACAGCTTGTAACAATGGGTATCTTAGATGTTCCTGGAGGTGTTTCATTACCTTTAACCGTATTAAAGTTTTATCAATTTTAAGCTCATAATGAGTCTTTGGTTTTGGCACTTTAGGAACATACATAAACTTTTGCTCTCTACCCACATAAACTTTCTCCTTTTTAGACTTAAGAGAAGTAAAGGTTGAACTTAAGGTTTCAATAGCTTCCTCTAACTCATCAATTCTATGATTTTGGGTGTCATGGATATTATTATCCTCAAGAACAGTGATTTTTTCATTGATAGTGGCTATTGATTCATTAGTCTTACCAATATAATCAAGAAAATTTGGAAAAAAATTCTCCATAGAGTCTAACTTGTTTATAACATCCTCCAAGGTGATCTCAACTTTAATATCTTTAGTGGGTGGTGTTCCTACCAAACTTCCAATAATATTACAGGCTTCTAAAGCAGGAGTACCCAAGAAATTTCCACCTGTAAGAGTGTCTAGAACATACCTGTACCAACTAGAGATACCAACATAAAAGTTCCTAAGGAGGATAGTGGTAGAGTGTTTCTTAGTACATCTATGATGAGCATCACTAATTCTATACCAAGCATCTTTCAAATTTTCACCTCCTAGTTGCCTAAAAGAACGAACTTCAACTTCAGGAGCATTCATTTTGAAAAACAAAATAAACTGAATTAAACAAGTAACTAATTTTTGTGTGTTTTTGATAAAGAGAGCAAACAAAATAAAATAAAAATAAACTAAGCAAGACAACTAACAAAGTAAAGAGATTGGGTGTGAGAGACTCCCCTTGCAGAAGCAATTCTTTTTTCCCCGGCAACGGTGCCAGAAAACGTGTTGGTGGCTCTAGGTTGACGAGGGAATATTTCTCGGCAATAGTGCCAGAAACAATGATTGTACGTCACACGTCAGTTGGGAACCCCAAGAGGAAGGTATGATGAGTGCAGCAGTAAGTTTTCCCTCAGTATGAAACCAAGGGTTAATCGAACCAGTAGGAAAACGAGGTTTGCTTCGAAGGTGTTGGTGAAGGAGTGTAGTGCGGCACAACACCAGGGATTCTGGTGCCAACGTGGAACCTGCACAACACAACCAAATTACTTTGCCCCAACTTAACAGTGAGGTTGTCAATCTCACCGGCTTGCTGAAAACAAAGGGTTAAACGTATCGAATGGAAAATGATGTTTGTTTGCATAAAACAGTAGAGAACAATGATTGCAGTAGATTGTATTTCAGATGTAAAAGAATGGACCGGGGTCCACAGTTGACTAGTGGTGTCTCTCCAATAAGATAACTAACATGCTGGGTAAACAAATTACAGCTGGGCAATTGACAATTGATAAGTGCATATAACATGCATGTGTGAGCCGTGGTGTCTACTATGAGATTCATTTGGGCATTACGACAAAGTACATAGACCGCTATCCAGCATGCATCTATGCCTAAATAGTCCACTTTTCGGTTAACATCCGTACCCCTTCCAGTATTAAGTTGCAAGCAACAGACAATTGCATTAAGTAATGTGCGTAATGTAAACAATACATTCATCCTTGAATAAAGCATTGCTGTTTTACCCCTAGTGGCAACAACACATCTACAACCTTAGAACTTGCTGTCACTATCCTAGGTTAAATAGAAGTTGAACCCAACTATCATGCATAAATACCCCCTCTTGGAGTCACAAGTATTCACTTGGCCAAGGCTTCAACAAGTAACGGAGAGCATGCAAGATCACAAATGACATAGACATGATAATCTAATATTCAGCTCCACATAGGTATCAATATAAGTCAGATCCCAGCAAACACAACATGTAGCATTACAATAAGATGATCTTGATCATGATAGGCAGCTCACAAGATCTAAACATGATGGCACAAGTGGAGAAGACAACCATCTAGCTACTGCTATGGACCCATAGTCCAAGGATGAACTACTCACGCATCACTCCGGAGGCGGGCATGGCGATGTAGAGCCCTCCGGTGATGATTCCCCTCTCCGGCAGGGTGCCGGGAAGAGCTTCAGAAACCCCCCGAGTTAGGGTTGACGACGGCGGCGGCAGCGAATATGTTCTGGATGAAAGGCTCGGTGTTTTAGGGTTTTCGCGTCTCGGGGAATAAATAGGCGAAGGGGCGATGTCGGCGGACCCCCGAGGGGCCCAAACCACAGGCAGGCGCGGCTGGGCCCACTGCCGCGCCACCTGGTGGTTTGGCCACCTCATGGCTCTCCTTCGTCTCTCCTTCGGACTCCGTGTACGTGCTGGAAAAATAGGGACCTGGCCTTTTGTTTCGTGCAATTCCGAGAATATTTCCAGAAGTAACTTTCTGAAACCAAAAACAGCAGAAAACAGGGAACTGGCACTGTGGCATCTTGTTAATAGGTTAGTCCCAGAAAATGCATAAAAGTGATACGAGGTGTATATAAAACATGTAGCAAATGGTATAATATAAGCATGGAACAGCAGAAATTATGGATACGTTGGAGACGTATCAAGAATCCCCAAGCTTAGTTCTACTCGTCCTCGAGTAGGTAAAACGATAACAACAAATAATTTCTGAGGAGACATGCTTTCACACAATCTTGATCAATATATTGCAAGGCTCATGTCATGAATGAAGTGACTCAAAGCAATGATCTATAGTTTGCTAACAAATAGATAAAGAGTAAACAATGAATCATATAAGCAAAAACTTTTCATGAATAGTACTTTCAAGACAAGTATCAAAAAGTTTTGCATAAGAGGTAACTCATACAACAATAGATTCAAAGTAAAAGGCATTGAAGCAACACAAAGGATGATTAAGTTTCAGCATTTGCTTTCAACTTGTAACATGTATATCTCATGGATAGTTGTCAACATAAAGCAATATAACAAGTGCAGTAAGTAAATATGTAAGAATCAATGCACACAAAGTTGACACTAGTGTTTGCTTCTAAGATAGAAAGGAGTAGGTAAACTGACTCAACATAAAGTAAAAGATAGGCCCTTCGCAGAGGGAAGCAGGGATTAAATCATGTGCTAGAGCTTTTTAAGTTTTCGAAAGCATATAGAAGAGGGGAAAGCATTATCTCTAATACTAAACCAGGTTATGTGGAGGAGCTTCCTTTCAAACCTCTCCCTCCTAAAGATAAAAAGAAGAGGGGAAAGAAGAAGAGGAAGAAGAGGAGTAAAAGGAAGAGGAAACGGTATCTTCCCCAAACTTGTTGCTCCTGTTACAATTGATACTTATAATTCTGAATTCGATGATTCTGAACTTGATGATGAACCTATGCCTGTTACTTATATTAGTGATCATGATTGGGAAAATGAAACTACTTTTGATATTGAAAATCTTTGGGGTACCAATTCTGAAAATGATGATATTAATGATTGCCATACTATTAGTACTATCCATGTTTCTTCCAATGATGATATGAAAAGCTCTAAGCTTGGGGATGAGGTGTTTGAAAATCCTTTTGCTATTGCTGATTATATGCTTGATACATCTCCTTCTATTAAAAATGATGATATGTTTACAGATGAACACACTTTGGAAGATAACTATTCTATTGCTTATGATGATACTATGCCTCCAGTCTTTGATAATTATTATAAAGAATACTATGACATAGGTTATAATTACAATCATCCTCATGAAACTTGTCATAGTTATGGAGGATTACCCAAAACCATCCCTTTAATATACAACTTGTCTATCATGTTCAAGTTCTTTATGATGATCCTGCCCCATATTATTAATGAGAAGTTTTCTTATGTGGAAAAAGATACTTTTGTGCATATGGATCATGGTAAGAATGTTTCATGTGATGGTTATATTGTGGATTTTATCAATGATGCTACTGAAAGTTTTTATGAGAGAGGGAGACATGGCTTCATATATCACAATAATATTGAATCTCCTCTCTTTTTGTAAATTTTTGAAGTTGCACTTGTTTTGTCTTTCTATGCTAGTAGCTTCATGCTTCAATAATTTGTTTTCTTACAAGATTCCTTTGCATAGGAAGTGGGTTAGACTTAAATGTGTTTGGTATTTGCTTTTTGATGCTCTCTATATTCAACTCTTATACATATGAGAGCATATCAAAATCACTATGCCTAGCTAAAAGGCTTTAAAGAAAAGCGCTTATGGGAGACAACCCATCGTTTTTATTTGCTGTTATTTTTATTTTCTTTGAGTCAAGGAGTTTGTTACTTCTGTAGCAACTCCTTTGTATCTTTATTTTATGCATTGTTGTGCCAAGTAAAGTTCTATATTGAAAGTTGATGCAAGATTTGGATTTCTGCGCAGTAACAGATTTTTGCTGTCACGAATTTGAGCTTTTCTCCTGTAGAAAATTCGAAAAATTCTAAAAAATCACGCATTTCCTGAGATATGTACGCAACTTTCATTATTTTGGCCAGATCCATCTGAGCAACTTAAGTGCCTCGAAAAAATTCGTCTTACAGACTGTTCTGTTTTTGACAGATTCTGCCTTTTGTTTTGCATTCGCTCTTTTACGATGTTTGTGTGGATTTCTTTGCTCCACAAAGCATTGGTGGCTGTAGCTAATGTCCAGAAGCTTTGGGAATGATTGTTCATTACAGAATATGAGAATTTTTGATTATGCACTAACCCTCTAATGAGAACTGTCTTGAGTTTGGTGTGAAGGAAGTTTTCAAGGATCAAGCGAGAAGGGTGATATTATGTGATCAAGAAGAGTGAAAAGCCTAAGCTTGGGGATGCCCCCGTGGTTCATCCCAACCATATTCAGAGAGACTCAAGCGTCTAAGCTTGGGGATGCCCAAGGCATCCCCTTCTTCATCAACAACTTATCAGGTCATCTCTAGTGAAACTATATTTTAATTCTTTCACATCTTATGCGCTTTACTTGGAGCGTCTGTGTGTTTTTATTTTTGTTTTTGTTTGAATAAATTCGGATCCTAGCAATCCTTGTGTGGGAGAGAGACACGCTCCGCTTTTTCATGTGAATACTCATGTTCTTCACTTATATTTGTTGAGTATTCTTAACTAGCTACTGCAGTGCTTTTAGCTCCTGTTTTTCATGCATCTCTTCGAGCTGTTAGCACTTGTTTATAAATACTCTCTTGCTGCATTATATTATCATTTGGAGAGTTTATGTTTAAATAAATTGATTGGTGTTTGTTTGGAAGAAAGAAAATGCTACATGTAGTAGTTGGTATTGGAAAAGACATATGCATTCTTGTAGATCATTGTCTTGTTTCGATTTGATACTTTGCAATTGTTTTGAGCTCTCAAGTAGATCATGTTTAAGCTCTTGCATCATGTAGTTAAAGCCTAGTAGTGGAGAACTACCGTAGAGCTTGTTGAGACTTGGGATGCATATTTGTTCTCTCTAAGGTCTAGATATTTTCTGGTAAAATGTTTGAGCAACAAGGAAGACAGTGTAGAGTCTTATAATACTTGCAATATGTTTTTATGTGATTCTTGCTGTACCGGTTTATACTTGTGTTTGCTTCAAACAACCTTGCTAGCCTAAACTCTGTACTGAGAGGGAATGCTTCTCGTGCATCCAAACTTGAGCCAAAACCCATGCCATTTGTGTCCACCATACCTACCTACTATGTGGTATTTCCTGCCATTCCAAGTAAATACTTCATGTGCTACCTTTAAACTATTCAAAACTTTATTACTCCTTATTTGTGTCAATGTTTTATAGCTCATGAGGAAGTATGTGGTGTTTTATCTTTCAATCTTGTCATTTACTTCTGACAGACTTTCAACCAATGGACTAGTGGCATATACATCCGCTTATCCAATAATTTGCAAAAAGAGCTGGCAACGGGGTGCCCAGCCCCAATTAATTACAACTTTCATTAATAATTCTCTTCACATGTTTTGCCCTGATTTATCAGTAAGCAACTTAATTTGCAAATAGACACTCCTCCATGGTATGTGAATGTTGGAAGGCACCCGAGGATTCGGTTAGCCATGGCTTGTGTAAGCAAAAGGTTGGGAGGAGTGTCAACTATAAAGAAACTAAAATACATGTGTAAACAAAAGAGAAGAGGGATGATCTACCTTGCTGGTAGAGATAACGTCCTTCATGGGAGCCGCTCTTGAAAGTCTGGTTGACAAGGGGGTTAGAGTGCCCACTACCATTCGTTGACAACAACAAACACCTCTCAAATACTTATTTTGTGCTCTCTATATGCTTTCGAAAACTTAAAAAGCTCTAGCACATGATTTAATCCCTGCTTCCCTCTGCGAAGGGCCTATCTTTTACTTTATGTTGAGTCAGTTTACCTACTCCTTTCTATCTTAGAAGCAAACACTAGTGTCAACTTTGTGTGCATTGATTCTTACATGTTTACTTATTGCACTTGTTATATTGCTTTATGTTGACAACTATCCATGAGATATACATGTTACAAGTTGAAAGCAATTGCTGAAACTTAATCATCCTTTGTGTTGCTTCAATGCCTTTTACTTTGAATCTATTGCTTTATGAGTTACCTCTTATGCAAAACTTTTTGATGCTTGTCTTGAAAGTACTATTCATGAAAAGTTTTTGCTTATATGATTCATTGTTTACTCTTTATCTATTGTTAGCAAACTATAGACCATTGCTTTGAGTCACTTCATTCATGACATGAGCCTTGCAATATATTGATCAAGATTGTGTGAAAGCATGTCTCCTCAGAAATTATTTGTTGTTATCGTTTTACCTACTCGAGGACGAGTAGAACTAAGCTTGGGGATGCTTGATACGTCTCCAACGTATCTATAATTTCTGATATTTATACCAATTGCTACATGTTTTATATACACTTATATCATTTTTATGCATTTTCTGGGACTAACCTATTAACAAGATGCCAAGTGCCAGTTCCCTGTTTTCTGCTGTTTTTGGTTTCCAGAAAATACTTCTGCGAATATTCTCGGAATTGCACGAAACAAAAGGCCAAGTCCCTATTTTTCCAGCACCGTCACGGAGTCCGAAGGAGAGACGAAGGAGGGCGCCGAGGTGGCCAAACCACATGGGGCGCGGCGGTGGGACCGCGCCACCAGGTGGGTGGCCCCTCGGGACTCCACCGACGCGCCCCTTCGCCTATATATTGCCTCAGATGCGAAAACCCTAAAACCAAGCAATTTCCACGAAGAGTTCCGCAGCGCCGCCGCCATCGACGACAAGTTTCGGGGGACAGAATCTCTGTTCCGGCACGCCGCGGGACGGGGAATTGCCCCCGGAGTCATCTCCATCGACACCACCGCCATCTTCATCGCCGCTGCTGACTCCCATGATGAGGAGGGAGTAGTTCTCCCCCGAGGCTGAGGGCTCTACCGGTAGCTATGTGGTTCATCTCTCTCTCCCATGGTGTGATCTTTATGTGATCATGAGTATTGCTAGTATCGCTGAATTCATATAATGTTTATGCTACTCAAGTGATTGTATCTAGTTTCCGGAGTCATTGTGACAACACGGTATCAAGGTGACAGTGTGGGTACTTGTGTGTGACTCTATGAATAATTTAGATATTTATCATGGCTTGTTCTTGGGAATTGTGGTGTTTGTTTACTCAGACTTTGAGGAGTGCTTTTGCAACCCTACACATAGTACTGTTGTGTTATCAAGAAGGAGAATAATCCCGAGTATCATTTACTTGCATTCAGTTGTGCTAACATGTTGAGGCAGCACCTGGCGGCTACACACACTTGCTTGTGGCCGTAGACAAGTTCACCGAATGGGTTGAAGCTAAGCCTATCAAAAAGCTTGACGGCGCCACCGCCAATTTCCTGTGGGGAATAATCTCTCGGTTCGGGCTGCCTCATAGCATTATCACCGACAATGGCACGAACCTCTCACAAGGCGAAGTCGAGAAGTACTGCCACCAGTATGGCATTCGTTTAGATCTAGCTTCTGTTGCACACCCGCAGGCAAACGGTCAAGTAGAGCGTACAAATGGTTTGGTCCTGCAGGGGCTAAAACCTCGTCTCAATACCTTTGCACAGGGCGGCAGGGCTTGGGTCGACGAGTTGCAATCTGTCCTTTGGAGTTTGAGAACAACACCAAACAGATCAACAAAGCTTACTCCTTTCTTCTTAGTCTATGGTGCAGAAGTTGTACTGCCATCCGACATGATGTTCGATTCCCCCAGGATTCAAGCCTACGTCGAGCAAGACGCAGAAGATGCAAGACAGGACACACTGGATCTGCTTGATGAAGAGCGAGACATTGCCTTGGCGAGATCCGCCATCTATCAACAAACCTGCGTCGCTATCATAGCCGCAGGGTCAAGAAACGCAGCTTCAAGGCAGGTGACCTGGTCCTCCGCCTAATCCAAGATAGGAAGGGCTTGCATAAGTTATCCCCGCCATGGGAAGGACCTTTTGTGGTCAGCAAGGCACTGCTCAATGGATCTTACTACCTGATGGACATCCGTGATGCTTACAAGAAGAACAGGGGACGCAAGCGCAAGCGCAAAGTTGACGACCAATACGATGAAACTAAGCGTCCGTGGAACATTGAACAGCTACGTCTTTTTTACACTTAGCAATTATCCATTGTAATAAGTACATTATGATCATGAATAAAAGTCTGTGGTTTGCTCATCTTGTTTTGAGACCATGCCATCGTTTGTCTTTTCTTGTCATCATATTTTTCATGTCAAAATGTTACCAAGTTTTTTTGCCTAGTGCAGTGGTTCCAACATATTTGACATTTGCCGCCTGTCGGCAACACTTAAACGCAAACAACTTTTGCACCGCCTAAACCCGATTACTTGTTTGCCTGTGTACGGGTCGCCTAGTAGTATGTAGTTGGCACCAAAATGCCGGCTTTGGTCTCTGTGTCTAAATCATTTGGTATTGCACCTGGTTGGCACAGCCGAAGTAACTGTGATGAGGTACTGCCGGCATATGAAAAGTTAAATGCACAGACACAAGTACTTGTTTAGTCGGCCACTTAATAAAATAAGACTACCGTCAAGTGTAGCACAAAAAGTCGGCCCATTACAAAAATATGCATAAGTTAAAGTTTTTTAGCGTTACAAATAACGCATCTACTTAATTGTGCAGGATTACATGGCGCTGAAAAGCCGCCAAATCACGGTCAAGACCCTGGAGCTACTGGGAGATGGCGCCGGCATCCTTGGGGCTGGCATCGCCTTCCGGCAAGATGTCACCAGCCGCCAAGGATGGCTCAGCAACACTTGGGGCTGCTGCCAAGCCACCCTCTGCGCTTGGGGCTGCCGCCAAGTTCTCTGCTGCGCCTGGGGCTTCTGCTGGAGTGGCTTGGACGCTGGCGTCAGGAGCTGCTTCGGAAGGGGAGGCTTCCCTGGCAACAAGGTGGGGATCAGGATGTTCTTTGAAGAACTTGGAAATATCCACCATGTTGGCAACGCGCGTAGCATATCCCTAGACGGCTGCCAACACCCCAAGCTTGTCGATGGGATTGCCCTCGTCATCCTCGGTCGGCATGAATTCGGTGGCTTGGCGGATGTCAGCATCAGGATACCAAGCCTTGATCAAGGCCAGAGCAATCTTCGCGCCCCCGCGGCCGATGACCTTTTGATGCTGTCGTGCTCCGTGCCAATTCTGTCCAGCAACTCTGGCAGAACTTCGAGATCGACGTCGGCATGGCCTGAGGCAGGGAAGATCTTGCCGGCCAGTGCTTTGCCCGACTCGATGGCACAAGCCACCAGCGCGCCGACAAGGCGGATGCGCGAAGAGCGAGGAGAAGTGTCGGCTGAGTCTCCGAGACCTGCTGGCACTGAACATTGTAGACAAAAAAGGTTAAGTACCCAGGAATTCCCAAAGGAGAAGGATATAACGGAAATAAACTTACCAAGGATATGCTCGTGAAGTGCAGCCACCTGGTTCTCGTGCTCGGCAATCTTGTCTTCGGCATCCCGAAGTTTGCCGACAAGTACGTCCCGCTACTCCTTGGCATTCTTGGACGCCTCGGCCATGGTACGGCCAAGGTTGTCCAGTTGACCTTGTAGCTGGTTGAGGGCGCTGGCATGCTCCAGGTCTCGTTTCTCCAGCTCTTGCGTGTGCTCCGCCTTCCTTCGGGACAGCTCGGCCGCCAAATCTGCAGCTTCGTTTATCAAGGCTTGCATGTTAGTGGAGCTCTTGAGGATATCCTGAGCGGCATTTAACAGTTCTACAATGCAAAAAATTGCAAAAACCGACTAAGTAAACTTGTCGGAAAGCAAACTTGTAAAATGTTGGACAACGAAGGCAAAAATATGAAAATTTGTCACCTTCATCCTTCTTGCGAGCCTCTTCGAGACTGGCAATTTGGCCGTCACGGAGCTCGAGGTCCGCCTTCAGCTGCCGGCACTCGCGCACCTTCTTCTCCAAGGCGTGGAAGATCTCCTTGTTGGAAGTCAACGCCGTCTGCAAAAAAGCCGGGGAGAGTGCTGACAGTTAAGAACCTTGCCGGCTAAAAAACATTTTAGTCGTCCAAGTCCTTAGGGGCTAGGGGTAAACTTACGTCAACTTGCGCCTCTAGTTGGTTATACCAACCCCGGGTACTTTTGCGCATGTTGTGCACGGTGTGCCACAACTCTTTGGAGTCAGCCGGCTCAGGCAGGGTCTCAGAGTCCTTGACAATCTCTTCCACGGCCGCCACCTCTTTTTTCATGACCATAAAACGTGAGGCATCAACAGCCGGAGCTTCAGCCTGGGTCGAGGTTGAGGTGGTGGCGACAGCCGGCTCGCTCGCCACGTATGCCCCATCCTTAAATATCACGAGGATGGGAGTGGGGGGCGCGACTGCCGGCGAGCTGCGGAGAGGCCTGCCCCTGTCGGCGCCTAGCTTGACGTTGGCCCGGAGCTTGGGCATGGCGGGCCTCGCACTGAAAAATTCAAAGGCAAGGATCAAATTAGCATAAAAGGGTGAAGCAAAAGGCAGTCAGCATAAGTCGAAGAACTCACCGCTTGGTTGGGACGTTGCCCCCTAAGGCACCGTCATCCGCCTGGCGAGCATCGCCGCCTTCCTTTTCTTCTCCGCCTCCTTGGTGGCGGCAGCGCCCACCTTGCGCTTGCCGGCCCGGCTGGCACCTGGTTCATACCAGTTAGGAGCGTAGCTAGCTATGGTAACAAACAGTTGGTTAAAAGCGGCAAATAAGTAAATAGCATGAGAAGATAAAAACGTGCAGGTTGCCGGCTTACCTCAGGAACTGGGTTATCATGGGTGAACATGGGGACGCTCTCGGAGGGCTTGATCTTGCCAGGCAAAATAAGTGCCCGCAAACGATATAGCAGAGTGCTCTCCGGCAAGGCCCGCCTGCTGGAGGGATCTGCCTGATACTCGCACATCTTCAAGGGGCGATGGCGGAGTGGCATGATCTTCCTCGACAACCAGCAGAGGACGGTGTCTACGCCGTCAACGCAAGGCGCCTCCATGGTCCGGGTCAGGAACTCGATTCGCCTAAAAATGCGGCGTTGTTCCTCCGGCAGCACAAGCGCCGCCTTTTCCGTCCAGCACGCCTTGTGGAGGGGTGCGCTGTTCACAAACTTGGGGATCCCTACCTCCGAGCCAGGTGCCGGGATGTCCTTGCAGTAGAACCAAGTGCTGGTCCAATGTTTTATCGACTCGATGTACGGTATCTTTGGATAGAAGCTTGGTTGGCGGCAGTTGAAAGTGACACTGCCGCACACTGCTAAACTACCGTCCGCCAACGTTTGTCGACGGCACAAGAAGCAATACTTGAAGAGTTCTACAGTGGGGAGGATGCCTAGATAACCTTCACAGAGCGCTTGGAAGCCGGCTAGTACTAAAATGCTATTCGGCGCAATGTTGTGCGGCTGCAGCCCGTAGTAGCTGAGCACGGCGCTAAAGAAGGCAGAAGGCGGAAAACCCCTACCGTGTAGCAGGTGGGAAGTAAGGACGACCCTCTCTCCGCCTTGAGGATCCGGGGACAGACTCGTCGCCTGGCAGCCGCCAGACGCAGTCCTTCTTGGGCGGGAGGAAGCCGCCATCCACCAGCTCTTCAAGGAATGGCTCCGTCACGATTGACGGCAGCCAATAGCGGGAGCCCAGCTCCGATGGCTCGTCTTCTTCCCCGGCGAGCTCGTCGCCGCTGGAATCCACCTCCACGGCAGCCTCCGCCGATCGCATTGAAGGAAGCGGAAAATAGGAGGAGGAGGCCGACGGTGGTGGCGCCGGAGTTGAAGAAGAAGAGGGCACCGCGCCCTCTGACGCGAACGGGGGAAGGGTGGTCAGCGGAACGGCGTCGATCGCCGCCGCCGCTACCGTCCCAGATCCGGAGATTGAAGCCGCCGCCGCCGCGGACGCTGCCGCAGTGTTTCCCTCGCCGGAGTTGGCCATCTATGGTCTAGGGCGCGGGGGAGGGAACTCGCCGGAGTTGCGCGCTGGGGAGAGAAGCGTGAGCGGAAGAGTGAAGCGTCGGGGGAGAATGGCACGGTGAAACTTTTCACCGGAGTCCCCGAGGCCTTTAACCCCCACGCGCTCCGAGATTTGTGCGAGGTAGTGGGGAGACCACGATTTCCGACACGTGTCCCACATCCGCGCAGTGGCGACGACGAGCGGTGCTGGCGCCTCGTTTCTCACGAGTCGTGGCTAGGTCATCATGGCACATGTAAGAGTTCAGACTGTCGTGGACCCACTTGACGTCATCATTGACCTGACCCGTCAAATCAACAAGACAGCTCGGGGAAGATTCCTGACAGGCGGTCCGTCCGTCTATTCCATGTTGGCGGCACTGGTCCAGCTCATTACTTGTCGGATCACTGCTAGTTTCAACTGTGGAATGGTTCAAGCTCTACATTTACCAGAAGATTGATCATCAACTACAAGGCGACAGCTGAAGAACTTCAACCTTTCTAGGGGCTAATGTTGGTATAATGACACCTAGGGGTGCCGCCAACATGGCCTAATCCGGCTAGTCCAGGGTGGTCCATAAGTGGTGGTGAAGGCTTTTGCCTACCGGGCGGCCCAGATAGCTGATGACTAAGGAAGGCGGATGCCGGCAAGCGGGAGGCCCAAGACCGAAGCCCAGAAGGCCACCAAGATCCAGACGGAAGGCGGCAGACTTGCCGGTTAGGTTTAGGACTCTGCACGCTTGCCGGACACGCAATGTCCTTGTAACCCTAGGTTCGGCCGCCTATATAAGCCAGACCAGGGAAGCCTTTAGGGCAGACTCTCATCCAATCTACACATTGTAACCCTCAATACGGCGATTTGCCATATAGTGAGTTATAGCAGCACATAGGGCTCCGCCACCGCCGTGGAGACTGAAGCTGGGTAAACTGCCGTGTTCAATCCCGACCTCGATGACGTACCTTCTTCCCTACGATCAACCCTCGGCTAGAGGACCCCCGTCTCCTATCTCAGATGCCGATACGACGACACTCGGCGAAATTGACGCATCGCCGTGGAAATTTGGGTCCCACTGGCAGGTGCCACGTGGTCATCCATTTCGCCGAGACGGTAGTATTGCCGAGTGTTTTCTGTGCCGTTCGCCGAGAAAGCCATCGTCGCCGAGTGTTGTATCCACGCAGTACCGGCGAACGTTATGTTCGCCGAGTGTTCCGCAGTTCGCCGAGTTTCGTCTGCGCGGTGTCGGCTTAGATGCTCTTCGCCGAGTCCCCCCCGACATTTTGCACTCGGCAAAGCCGAGACAACTCGGCGGAGAGCGATTTTCTAGTAGTGCCTTGACGGCAGCTGATAAAGCGGGAGACGACTGTAGTCGATGCCGATTCTGCAACTAGCTACGGTTATACTCCCAGCCGCGAGAATATCACCTTACAAAGCTCCCACGATCAAGCGTCGGAATATACGGCACCTCCGAGGTATCCATGCATTCTGGAAGTAACATCTCCATGCACATTGAGAGGCTCCGGTACGCAACATCTCAGGAACAAGCTTGATGTCCTCTAGATTGGATCTAGAAGAGGTAAGAAAATCGGTAGCACTTCCACGAGGGAGGTTGGGGTGCCTGCGCCGGGAGGAGCGGCGACTAGGGTTTGGTGAGGCGCAAGGAGATATGGGGGCCAAGGTGCTGGCCGACCAAGCATAGGAGGGAGTCCTGATGGCACTAGAACCTCCCTCCAAGTAGGAGTCCAATTACCACTAGGAACGAAACCTTTCATAGTTGTAGTCCTAGTCCTACTAGGACAACAGGACGGACGAACAAGGAGTTTTGCCCCTCAAGGAAAGCACCTATGGCGTAACCTGGCAAGCCCCATCGGTTGTCTCCTCCCTTGCGGAACCTTATACAATGTTCCAGGACATTGTGCAGTAGCTTAGAACCTTTCAGAACTTTTTTGTATTACATATATGTAGACCACTACAGACATTTCCGGGATCATTCCTCACATCCCGGAACCATCACTAGTAGAGAACCCACTTCTAGTACCGGTTGTAGATGGCCTTTAGTACCGGTTGCACAACCGGTACTAAAGGGTCGGCACTAAAGGGGTAACCCTTTAGTACCGGTACCAAAATAAAACCGGTACTAAAGGGTCTCCACGTGGGCGCACAGGCGAGCGCAAACCTGAGGACCTTCAGTCCCGGTTTGTAATACAAACCGGGACAAAAGGTTCACGCTTTTATTGCTTATATTTTCAGGGGGTTTTGGTTTTTTTTCTTTTCGATTATTTTTCGGGGTTTAGGGTTTCTGTTTTTGTCCTTTTCGCTCATTTTTCAGGTTTCGGAGGAGATCGCGTATAAAGTCCCGGCTCGCGAACCGGGACAGTACAAGCGAGACTAAAGGGCAAACCGGGACGTTCGTGCATATATATAAGATAACTTGTCTTACGATCGAGCATATACAAATATATACAATTTTGATAGTTACATGGAGATCACAATTACCGGGACTAGAGCCCGTCTATTCGATTACACGACCGGGGATCATCAGTAGGGCCTATTCACACTAAATTCTCCGTTGTTGTCTATCATCTCTGTCATCAAAAATCCCGCCAGTTCCTCTGCAATTCCTATTACGCGTTGCTCTGGTAGGTGTTCTTCCCGCGTTCTGTCGAACTATATAAGAAAAGAATATCAATATGAACATCAATCATGATAACAAAAAGTGACGGTACTAAAATAATGTTGTGAATGTATTGCTTACGTCGTTGTGCTCAGTGGTAAACGTGCGAATGAACTCGCAAACGTAGTATCCACATAGATTCGTCCCCGGTGGCTGCCTCGCGCACTTTACGAGAATAGAATTCAATCAAAATAATAATCTAGCATCATAATTGTATTGAAACTATAATTAAAGAGATGCACGGACATATCTCGTACTACTTACCTTGACCGTAGTAAACTTCAGCTTCTCAGTAAAGGAACCCTGCACCACACGCCTGAACTCTTTCCAAACCCTGCCCGGCAAAGAAAATTAATTAATGAATGAGTTATTCATTACCTGATATCTCATGAAATCAACGAAAGAGACCGATATAGCCCGAAAATTACCTCTGGAGCAAGACCTGCATGTTGCTAATCCCTGTCAGGTCTCTGTTTAATGGGTCCATGACTTCAACTAATCCCTTATCAATTTGAATGTCTAGCAGAACATAGTGGAACCTGCACACGTTTATATACGTCAGTAACTCATCAATTACACTTAACATCGAGTAAGCAAAATGTGTAGAACAGAGTAAGACCCTCACGAGAAGTTGTAAGGAAACAGTATGTGGTCACAGAAATGTTGCTCCGTTAGGAATCTTAGAAGGTTATGCGCCGTGTCCTTGGGTTTGTTCGTTAGCGAATGTATATGTACTTTATCTGGGTCAATGAACCCAACATTATAGATGTTTTTTCTTTTACATTCCTGCATCCTCATTCTGCATAATAGAGTACAGAAGGATATAATGAGGATAATTACATGCAATGAACTGAACTACTGAAAAACTGAACAACTTATATGTAGACAATGAATTCAACAACTTACAGACAATAGCAACTGATGAGAGATTTGTCGAGGGCGTCGAAATTGTATAACTGCCAGAGTTCTGGAAACTCAACATGGACCTCTTCGGGTCGGAAGAAGTACTCAGGTGGGACTTTCGCCACGATCATTATTCTGCCCGAGTCTGCCGCTCGCAAGTACCAGTCATGCAAATTCCGCATATGTGTTGGCAGTTGTGTGAACTTCTCTTCGCTGACAAAAGGCTTCCCTAGGACATATTTAGTGACAACATCAGCCTTGGGTAAATTGTCGTCCTGGGAACCTATCAATTCAGCAACAGTCACACCCATAGAGGCCGCCAACTTCGCAGCTTCTTCCATATCCTGCTGCAGCACCAGCTGGGGAACGTTTTCGGATAACACCATGAGGGATGGGATCGATTGTTTGGCCTGTTCCCCGAGCTGGGGAACGTCCCTTCTGTTCCCGCTTGCACTAACACCTGATGTGCTCCCGCTTGCTCTGTTACTAGATTTTCTCTTCAGCACTCTTGGGAGGGGCGACATTTGTCGTTTTGGGCTGCTGCGTCGGTTAGTACTCATCGACGTAGCACGCTTCCGCTTATTGTCCTTAGCGGGCAAAGGCGGCGGCGAAGACGGTCGACCCAAGTCCTGGGAACCTAGCAATTCAGCAACAGTCACACCCATAGAGGCCGCCAACTTCGCAGCTTCTTCCATATCCTGCTGCAGCACCAGCTGGGGAACGTTTTCGGATAACACCATGAGGGATGGGATCGATTGTTTGGCCTGTTCCCCGAGCTGGGGAACGTCCCTTCTGTTCTCGCTTGCACTAACACCTGATGTGCTCCCGCTTGCTCTTTTACCCAAGTCCGGCGGCGGCGAAGACGGTCGACCCAAGTCCGGCGGCGGCGAAGACGGTCGACCACCCAAGTCCGGCGGCGGCGAAGTTGGTCGACCACCCAAGTCCGGCGGCGGCGAAGACGGTCGACCACCCAAGTCCGGCGGCGGCGAAGACGGTCGACCACCCAAGTCCGGCGGCGGCGAAGACGGTCGACCACCCAAGTCCGGCGGCGGAGATCGAGATGGACTCGCGCTGTGGTAGTCGTAGTCATGGGGTGTTGACCTGCTTCTTGGAGGTGATGGAGGTTTAGTTGACCTGCGACGACTCGAAGGCGGTGTTGTCCTTGGCGTCGACCCTGGAAACTTGATGTAGTTCTTGTCCCATAGAATCGTATCACCCACAACTTCTCCGAGTGTCCTCTCATCTCCAGGTCCAGGGATGTCAAGCACCATAGCATGAGACCCCGGTACGATTTCATCCACCACGACTTTAGCATAGCCAGCTGGAATCTCACGGTCTTGCCAGCGTGTGTCAGGTGGACAAGGTAAAGCATATCCGACCGCCACCTTCATGGATATGTTCTTCAATTGCTGATGGAGCTCACAAGATATTGCATCCTTGATTCCATCCACGGGGTAGCCGGGACCGGCATCTATCATCCGCCGTGCATCGTCAGCCGGGACCTCCGAGTCACCCACGCTGCTTTTCCGCTGAGATGGACCGGCGGTAATATCGAGTACAGGATTTTGCGGGGGCACTACTGCTCTAAGTTCGTCAAGCTCCTGCTGCTGGTGGTTAAATTTGGCAAGCAACTGGTTGAACTTGGCTCCCTCCTCCTCCTCCTTTCGCTTCTTTGCTCTCGCTCGGCTTCTGTAAGTTTCTACGTCTTTGGCAAACCCAAGCCACCATGGGACGGAAGGGCCAAAGCCTCGTGTTCGTCCTCCTTTTTCTTGATTCTCGAGGACCAGTGACAGCAAGTCTCTCTCTCTATCGGGAGTGAACTTTAACTTCCCCTCTTTAATTTCTTTCAGCGTTTTAACCCAATTTTCCCTGGGTACCCTAATCCCGTCACTGGGAATAAGGTCCCCTGTTGTTTCGTCGTATGAACCCCCATGCGCAAGGAACCAATTTCTTGCCCTCAATTCCCATTCGTCGCGCATCCATTCTGGTTGGATCCCTTTAGCAAGAAGCTCTTGCTCTTTTTTATCCCACTTTGGCATGGCAGTCTCGTAGCCCCCTGGCCCCAATTTATGGTGATATTTTTTCTTGTCAGCATTTTTCTTGTTCCTTGCTGAGATCGCAGTGGCATCTTGTGACTCCTTGTACTTCTTAAATGCGTTCCAGTGATCCGCCTGCTTCGCTAGATAGCCTTCAAATACTGGAGCAGTCTTACTCTCTTGATATTCTTGCCATAATCTTTTCTTCCACACCCGAAATAGTTCGGCCATCTTCTTAAGAGTCCACTTCATGACTGTCTTCCTCAATTCTGCAGTGTCGGCAGGATCCTCAAATTCTGGCAGGGTGAAATGTGCCATGAGGTCATTCCAAAGACCCTTTTTGTACCTTTCGGCGACATACTCACTATCGTTCGCCCCTTTGCGCTTATTCCAGTCTCGAACGATGATCGGGACGTGCTCCCTAACCAGCACTCCGCATTGTTTTCTAAATACAGCGGCAGCCTTCTTGGGTTCCTTCGGTTCGCCCGTAACGGATATGACCTCTAATGTATAATGCGTAGTTGGGGCCAACTTTTTGGTCGGGCCTCGTTTGGACTTTTTGCTCGATGTGGAGGCCTAAGAGAAGAAACATTCGTCAATTTATATATATACAACTCAAGTAATGCATCTACTGATCGCCGAAGAACTTCCTATCTACCTCGCCGGACTTCGTTAAGGGTTCACCGGCTTCTCCATCATCGGAGCTATCGCCTTCTCCATCATCGGAGCCGTCGACTTCATCCTCACTTTGGTCGACCTCCATTCCATCCCCGGAGGGGTTCAGATACGACGACGGAGATCCTGGATCAGCAGCTGGGGCGTCGTTGATTATATTCTCGAGAATTTCTTCCTGTATTAGGTCTCTGCGGGTGCGGGTTGGACTAGGTGGATCCATAGTTTCTGCAAAATGCACACAATATTATTTCAAAATGCATCAAATAAAATGAGTATCAATTGTTATAAATTATTACTACAAATCAATTACTAAAAATTACTTAGTCCTAGAATTTAAATGAATTATTTAAATGAATTATCATACCTTACAACATAAAATGGTTTTCATTACACAAATGGTTTTATTTAAATAATTACTAACAGTACTAACATATTAAGAACAACATTATGTAGTGATCTACAGTAGCTAACCATTTCACAAACAAGAATAGCAACAATTTCATAAAGGACCAAATATTTATTTTATCACTTTTAATAGGCAAAAAACACCATTTTTAGAGTTTATTAAGTCCAGGGTGTTCTGTTCATCAACAAGGTATGCAAAGATAGGTTTATGTTCTATGTAAATATTTTAAACTAATGCAATTGGATTTAGTCCAAAATCTTATTCACAGAAAATTAATTAAATGCCAGAAAACCCCACTGGTCTAAACTACCAACACATGCCATTTCAAAACTATGTATCACAAACATATGAGGCTAATTTCTACAGAAAGCTATACTCACAGGCATTCCAGAACAATTGGATTTACAAATTTTGGATACATATTTCTCAAGTTAAAAAATAGTTCTTGATTTATACCAGTGGCAGTACAGTAATTATCAAGCACACACAAATTAATATTTTTAAGATTTGCAAATTGGAAGTGGTTCTAAACTCATTCATTTATCACTGTGATTTTTGGTTTGCACAAACATGCAGTTTAACTATTTTATTTTGAATTAAAGTTACAGCACAGAAACAGAATTATAAAGCCCTATTTTCAAATTTCGGGTTAATCAAAGATTGCTCGAATCCGCGCGTTTCTGGATGATTCGAACGCGCTGCGACGTATAGGAGGTTGCAGGGAACCATTTGGTAGCGGCGCCGCCCAATTTGGGTCGCCGGAGCAAGCCGGCGACGATGTTTGGCGGCGGCCGACGACGGGCAACGCGGCGGCGGAGCTACGGGGCGCAATAAGTGGAATTGAAGGCACTGGAGGATGCAAAATCTCACCCTGAGCACGATGGAGTCGACGACGAGGTCGGGGGAGGTCTTCCGGCGACGGAATCGTGCACGCACGCGGTGGCCGGAGTTGGGGGAGGGGCCGCGATTCGCCGGATTCCGGCCTTCCTACCACGACCGACTCGGTGGAGAAGGAGAGGAGGCGCCGGCGACGGGCAGCGGCCGTGTCGAAGACGGCAGCGGCGTCGGGGACGGCCGCGCTGGCGACGGAAAATTTTGGCAGCGTTTCCTCTGCTCTGCTCTGGTCTGCCCTTCTTCTTCGATGAAAATGGCCAAGTCCCAGATTGGGAACTGCTTAAGTACTGGAGGGACCTTTAGTCCCGGCCCGTGGCTCAAGCCGCGACTAAAGGGCGGTCTTTAGTCGCGGTTTGAGGCACGGGCCGGGACTAAAGTGTTTGGGAGGACCTTTCGCGTTCCCGCGCGCAGCACGGGCTTTAGTACCGGTTGGTATGCAAAACCGGTACTAAAGGCCCAAAAATTGCGCGGGTTTTTACTTTTTTTTTAGATCTAGCACAATTTCAAATATTTGAACATTTGAATGAAACAGTTTTTGCATACTTATGAATTTGAGAAAACTTTTTACATGAAAAGTGCTTGAATTTGAATAAGTATTCCAAATACATTTTCTGCTTTATAAAATAATTATTCTAACTCTACAAACTATTAACCATTTTGCCATTTTGAATTAAAAAATGCATTATCTTTTATCTTTTGCATATTTTTGAATCTCACTAAATTTTGAACATGAAAAATGTTTGAATTTAAATAATTAATTCAAAACCATTTTTTGTTTTATAAAATAATGCCGTGGGTAATTTAACAAAGCAACAGTACTGCTACTACATTGCAGAGAGGAAACCACAACTCCAGATAACTCAGCTAGCCAGCGCATTCTATTGCTAACACAAAGTTCAGACTGAACTCTGAAGTACCTACCCAGTACTAAGACGCATACAAATGACAAGGAGATCACTACTACTAAGCCAGCTTCTAGTGAGTCCTATCTCCCGTTCTATCCATCCATACCTACCTAGCGCTCGGACGAACTTGTCCAGGTGTGGCCGTGGAGGAACTTCTGCCGTTTTCTTTTTTTTCTATTTGTTTTTTCTTTTAATTGTTTTTATTCATACTATTTTTTCTTTTCATTTTTCTTTCTTTCTATTTTTCTTTCTTTTCATTTTTCTCTTATATACTTTCTTGTTCGATGTTTATTGCTATTATTTAATACCATTGGTGATATTTTTCAGTAATCGCCAGTTCCTTCTCAGCCAGGTACTTCGGGCAACACCGTCTTATGCAGAGATGATATAACATACAACTAGACATCTACGTTACAATTTCACTAGTTCTAAATACTGGATAGAACAAATTAAGGTACAACTTCAAATTACGATACAACACAAGTGAAACAAAGACTCTACCTATCCGCCGTGTTGCCACCCTTGCCCTTTGACGAAGATTCTGCCTTCTTGCCTTTGCCCTTGGACGAAGCTTCAGCCTTCTTGCTCAGTGCTTCAACCCTCCTTTCCTTTGACGATGGCATGAAATCGTCGTCATCATCGCTGTCCACTATCCAGAGACAGGAACGACCGTACGAATCACGGTCAGCTTCAGTTCGGTAGAACGGACTATTCGTAACTTTCTTGTCAAACTTATCTTGAAGCCTGAGCATTTCTGCACGAATTTGGAGCGGGGTCCTATACGGAAACCCAGCACCACCACCACTCCCACCTCCTCGGCAATTCATCATTGCGTCACCCTAATCCAGTGGCTGGATTCAACCTACCTGAGGGCTTGTGTTTCCAACAGCGTCGTTGTGTTGTCATTGTTCACCGTCCTACAGGAGGTGGCTCCAATGGCTGGCCGGTGAACAAGGACGAACACAATAATGCCAGGGAACATGCCAGCAGGTAGGCTAAATCCAGCCATTGGATTCGGTGGCGAAGGTAGATGAGCGGCCGGTGAACAAGGACGAACACAATAAAACCATAATACATAGCTCGGGTCTATTTTTATTGATTTGGGGAGGTGGGGATTTGGGGATTCACCTAGCTAGGGAACCCGAATGTTTTGTGTTTGAGCGCCACTTCGATCCAAGCAGCGGTAAGACGTCTCTGATGATCTACAACCGTCGGGCAAGAGATCGCTGATGATCTGCAACCGTTTTGAACGGTCGCAGGTCATCAGCGACCTCCTGCCGCTGGTTGCCCAAAGATGCCCAAAACCTAGCTAGGGAATCCGAATGTCTTGTGTTTGAGCTGGTTAAGCTGGAATGAGTGAGTACCTGTCTGGGAGGTGGAGTATTTATAGGCAGAAGTTGGAATGAGTGTGGATGAGGTGGGAGTGGTGGTGGTGGTGGGAGTGCTGATCCAACAGCTCACAAGCCCTCAAAAGAAACACACCCCGGATCCAACGGCTCACAAGCGCTCGAAAGAAACACACGATCCGTGTGATTCTTTAGTCCCGGTTGGTGTTACCAACCCGGTTGGTGTTACCAACCGGGACTGGTTCTAAAAATCCAACAGCTCACAAGCGCTCAAAAGAAACACACCGCAGATCCAACGGCTCAGAAGCGCACGAAAGAAACACACGATCCGTACTGTCCAACGATGGTTCCGGCTAGGGCCACAGAGGGTGCAGAGAGAGCCGGCCCCCGAGGAGGTGGTACGTCGCCGTATCAGGGAGGAGGACGAGCACGTCCGTCGCTACATGCATTTGTTGGAGATTCAGACCAACAGGCGCTGGTCGATACTTCAGAGGGATCCTTATCACATCAGCTATGACCCCGTGATGGTTCCGGCTCTTTGGAGGCAGAGCGCCCGCGGCTCAGCACCGCGCGGCTTAGGACCCGGTCAAAGTTAGTTTGAGTACCTATGTTCAGTACTGTGTGTGTTCACTTCAGCATCTTCTTTTTCACATCTTTTCGGAGCCACCGTAGGGCTGTATGACGGTGAAACCTTGTGTTTTGTTCTATCTACAAAATACTCCAGTTCATTGACCGAATACAAAGCATTCAGATTCCCGTCATACGTCCAACAGTGCATTTGATATCTCTTCTGAGTTTTCAGAACACAGTTACATAAAAGGTTTAATACATTATTACACATCACCAATAACATCCCTATGTATTGTTCACTTCTACTCACGAACCGGGACTAAAGAAGCACACGGATCGTGTGTTTCTTTAAAGCGCTTGTGAACCGTTGGATCAGGGGTGAGCCCGACTTTAGTCCCGGTTGGTGTTACCAACCGGGACTAAAGAAGCACACGGATCGTGTGTTTCTTTCTAGCGCTTGTGAGACGTTGGATCAGAGGTGTGTTTCTTTTGAGGGATTGTGAGCTGTTGGATGAGTAGTATCACGACCACTTCGTGACCCACATGACCCGGTTGTTGTTACCAACCGGGACTAAAGAAGCACACGTATCCTATATATAGCCCCCCTCCCGGACATGTTCAGCACTCAGTGTCTACTCATTGTAGTTCATTTTGGCAGCACACGGGTAGCAGAGAGCACTCAGTGAAGGCTGAAGGTGAACCCTCCCCTCGGCGGAGGCATCTTTGGGCAACCAGCGGCAAGACGTCTGTGATGATCTGCGACCGTTCCAAACGGTTGCAGATCATCACAGATGTCTTGCTGGACGGTTGTCGATCATCAGAGATGTCTTTCGAGCGCTTGTTCCGGGAACCCTCCCCTCGGTCGGATCCAAGCAGCGGCAAGACGTCTCTGATGATCTGCGACCGTTCCAAACGGTTGCAGATCATCAGAGATGTCTTGCCGGACGGTTGTAGTTCTTTTGATATGCAGGCACTCACGAGCCACCGTTGGGTTGTATGCAGGGGAAACCGTGTGTTCTGTTCTATATATCTGCATAATCCTTCAGTTCATCGACCGAACAATATCATTCGGTTCCGGGAACCCTCCCCTCGGTCGGATCCAAGCAGCGGCAAGGTTCTTTGATGATTAGCAACATTCCCAACACTTGTTTCGACGGTTGCAGATCATCAAAGAAGTCTTGCCGCTGTTTGGATCGAAGGCCGATTTGCCGTCTCACGACCACGCGATGATTTGCCGATTTGCCGGTCAGAGTGGCCACTGGAGAAGGTAGGCAGGGGAAACCGTATGTTTTGTTCTATCACTTGGAGAATGCAGAGATTGTGTTGGTAAAACTGCAGCTGATTGAAGCTTCTTACACATGCTCCTTACATAATGGTTTAATACATTATTACACATCACCAACATCACCAACTATTGTTTATGTTTTCTTCTGAGCCGTAGCCATGGAGAATCTTCATCATTTAACATGATGCTTGGGTCAGTTTTCACTGTGAAGGGCGGAATTTCATGAAACTTATTATAATCTTCAGACTATGTGGCACTTTGGCTCATCGGACGATGTATTCTTTTGCTTATCTTTTATTTTTTTCGGTTTGGTGGACATGTCCTTCACATAGGAAACCTGAGCCACACCATTGGCTAGGACGAATGGTTCGGTGTGGTACCCAAGATTCTTGAGATCCACTGTTGAAGAAGGATGGTGGGAACAACAACTCGAAGAAGGATGGCGGGAACAACAAATCGAAGCTGCCAGACATTGGACCACATCAATTTGTAACCCTGATAGACTTTCTCGAGCAAAAGTTTGTGATATTATTCGTAATGTATTATGGTTAAATAAAAATGGACCCGAGCTATGTATTATGGTTTAATACATTAAATTGACGAATTTCATTACTACACATCACATAAAGGTTTAATACATTGATTTACATATGTTAAGTGCTGAATTTAAATAATAAAGTTGCTAACCTTTCAAAACGATGGATTTAGGGGTTACCACCAAACTATATATGTTAATTCTTGAATTTAAATAATAATTCTTTTTTGCCTTTTCTATTTAATATTGAATAATTCGTATCTACAAATCCGTAAATTGAAAATTGATAAATAATATGTCTACGTCGTTGTGTTGTCGCTACTACCGATGTAAATTCATCTGCAATGTTGAATAAAAAGAAAATTCAAATTGGCTCCATCCAAGTTGAATGAAAAGGAAATTCAAATTCATTTCCGGCAGAAATTAAAATTCACATGTTTATGCACATACTACTAGAGACACAGACACCCATCTACTCGTCCTCCGAAGAATACTTGCGGTACAACTCGAATGAAACGTATGCATCTATTGCTGCATAATCAAGGTTGATCCTGTCAAGTTGGTTCTTCTCCCAGAAGTTGTGCTGCTCATTGGGGAATTTTTTCTTCATACCAGCGTACTTCGGGTCGATCAAGACTCTTGCCATATCAGCCATCCCAGTCTTGTAGGGATACCGAAACTGGATCAAGTCCTGGAGATCAATGTGGCAGTCAGCTGGTATCTCAATACCCCAGGTGCTCATCATCTTGATCTTGTCATTCGTTATATCAACGCTACAAAAACGTATGCCGCTGTTGACAAGGAAATCCATGAGTTCTGGACAGTGCTTGACACTACTGCAACAACAAAAATGGAACTAATGGAACAAATGTTAAACATCGCTGCAACATTTTGCTATCCTATATGAATCAAAAGAAGCACTCTCCTATATGAAAAAATGGATTCAAATGGCCACACGTATGTTGCTATCCTATAAAGTTTTGCTATCCTATATGAATCAAAAGAAGCTATCTTTCCAATAGGATTCAAATGGCCACATGTTGCTATCCTATGAAATTTTGCTATCCTATGAATCAAAAGATGTTCTCTTTCCAATAGGATTCAAATGGCCACACGTTGCTATATATATATCCTATGCAATTTTCCTATCCTACAAGAAGTTCGTGTTACCTTGACCATTGGAAGACCATGACATGGTTCTTGTGAGCAAGTTGGATGACGGCAACATCTCGTCCATCGGCCGTGTACTCGAGATCAAGGCCAAGGAACTTGTGTTCATCCTCGTCATGCCATTTCTTCAAATCGGCAAGAAGACCCGGGACCTTAGCGCAGTCGTTCGTGTAGGCGACATCGAGAAGGGTCTTGCATGGTGTTGACACATGAGTAAACTGAATACCAATTCGATTCATGGTGGAGGATTTGGGGAAGAAGAGAGGAGAGCAAGAGGAAGAGGAGAACCCGTACTGTAGCAAATGGCCCTCTGTTCTCTGATCCGTCGCGAAAACACAACTTCCAAAGCGCGCGGGAGGCAAACGGTTCGTCCTTTTAGTCCCGGGCCGTACTACGACCCGGGACTAAAAGGTTTCTCGCGCCAGGCGAACGGTTGCGGAACACTTTTAGTCCCGGGCCGTATTACGACCCGGGACTAATGCCCCCTTTAGTACCGGTTTTTGTTGCAACCGGTACTAAAGTGGCGCACCAATGCCTCTGTTTCTACTAGTGCATTTCGAGATCATCCGAAACAACTATGGAACCCTTCTCTCATTCCTGTAAGTCGCTAATCCGTCAGTTCCTCATGTGATGGGCATTTTGATCTAAATCTGCAAACGATAATACATGCATCGTGAAAAGTTTTATAATTCAAAGCAACACACACATATTATCCTAGTTCAGTGTCCTAAAGTTGGGGTCTCTTTGATACACATGGATTTAAAAACTAGATTTCATCTCTAATAGAGATGGTTTGGTTGCCTCACAGGAAAAACAAACAAAATTAATTAAGATGACAGCAGCCAAGGCTGAGTTATGGTGAGCAAAATTACACAGGACCATGTAACATACATTGTTTGGCCCTCATGAAAAAGAAAAATACACATAGATATGTAACATATGTTATTTGGTTGTGTGAAGGGAAGATTTTCACAGTGTAATATGATTTTTTTTTTGCGCCACAGACAAAATTACCCTACACATAAACATTAGTACGTAATCAAGAATATGCCAATAATCGGGCGGTGCCGTGATTAGATCTGTTCAATCGTTTGTCCGGCAAACAAAGGGTTACAAGGACGAATCGAACTACACAAAAGGAGAAAGATGGATCACGCGTAATCGTCGTCATCGTCGTAGTACGAGTCCCTGGCGGCTTGGTCGACGCCTTCGTTGGCCTTCTCGCACTCGTCGATCCACTCGCCGTAGACGTCGATGGGCTCGGTGAGGGCGTGCGCCTTGGTGGAGTAGCTCTCCATGCAGACGATGCAGGCGGCCTCGGCGACGCAGAGCTTGAGGTCGATGGTGCACTCGACGCTGCCGGCGTGGTTGCAGAAGGGGCAGCAGAATGTCGTCTCCAGCTTCTCCACCTTCTTCCTGGGAGCCGCCTTAGCGCGCGTCGACTTCCGCTTCCCCATCGTGTGCCGATCTCGGTCGACCTAGGGCAGCTTTGCTATGTCGCGGCGGCGGCGGTCGCAGAGAGGAGGAGATTGAGGGAGCGACGAAGGTTTTGGGATGCACGGTGCAGGGCGCGACGCCGCGTTCTGGGGGCGTGCTTATATTGCTGGAGTCGGTTGGTTTGTTAACCGTGTCGTACTCGAGGTAGTTTCTTGTTCCGCGATTCCCGGTGGCGGCAGCAGGTCTAATTTGCCGATCTTGCCGGTTGCGGGCTTAAAACGGAAAGGCAAGGGACTCCTGGCGACAATTTTAGGCAAATATTACAACGTATTTGCTAGTTCCCATTTTTTTCTTAGATAAAACCGCAATTTTATTGCTTTTCGGCTCTCTGCTTCTGCATCAGTTGATACTTGATACACGACCTATGCGAGTACTGAACTGGAATGTCCTCCAGCCACCACCTGATGATAATCTGGATGCTAGTTTCTCGATCATCAGTCATCACACATAACTTAGCCGCATGTCCTTCTCGTACACCTTAATTTATTCCCAGGCTGATCGATTCGTTCAGCCCAGGATCGGAGGGGTGCAGTAGGGGCCTCTGAGCAGTGCGGCGGCGAGCACCTTGCTAAGCGCCTCCGTTGGGTGGATGCCGTCCCAGCTCAGCCGCGCCGACGGGTCGTCGCATGCCGTGGTCGCCCCCGCCATGCCGCACCTCGCGGTGACGTCGAAGTTGTACTTTCCCCCTCCCGCCCCGCAGCACGCCTCGAACGGCTTGCTGAACCCTGGAACAACACGCAAGAACAAACCAATCAACAATGTCTGCTCCGTTTTTCAACCAGGATCGAGAGAGACAATGAAATATTTACCAAACTTCTCAGGCTCCTGGACGATGCGATACACCAGGCCGGAGTAGTCGGCGTACATGATCCTCGTCGACTTGGAGTGCTTCACTCGGAGGGCCTCCACCTGTGTCCGGAGCAACGAATTGTGGTGATCCGTCAGGCGGTTGTAGCGCTTGAGGCAGCCAGCCTTGTCGAAGTCGGCCTTGCCTGCGGCGTCGCCGAAGAGCGACAGGAAGATCGGGAGGCAGCCCGTCGGGAAGATGCCCGGGACGACGATGTGAACGGCGCCGAGTGCAATCACTTCCTATACACGCAAAAAACAAATAAGGGTCTCTGGTCAGGAATTCAGGATCAATGAAACTTCTTGGAGCATGCAGCATTTGGACACAGTGGTATATATGGAGTACCTCGACGCCGTTAGCGATGGCGTTGACAATCTTTGGAGTGTTGTTCATCGCCTGCTCTGGTGTCAGCCCAACTTCAAGCAGCTGGACGTTGTAGTCGTTTCCTCCGTATCCACCGAACATGAACAGCGATTTCCCGAGGTATCCCTTGCAACCTAAATATACAATAAGAACATTTCAGAGAAAATTTACCTTAGAAAATAAACTTAGACAGACTGCATACGTATAATTAGTATAAAAAATCCGATGAAGAAGAAATAAGAAAATTGGAATGATTGCTCACTTTGCTCTGTCCCTCATATGGAGGGCATCAACTTTTTAAACCACTGGATCTGTGTATCTAGTGAGCCATGGTTCCACACCTGATCTTCGATGCCCAGAGATTTGTAGAAGGAGAAGTTCATGGCCGTGCCACCGGTTATGGCCATGCTCACGCCGCGCCGGAAATCTTTGCCTTTTGCTTTGGATGGTGGGAGTAATGGGAGCCCAAGTGCTTGTGCTGTCATTTTCAGTTCATCAAACTGATTACTTTTGTGTAGAAACTGAATGCTAATAGTTTTATCATGCACCTTAAAACAAGAATTTGTTTTTATTTGTATATAACGCGTGGTATGACAACAGAGCATCTGCAGTTCTGCGTGCCATGTACACAGTGTGTACTAATCTGAGGGGACTAAACAGATCATGTATTTACCGATGAAGTCGACGACCACGCGGCCGTCGCACCACCGGCAAGACGGCCGCCCGAAGTATGACTGGCCATACGGCGGGTGGGTGCAGGTGAGCACGTCGAGCTCAGTCTTGTTGCTGCTGGCGGCGCATATGTTGCCGGTCTCCTCCATCGAGTCGCCAAAGGTAAACATGGCATTGTATTTCATCTGCGCCGCAGCACCGCGACCGCCGCCGGCCGTCAACGTGATCAGTTGGACGACGGCTAAGAAAGCCAGGAGCAACGACGACGAGCGTAGCTGGAAGCCTGGGAGCCTCATGGCTTACTCGATCGACCGCCTGAAATGATTTCGCTTCGACTAAACTTAGCCAATTTGATGGTGATCTGATGGCCGGCGAGGTTGGCCAATATATAGATGCTCTGCTGGTTGGTAACTGATGAACAGTTGACCATCACTTGAGTCATGAGGGTAGTTGGATTTCAACATATTTGCTCATCTGCTCTTCTTCCAACAGTAGCATTAATGAAAGTCTAGGCATTTGGAGGACTCCATTACGTAGAGCTGAGTAAGCATGTTTCTACATAATCTATCAGGAAACAGTCAGAGCCTGTATGTTATGTGATGTTGTCTGGACTGTGCAGGAACGCCGGTCGTCCGAACCGGTGGGCCATTGCCTCCACACATCCCCCTCCCTTCCGTCGCCGGAGCCGAGGAGAGTCATGAATCGAGCGCCAGTGAGGCCCCTCCGCGTCCGAGCGCCTCGCGAAATCATTCTCATGTCACTCGCCGGCGGACGTTGGTTATGCCACCATCATGTCTTGTAGATCCCTGAGCAGGCCTCCGCTGCATTTCTCACCGATGTAGTAGTAGTGTAGTGTAGTACAAATTTGTGGTTGCTTGCCTAAATTTGTGATTATACATTTATACTCCTCCTTTCTACAGTTTCAGAAAGCTTAGATGAGCTTTTGTCAGCTATAACTTACAGATTGAGAATTGAAAATGACAAGGCAAATGCCAAGCTAGCCGTAAGAAGTTGAGCCTTTGTATTTTTGTTTGTTGAATTTGTGTTGTAAGCATATATTTCCGTAGATCAATTATGATTTTCGTCGAATATGTTAGCCAAGCCCATGTTGTTATATCGTGCACTTTCCTGTCCATAGAGAAGACATTGTGTTCCTACTTTCTAGAACATTTTTGTAGTTCTAGATAGACTTCTACAAGGTGATGTCTTTGACAGAGCTTTGCTCACGCAGTGTTCCTTCAATGAGCATCAGGCTGTGCACAATCTTGTAGTTGGGAATCTATTTACTAGAATTTGTTGATCTCTCTGAAGTTATATACATATTACTTGAATTGTTTGAACAGTACAATGACGATGAAGATGACAAAGCTCTTCTGGTTACTGACATCGGCCATGATTGCATTGCAGCAACTAAGAATGCATGATCAAATGGATGGGAGGGTTTTTCTCTTCTGTTGATGACCAATTTTGTCTTAGAAGAAATCATTACATATATATATTATGAAACAAACCGTAACTAGTACATGTACTAGTCAAGTTCAGAATTTCGGCCAATTAGGACGAAACAGAGCGTAGCTAGTACATGTACTAGAAAGAATCGGAATTTCAGCCAAAACTGGAAATATAAAACAGACTTCAACTAGTACATGTACTAGTCGCGTTCTGCAAAAGGTCTCAACTTGGAAAAATCAGGTCCAATCCGAACAGTTTTGTTTACGAGACCAGATGAGTGGTCAAGATGGAGTCGAATGAAAAAACTTAGAAAATGAAAGTTCTTCGTTTTTTCGAGACGAACAACTTTGTTTTCTAAAATATTTCCATCCGAGGCCGGTAACTGCCTCAAAAACGACCTGCAAGGTGCAGACCGAATAGTTTTGGAGGGTTCGGGTCAGACCATCCGAATTGGACCGAAATTAGGGTTTTGGACGTGAATCCAAACCTTTTCCTTGCATGGGAAGTCCAGCCGCCCTTATATACGAGGGGGCCGGCCGATTGAACAACACACAATTGTCAAACACAAAACCAATCTACAAACTTTCATCTCCTACCCTACTTTTCAGCTTCTCGTTCGTCGACGTTCTTCGTCAAGGAGGATTTCGATCTACGAGCCCAAGGTCAACACGAAGTGACCTAGGGCAGCCCATCGCCGTCGTGCGCCCAGACGGGGTCCCTCCCGGACGTGTGGGGTGTCGGGTTCCAAAAGCGCCCACGAGATTGTCTTGCGTATCGCGCTTCCGGCGAGCCTCCCGCGGAATGAGTTGCAGAGCATCTCCCTCGACGCCGCGGGTACACGTGACGTGTTCGTATGTCAACACACTTTTTGGCGACTCCGCTGGGGAGAATTCGATCTATAAATTGGACAACAATGACCAATTCCAAGACCGACGCCGCCAATATCAATACCGACAACATCATCAAGCCTACCATTGAAGACCTGTCGGAAGAACAACGCCAAGGCCTAGAGGCGTGGAAGAAGAAAAGAAGCGAGGAATTCGAGGCGCTGCGACTCAAGTGGGAACAAGAAAACCAAGAACTGTATTTGGCCAGCTTCAAGATAGATCGGCAAGGGCTAACCGCGCCGATCAAAGAGCTAGAGTTCATACCTCTCGATCTCAACCTCGAAAAACCCGCTGTAAGTAGTTCTCTTTTTTCTCCTGCGCAAATAGCTGAAATCCAGAGTCATGTTAATGATGGAACTAGTAAAATTTATGATGTACTCTTGGAGCGAGATAATGCTAAAAAGAACACACCTTGAAAGGACATTTCTATCCCTATATGTTTTTGATGTTTGTTGACAACACAATAAGCGGAATAATTGTGTGCTAAAAGGTTTTCAGGTACATATGATGGATGATGGTTGGACCTTCCCTCGATAAAGCATAAAGAATGTAGTTGTAGTTTTCCTAGTTTGTATCTTATAGGGAAACCGTACTATCAAGAGGGGGATCCGTTGTGGATGTTTGGGCGGAATCAAGTTTGCACTTCTATTATGCACAAACCACAAATGCACTCCACAACCATCCTACTTCCACAAAGATCTGTTCAGTTTGCTATTTTTTTTTCAGGCTTCGGTAGTACCGGCTGAGGCCCCGGTAGTACCGAGCTTCCTATTCTGACAGTTATTTGATCAGTTTGGTGATTTTCCCAGGCACCGGTAGTACCGGCTGTGAGGCTCCGGTAGTACCGAGCTAGGTACCGAGCATGGTACCGACGATCGCCATTTGCTCTCTGTTTTTCAAGGGAGTTAAGCGGTAGTACCGGGGGGTCAGGCCTGGTACTACCGGGCCGGCTCATCGCCGAGTCAAACTTCGTGGTTTGACTTGGCCGTTGTCTGCGGTCCGGTACTACCGGGCCTGCGCAGTCTGTGGCCAACGGCCACATTTTTGGTGGACCTATAGATACTTGGTCTTCTTCTCCAATGAAGCCAAGCTTTCCCAAATACAAATCCACCATTGTTGAAAAGCTTCAACCTCCTAGATCTCCCACTCCATTGGTCCAAACACCTTCATACTTTGAGGAGTGACGGAGGAGGTCTAGATCTACACTTCCACCAAAGAAATTTCGATCCCCCCCCCCCCCCCCACTAATCCCTAGCGGATCTTGTTACCTCTTGGGTTCGTTGAACCCTAGACGGAAGTTGTGTTCTTCGTGGCTTTGGAAGCCGCGGGGAAAAGCCGGGAGCCTCCAATTGAGTTGTGGAGACGTGCCCCGGCCTTGTGATTCTTGCGGCTTTGGGAGCCGTGGGAATTTGGTGAGAGCCTCCAATTCGGTTGTGGAGTGTGCCTCATCCTTGTAAAGGTTTGTTGCCGACCTCGAGGGCATCATATAGCGGCTCGTGGAACTCCTCATCGGAGGATAACACGAGGGAGATACGGTGTGCCATATCACGGCTATTCGGGGATCACTTGTGACCCCGCACCGCTCCAACGAAGACATAGCTTCCATTGGGAAGTGAACTTCGGGAATCATCTCGTGTCACTTTGTGCTTGTCCTTTTATATACCTTTACTTGTTTTGCTAGCTTATCTTGTTTAGTATATCTTGTTAGCTAGTTTATTGCTCATCATATAGGATTGTTCACCTAGTTGCATATCTAGAGACTTATATTTGAGCAATTCCCTAACTTGTTGAAAAGAAAATTAAAATTGGTAGTTGCCTATTCACCCCCCTCTAGTCAACCTACTCGATCCTTTCAATTGGTATCATAGCAAGGTCTCTTTATTAAGGGCTTAATCGCCTAAAGAGGAGGATGGCTAGTTCGGAGGAGATACAACAAGCTAAAGAAGAGGAGTTAAAACTTGCCAAGGAACAAGAAAAACTTGATAGAGAACAACTCAACAAAGAACTAAGTGAAGCGGGAATAATCCCTCCCGAGGATGACGCCCCAATCACCATGAAGGCCATGATAGACCACTTTGGGTTCATGAAAGGCAAAATGGTGGATGAGGTGTATACTCGGGTCACTAATCAAAATGGCTCCTCATCAACCACTAGCCCTATTAAGGGAGCTAGTGACAAGGATAAAAATGATAAACCTAGTGAGAAGCCCCTCATAACTTTGCTCCACCTAGCTCTTATCTCACTCAAGTTGCACCCACTCAACCTCATATAACCAACCTTGGTAGACCCCCTCCTAAGCTTGATAATACTCGTTATTTCACTTGGAAGAAATCTATGGAGTCTTATTTTCGCAGCTCATCGGTGCATCTTTGGAGGGTGGTTCTACAAGGTTTCAACCCGGTTGATCCCAACAACTTGACCAAGCAAGAAGAGATTGATGAGCAACTTGATGCAAATGCCAAGTACATTCTTGAGAGTGCTATGACCGCAAATGATGAAGATCATGTGCGGAATCTCAAAACTTGCAATGAGGCTTGGCTCTATCTTGAAACTGTGTATGAAGGAAATGAGGGCATTCAACGCTCCAATGCGGCCGTCCTTCAACATCAAGTTGACAACTTCATCATGCTAGAGAAGAGACTCCGACCGATCTTTTCCGAAGACTCACCAAGCTTGTGGTGACATGTAGGGAAAATGGAAAGAAGGATATGGATGATGAATGGGTCAAGGCCAAGTTCCTTCAAGCAATTATTCCATATAGTGAAACTATGGTGATGAACCTTCATGCAAGAGCGGATTACACAACAATGTCTCCCAATGACATTTGGCTCAATTTGTCACCTATGATACATTGAAGTCCACATCCAAGTCCTCCATCAACCAAATCCGTGGCCAAAGACTCTTGCTTTGAAGGCCCATGTTGTAGAACATCCAAGATATGAAGAAGCTCGGTTGTTGAAGGTGAAAAGACTTGGAGGGTGAGCTCAATGAAGTTCTTGCACTTGCCGCCACCCGGTTTTGGAACAAGAAGAACAAGAGCAACGCCTCTCCACCAATAAAAAGAATGTGCTTCAATTGTGGAAAGGACAATCATCTTGTGAAGGATTGCCCTATGAAAGAAGAGAGGATAATGGTGGTCAACTCATTCTAAAGAAGAACAAGTACCACCCCAAGCCTACCTTCATCAAGAGATCACCTCAAAACTTTTGTGGCATCCCATCAAGAGGAGTACGAGTCCGGAGGTGAGGAGGATAAAGACAAGTGAAGAAGTAGGAATGGCGGCTCTTGCAATGGGCAACCTTCCTCCATCATTGGCCAACCTCTTCTCATCTCCAAACGACGACAAGATCTCCAAGCCTATGTGCCTCATGGCCAAGGAAACAAAGGTGAATTCCCCACCAAAAATTACTATCTCCTCTAACCCATCACTATTGGATTGTGTTGAGGATGTAGGGAAAATTGAAGAAGAGGATAAAGTTTCTATCTTCATTAGCAAGCTCCAAGGTCCAACCAAGAAAATGGTTGAGGCCCTCATGTATCAATATGGAGAAGCCAAGAACCTTCTTAATGAGAAGGATGTTAGGATTTGTGAGCTCGAAGGGCATGCATGTGATCATGCCGACAAAATTGGTGAGCTAGAAGATCAACTTGTTGAGGAACAATTGTTCCGTGAGCAACTTGAGGAGACACAAGCCATGGATCTTTCCAAGGCAAAAGAAACTCGTGAAACCTCTATTCAAATTGCTATTGATCTAAAAAGTAAAAATGAGGAACTTGTAGAGAGTCATAACAAACTCTTTGAGGGTTTTGAGCAACTTAGGGAAACCCACAAGGTAACCTCAAGTGAGCTCACTAACTCAAGGAGTCATATGCCAAACTACAAGCTCAATTTATCTATGCTAGCTTCACCACTTCTCATAATGATAAAGATGCAAATGCTTGTACCACTAACCCTTTATGTGTCAAGGCATCTCTTATTGAGGAAACACTAGGTTGAAGGCCCAACTTGAGAAGGGCCTAGCCACTTGTATCCAAGGGGAAAGAACCTCAATGATCTTTTGAGCAATCAAAAGGGAGTGGTTGGCAAAGAAGGAATTGGGTTCACCCAAGTCTAAGAAGGTCAACAACAAGAAGAAGAAGCTAACTCCCCTTCCAAAGATATTGTTTTTGTGAAGGAGGGGGAGTTGGCCAAAGCAAATGACAACTCTATTGGGAGTGGTAATGTCACTAGGGGCAATGCCACTCACAATAACTTTGCGGGAAAATACAACCCTCATATGTTCTTTTGAAATCTAGAAATGGTTGTGTTTTTGCTAAATATGTTGGCACTTCATATGGAGATGATTATCACTATGCTATTTGGGTTCCAAAGACCCTTGTGACTAACAAAAGAGGACCCATTCCAAAATGGGTACCTAAATCAAAGACTTGATTTATTGTAGGGTTTCTCTTCCGGTGGATCTTCATGGCTCATTGATAGTGGATGCTCATCCCATATGACCGGAAGCAAAGAACTAGTAAAGGACTTATTGAAACAACTACTCTCATTCTCTCATGTCACCGTTGGCAACAATGCAAGACTCAAGGTAGTGGGAGTTGGTAAGGTGGTGATCACTCCGGAGTTATCCATTGAGAAGGTCCTCCTTGTTGAATCCTTTCATACAATTTACTTTCCGTTGGTCAATTATGCAATGCCGGTTACACCGTTATTTTTAATAAATACCACGTGACCATCCTTTTCACTCAAACACTCAATGTCGCCTTTGTTGGATTTCGTGAAAACGGTTTGTATGTGGTTGATTTCTCGAAAGAGACCACTCAAATCGCTACATGTTAATGGCTAAAGGCGACAAGGGGTGGCTTTGGCATCGCCGACTTGGCCATGTCGGTATGAGAAATTTACAAACTCTTGTAAAGGGTGGACACGTGGTAGGACTAACCGATGTTAATTTTTCCAAAGATCGTCCTTGTAGTGCTTGCATAGCCGGAAAGATGCATGAAAAGAATCACCCCAAGAAGACCATTATCTCCACCGAGAGGCCATTGGAGCTCCTTCATATGGATCTTTTGGGCCTCCCACTTATGATAGTCTTGGTGGCAAGAAATATTGTTTGGTGATTGTGGATGATTATTCAAGATATTGTTGGACTTCTATATCAAGAAGAAGAGTGAAACTCAAAAGATATTCATTGACTTTGCAACCCTTGTTCAACGCCAATATGGTCCAAATTTTGGCAATAAGAAGTGATAATGGTACGGAGTTCAAGAATTACACTATGGATGATTTCCTAAGTGGGGAGGGCATTCAACACCAATATTCCGCTGCATACTCCCCAACAAAATGGTGTCGCCGAAAGGAAGAATCGCACTCTTATTGATATGGCAAGAACTATGATGGCCGAATTTCATTCCCCATATAAATTTTGGGCCGAAGCCATCAACACCGCTTGCCACTATTCAAACCGGCTCTTCTTTCGTCCTCTCATGCAAAAGACACCATATGAACTCCTTATCGGTAAAAAGCCAAGTGTCTCTTACTTTCGTGTATTTGGTTGCAAATGCCATGTTTACATTAAAGGTTGCAAACTTGCTAAATTTGAGTCTAGATCTTTTGATGGTATTCTTGTTGGATATGCCGCAAACTCTCATACTTATAGGCTCTACAACATATCCACCGGGTGTGTTGAAGAGTCTATGAATGTGGAGTTTGACGAGGATAATGGTTTCCAAGCGGGGCATATTGATCATGATGATGTAGGTGATGAAGAGCCATCTCATGCCATAAGAACTATGGGCATCGGTGAACTCATTCCTAGTGAAGAACCCATGATTGATACTCAAGAAGAAGGAACAAGTTCCACCCAAGTTGAGCCATCTACCTCAACAAGTGATCAACAAGCTATCCATGATCAAGAACAAGAACATGAAGATCAAGAAATGGTCAAGACCCACCCAACTCTAGTGGTGAACAAGAACATGAACCCATGACTCCAAGAACTCCACTTAGGGGTGACCATGATCAAGATGAAGGTAATGATGAAGATATTTGTGTTGGTGAATCTATTGGTCAAGCCATGGAACGTGATGTCATCCGGCGTGCATCAAAATTGGATTATCAACAACACTTCAAAGAGAATATCCTTGGGAATATCCGTAGGTGTGTCCACCGCAAACAATTAGCTAACTTTTGTGGTCATGTCTCTTGTTTTCTAGCTTAGAACCTCTCAAGGTATATGATGCTCTTGAAGACATGGATTGGGTTGCGGCTATGCATGAAGAGTTGAACAACTTCGAGCGCAACAAAGTGTGGTCATTAGTGGAAAGACCCAATGACACCTCCCATAATGTCATTGGAACCAAGTGGATATTGAAGAACAAGCAAGACTCACATGGTCAAGTCGTCTGCAACAAAGCAAGATTGGTTGCACAAGGCTACACCCAAATCGAAGGAGTCGACTACGGTGAAACCTATGCCCCTGTTGCTAGACTTGAATCCATTCGCTTACTTATTGCCTATGCATCCTCTCATAAAATTACATTATATCAAATGGATGTTAAGAGTGCTTTTCTAAATGGTCCACTAAATGAACAAGTATATGTGAAACAACCTCCGGGCTTCGAAGACCCTAAATTTCCTAACCATGTCTACTTACTCCATAAGGCCCTTTATGGGCTCAAGCAAGCTCCACGTGCTTGGTATGATCATCTCAAGGAGTTCTTAGTAGACCGTGGCTTTGCAATTGGGGTAATAGCTCCCACCCTTTTCACAAAAAGAAGAAATGGAGAATTTTTCGTATGCCAAATATGTGTTGATGATATTATCTTTGGTTCTACTAACCATGAATTTAGTGATCAATTATCCAAGCTAATGACCAAGGAATTTGAGATGTCTATGATGGGAAAATTGAATTATTTTCTTTGCTTTGAAATCCATCAATATTGATAAGGAACATTCTTATGTCAGGCCAAGTATATTAAGGACATGCTCAAGAAATTTGATATGCTCAAGACCGGATATTATGTTTAGTGTGGGTATGTGTGCAAGATTCCAATCAAGTCCTAGGGAAAGTCATGAACCGCGGTAAAGAGGATTCTAAGATACTTGTTGGATACACCTAACTATGGTCTTTGGTATCCCCATGGAACAAGCTTTGATCTTGTAGGTTATTCGGATGCGGATTGGGCGGGTTGCAAAATGGATAGAAAATCAACTTCGGGGACTTGCCAATTCCTTGGTAGGTCTCTTGTAAGTTGGTCTTCCAATAAGCAAAATTGTGTGGCCTCGTCCTCCACCGAAGCCGAATACATTGCCGCTGGGAGTTGTTGTGCACAATTGTTCTGGATGATGCGAACTTTAAAGGATTATGGTGTCATTTGTGACAAAGTGCCTCTTTTGTGTGACAATGAAAGTGCCATCAAAATTGCTCACAATCCGGTTCTTCATGGGAAGACCAAGCATATTGAGATTCGGTATCATTTTTTTTTTAGATCATGTTGAGAAGGGTGATATTGCAATCAACTATGTCAACACCAAGCATCAACTTGCCGATATGTTCACAAAGCCTCTTGGTGAAGCAAGATTCAAGGAGTTGAGAGGAGAACTCAATGTGGTTGACATAAGCAATTGGACTTAGTGGACTTCTTGCATACCTACCCATATTAAACGATATTTATTTGGTTTGGATGTAGGCATGGACATAGGGGGAGTGTAGCTCAACTCATGAGTCAACACTTCCCCCATAATGCGCAAATAGACAAATCTTGCATAATTGTCATTTTTGTGACTAAAATGTGCTTCTAAAGATGAGTAGTGATGTTGAGCCCAAGATATATCTTCGCGGCTACAAGCCATACATACTCAAACATGGTGGCTACGGCCACCGCCCTCCTCTTTTCTTGAGGAGTTGGTTTTATTTGATATATTTTGGTATTTTTAGACCTTGCTCTATCTTTTGGAGAAACTCTTGGTGTTGGCCTTTCCTTGTTGTTTCTTGCAACACCAAGTTTTTACCCATCTTTTTCCAGTGACATATATCCAAACCCATGCCATGATCTTATCCCATAAAACTCTCTGAAATTCCCTGGACAAGTTTAAATTTTCAAAAATTCGGCTCTTGTTGGTCCAGGTCCCGGTACTACCGGAACTTCGAGTACCAGTACTACCGCCGCCTGGGAAGTAGCAGTTGAAAAACTGCAAATTTCCCGAGCGGCCGGTACTACCGGACCCTCGGCCCGGTACTACCGGGCGTGCGGAGACGGCTGAAAAGGGTGCGGGTCGGGGAAGAGCTCTTTCTTCCCCAAATCGACCTTGCCCCTTCGAAGTCAACCCACCACCTCTCTCCTCCAAGAACCGGCCGGCCGTCGTCTCCGGTGACCCCTCCTTGCCGTCCCCGGCCTGATCTGCTCTGTGGGAGCCGTTCCCACTCCTCTCCTCTCTGATCATTGGCACGCATGAGTTATCGCTCGGGGAACCGGTCGTTGACGGATCAGTTGAAGACAGGACGGCGCATCGCGGCGGCAATGAATCTGACAAAACAACTGTCGTGGCAGAGAAATCAGCCGAAACAGCTGCCACGACAGGAGCAAGCAGCGGAACAGACATCATCAGGATAGCAGGCGACGGCAGCAAAAACGACGGAAGTTCTGTCGTGGCAGGGAGCGGCAGCAAATCGGCCATTCAGCCGGTTTCAACTATACAACAGCGGACCTCGGCTAACGACCACGAAGCTAGTAGTAGTCGGACCAAGCCGAGGGATCCGAAGTACATGCAGCCTAAGTGGTGTCCTCGCGGGATAACTAAAACTCAAAAGGGGAAGCTGCAACGCATGAGGAACCAACAAAAGGCGGAACACGATGCAGAGATGTGGAGGGACGAATTCTTTGAAGGGATTCACCCGGCTCCGTCTCAAGTTTGGGTGCGTAAGGAGGTAGAGAAGGCTGTTGACATGGAAATCGCACCAGTTCCTACGCCACCTAAGGAAAACGCCGATGTTGATACATCGCTTGCATCCACCAACATGGAGATCGCACCAATTCCTACCCTACCCGAGGAAAACGCCGATGTTGATACATCGCCTGCGTCCACCGTCATGATAACGTCAACTGATGATTTGGAGTTGGCGGATTAGCAAGAGAATAATTTGGAGGAGGAAACCACGCCAGATGACGATGAGGAGATGGTGGACTTCGAGAATACGCCGACCAGGGAAGGAGAGGTGGCGCAACTAGATTTCGGTCCCAGGAACACTATTTTTGAGAAGCCTCGAGAACAAGTGAATCATTTAAAACCGCTATTTATCAAGGGACACATTGATGGATCACCGGTTACTAGGATGCTTGTTGATGGAGGAGCTGTGGTGAATTTGATGCCATACTCGTTCTCTAAGAAGTTGGGGCTAGATGAGGATAAGTTGATGAAGACTAACATGGAGCTCAACGGATTTGAAGGCAAGGAACTGACCGAGGCCAAAGGTGTTATGAGTGTTGAGGGGAGCAAAACTTTTGCCACCGCATTCTTTGTCGCTAAGGTGCAAGGTAACTACAATGTCATACTTGGCCGTGATTGGCTCCACGCGAACCAGTGTGTGCCATCTACATTGAGGATGAAGTGGAGGTCGTCCATGCGGATAATTCAGTTTGCGTTGCTTAGACCGATTCTTTGGTGGACTGGCAACATTCCAACGCCACTTGTTTGATGGGGCGTGATCTTTCAGATTTTGATTTCCTTAGTGCTACAAGGAACGATTTTATACCCGTCTCTCTAAAGCCAATTGGTGATAATCGGCTGTCCCGTTCATAGTCTAATGGATCACAACAAAGAGTGGCTGCAGAAAAGGATCGTCGAATATCGAGCCATTGGAAACTTCATATTTGGTGGAATATACTGACACTAGTAGAAAACAAGGCTTTTGTGCGCCCCCCTTTAGTACCGGTTGTTCTAAAACCGGTACTAAAGGGGGCATTAGCACCGGCTGGGTTTGTGTGCCAGCCGGGGCCACCCTTTAGTACCGGTTTGTATTAGCAACCGGTACTAAAGGGTCTACCAACCGGTACTAAAGGGTTGGAGGCCCCGCGGCACATGCCGCCGCGAATGGTGGCCCCACGCGGGGACCTTTAGTACCGGTTGTTCTTACCAACCGGTACTAAAGGTTGGCCTTTAGTACCGGTTGGTAATTACAACCGGTACTAAAGGTCTCGGCCACTATAACCCTTCTTCCACCCCGAGCCAGCTCCATTTGAGCTCGAAGTCAACTCCATTTTTCCTCTCTCTTTGCTCTCCCAAGCTCAAATTCACCCTTTTTTCTCCAACAACTTCCAAGATTGGTGGCACCTACATATATAAGGGTTAGCAACTTCATCTTTTCTTTCGGCATTTCAAGTTTAGCTCATTTTCGTGCAAGTTTAGCAAGTTTGATTTTGGTGGTGCTTGCAAGGTGTTTGATGAAATGCCTAAGTTAGGGATTTCATTTGTTTTATATGCATTTTGAGCTCAAATTAAAGTATAATTTTTGGTTTTATATACTGTCCCCTTCCTCACCGCCGTCGATCGCCCGCGCCGCTCCGTCACCGACACCACCTCGGTGAGCCTCTTTTTTATCTTTTATTTTAAAAAATGTTAGTTATATGATTTAAATGCATAATTATTTCTTGTATAATTTTCTTATGTTTTTTTTATATGTATAGTGTCATGGTTTTGATATCCGTCCCCGTCGGCCCTCGTCCGGTCTATGATTCGGATGTGGTATATTTTTTAACTATTTATTTTGTTTCGTGTTTATAACAATCATGCCGACCAACTTGACGTAGATATATTTTTATTTAGGAGGTAGTTGAACCGGAAATTCCAGCCGACCCTATTGTCGAGTATTTTAAAAAAGAAAACGACGATTTGAAAGCAAAATTGAAGATAAGTGAAGATCTTCGTCTCCAATGCCTAGAAGAGAAGATGGAATTGGACTTGAAGATTGCCGACATCGTTGATGCTCACGGGGTCGAGCTTGCCGACGTCGTCGCTGCTACGAGAGGAAGATGGATGCAATGCGCGTCAAGCTTAAAAAGATTAGAAAATATGTCATTAGTCAAGAGGCTTGGTATCATTATGCTGTTGGTTCAATAGTTACCTTGGTTGCGATTCTGATCGCATTTGTTGTTGGATTTAAATTCTTTAGATAGTTGTATGTTAGTTTCGATTGATGTATGTTTCGTGAGAACTATGTATTACATTTGGGCACTACTCTACTTTGGTTTTAATGTGATGAACTTGTATAAATTAATTTGGTCACGTATCTCTATTCATTATTTAGCTGGTGTAATGGTTTTTGATGTATTTATGTAATGCAGATGAGCCGAGAATGGATGTACGGTGATCGACGCTGTCCCGAGTTCATTGATGGCATGCATCGTTTTCTCGATGTGGTTAAGTTAAACAAGCTGAAGAATGGTTTTATGATTTGTCCATGTGATGAATGTCGGAATACGAGGAATTACCCGAGCGTAAGAACCATACACTCCCACTTGTTGCGACAAGGCTTCATGCCCAATTATTTTTGTTGGACCAAGCATGGAGAAAGAGGGGTTATAATGGAAGACCCTGAAGAAGAGGATGATGACAACTATCCTGTGTTCTCTGAACACGGTGATACTACAATGGGGGAAGACGAAGTTGAGCTCGAGGTCATTGTTGATCAGTCCGATGATGATGATCTTCGTCGGGTCATTCTTGATGAACAGATGAAGTGCGGAAGTGAAAACGAGTGGTCGAAGTTGGAGCGCATGTTAGAGGATCACAAAAAATTGTTGTACCCAAATTGTGAAGATGGCCAGAAAAAGCTGGGTACCACCCTGGAATTGCTGCAGTGGAAGGCAAAGAATGGAATATCTGACAAGGCATTTCAGGAGTTGCTACAAATATTTAAGAAGAGTCTTCCAAGGAATAATGAATTGCCGCACAATACATACGAAGCAAAGAAGATTGTCTGCCCTCTAGGATTAGAGGTGGAGAAGATACATGCATGCATCAATGACTGCATCCTCTACCGCGGTGAGAAGTACGAGAATTTGAATGCATGCCCGATATGCGGTGCATTGCGGTATAAGATCGGGCGAGATGACCCAGGTGATGTTGAGGGCGAGCCGAGCCCCAGGAAGAGGGTTCCCGCGAAGGTGATGTGGTATGCTCCTATAATACCACGGTTGAAACGTTTGTTCCGAAACAAAGAGCATGCCAAGTTGTTGCGATGGCACAAAGAAGACCGTAAGGAAGACGAGATGCTGAGACACCCCGCTGATGGGTCTCAGTGGAGAAACATCGACAGTGCGTTTGGGAATTTGCAGCTGACGCAAGGAACTTAAGGTTTGGTCTAAGTACAGATGGCTTGAATCCGTTTGGGGAGCAGAGCAGCAGTCATAGCACCTGGCCCGTGACTCTATGTATCTATAACCTTCCTCCTTGGTTGTGCATGAAGCAAAAGTATATTATGATGCCAGTGCTTATCCAAGGCCCGAAGCAACCCGGCAACGACATTGATGTGTATCTGAGGCCATTAGTTGACGAACTTTTACAGTTGTGGTCTGACGAAGGCGTACGTGTGTGGGATGAGTACAAAGAGGAGAATTTGGCCTACGAGCGTTGCTGTTTGTAACCATCAATGATTGGCCTGCTCTTAGTAACATTTCAGGACAGTCAAACAAGGGATACAATGCATGCACGCACTGTTTAGATAAGACTGACAGTATATATTTAGGTAACAAGAATGTGTACCTTGGTCATCGTCGATTTCTTCCAAACAGGCATCCCGTAAGAAAGCCAGGCAAGCATTTCAAAGGTGAGGCAGATAACCGAACGAAGCCTACACGCCCTGATGGTGATGTTATATATGGCATGGTCAAGGATTTGGAAGTAATATTTGGAAAGGGTCCTGGCAGTCTAAATGTTCCGAAAGACGCTAACAAGCGCGTACCCTTGTGGAAAAAGTTTGGGATTTACCCTATTGGAAAATCCTAGAGGTTCGCTCTGCAATCGACGTGATGCACGTGACGAAAAATCTTTGCGTGAACCTGCTAAACTTCTTAGGCGTGTATGGGAAGACGAAAGATACATCGGATGCACGGCAGGACCAGCAAAGTACGCACGAACGAGACAACCTGAATCCAGAGAAGTACCAAGGTACTGCCAGCTACGCTCTTACCAAAGAAGAGAAGGAGATCTTTTTTCAAGTCCTGAGCAGTATCAAGGTCCCGTCTGGCTACTCGTCGAATATAAAGGGAATAATGGCAGAGAAAAAGTTCCAAAACCTGAAGTCTCATGACTGCCACGTGATTATGACACAATTACTTCCGGTTGCATTGAGGGGGCTTCTACCGGAAAACGTTCGAGTACCCATTGTGAAGCTATGTGCATTCCTGAATGCAATTTCTCAGAAGGTAATCGATCCAGCAACTCTACCAAGTTTACAGACGGGTGTGGTCCAATGTCTTGTCAGCTTCGAGTTGGTGTTTCCACCGTCCTTCTTCAATATTATGACGCACCTCATAGTTCACCTCGTCGAAGAGATTTCCATTCTCGGTCCTGTATTTCTACACAACATGTTCCCCTTTGAGAGGTTCATGGGAGTCTTAAAGAAATACGTTCATAACCGTGCTAGGCCAGAAGGAAGCATGTCCAAGGGCTATGGAACAGAGGAGGTCATTGAGTTTTGTGTTGACTTTATTCCTGATCTTAAGCCGATCGGTGTTCCTCAATCGCGCCATGAGGGGAGACTGCGTGGAAAAGGCACGCTAGGAAAGAAAGCAACAAGATGTATGGACGGGCATTCTTTCACTCAAGCACACTACACAGTTCTACAAAATTCCAGATTGGTGGCTCCGTATATCGTGAAACACATGGATATTTTACGCTCCCAATACCCGGAGAAGACTAACTTCTGGATTAAAGGGAAACACGTGGATACTTTCGGCAGTTGGTTGCGTACACATCTCATTAATAACACACTGTTGGACAAGAGCTATACTTGTTGGCCAAGTCACCATCTTCGACTATATTGACTTTCCAAGGGTACGAGATAAATGGGAATACATTTTACACGGAAACCCAAGACAAAAAGAGCACTAACCAAAACAGTGGTGTCCGCTTTGATGCAACAAACGACGATGGGACAAAGGACACATATTATGGTTGCATACAAGATATGGGAACTTGACTATGGACCTTCTTTTAAGATCCCTTTGTTTCAGTGCAAATGGGTCAACCTGTCAAGCGGGGTAGAGATAGACCGGCGGTACGGAATGACTACAGTGGATCTCAAGAATCTTGCGTACCGCACCGAGCCATTCGTCCTAGCCAATGATGTGGCTCAGGTTTTCTATGTGAAGGACATGTCTTCCAGACCGAAAAAAAAAAGATAAGCAAGCCGGTACATCATACGATGAGCCAAAGCGCCACATAGTTCTTTCAGGAAAAAGAAACATCGTGGGAGTGGAGGACAAGACAGACATGTCAGAAGATTACAATAAGTTTGATGAAATTCCGCCCTTCAAAGTGAAAACTGACCCAAGCATCGTGTTAAATGATGAAGAATGTCCATGGCTACGGCGCAATCAGAAGAAAGGACACAGAAGAAGAAAAAGTGAACACTAGATACTGATGTTGCTGCTGATGTGTAATAATGTATTAAACCTTTTATGTAACTATGTTCTGAAAACTCAGAAGAGGGAACTAAACACTAATTTTTGTTCTAAAAACTCCAAAGGCTTACAAGCGCTCGAAAAAGTTGGATCAAAACACACGGCTTCCCCGTCATACAGACCAACGGTGGCTCGTGAGTGCCCTGCATATCAAATGCACCGTTGGGATGTATGACGGGAATCCGAATGATTTGTATTAGGTCGATGAACTGGAGTATTTTGTAGATAGAACAAAACACACGGTTTCCCCTGCATACAGCCCAACAGTGGCTCGTGAGTACCCGCATATCAAATGCACTATTGGACGTATGCAGGGAATCTGAATGCTTTGTATATCAAATGAGTGTCGAACATGCTCGAGAGGGAGGGTTTATATAGGGTCATGTGGCTGATCCAACACTGGTTTTGCCCTCAAAAGAAACACACACCCTGATCCAACGGCTCACAAGTTCTTCAAAGAAACACACCCCTGATCCAACGGCTCACAAGCGCAATTGAAAAACCACACGATCCGTGTGCTTCTTTATTTCCGGTTGGTGTTACCAACCGGGACTAAAGGCGGGCTTCGCGGTCACGACTCGTGTCAGACACGTGCCCTACCCCAGCGCTAGGGAGGACACATGTCCCCCCCTACGTACTGACGTCGTTGGTGTTAACGATGTTTCTAAAATAAATAGATAATTATTATAAATTTTAAGACAATTAAATTACATAGATATAAATAAAAAGAAACTAGAGAAAAAAACAAAACATAAATAAAATAGAAAAAACAAAACAAAAAGCAAATAGAAAAAATAAAACAGAAACCAAATAGAAAAAACAGAAACAACAGAAAATAAAAAACCAATAAAAGGCCCATTAGTACCGGTTGTATACAACCGGTACTAAAGGGTTGGGCTTCGCGTGCGAAATTTCGCCGCGGCCCAAAACATACCTTTAGTACCGGTTGTAGAGCACAACCGGTGCTAAAGGCATGTTGGCTGCAGTTAAAGCAGGGGATCGACGCATTTGATCCCCAAAATCACCAAGTCCCGGCCGCCGCGCTCTCCTCTCCGTCGTCGCCACGCTCCCCGGCGAAGCCACGCTCCGGTCGGCCATCGCCGCGTCCCTCTGCCGCGCTCCGGCCATCGCCCTGCGCCATCTCCGGCGACGCGCCCCTGCGCACGTCGTCGACGTCGACGCCGCCGCGCGCCACCGTGCTCCTCTACTCCGACGCCGCGTGCCATTCTTCTTCGACGCCGACGACGCGCGCCCTTCGCGAGCTACCTCCGCGATGCCGCCTCCCTCCTCTGCTCCGGCCAGCCGCCGCCGCACCATCCGCCGCGCGCCACGTCCCTCCTCTACTCCGGCCCGGGAGCGCCATCGCCGCCCCGGCCTTCTCCGGCCTCCACGAAAGAGGTTCGTTTTTTAATTTTTTTAATTTCAGTACTGTTCTTTATATTAGTCAAAATTAGTGTAAAATTAGTGTAAAATTTCAGTACCGTTCTTTTTTTAATTTCAGTACTGTTCTTTGAATCAATAATTAGTGTAAAATTTTGAATCAATAATTAGTGTAGTCATTTTAGTACTCATACATGATTAGGAAATTTTATTGGATTTATTTATTAGTGTAGCAAATTAGTGTAGCAAATTTTAGTAAAGTCATTTTATTAGTGTGAATTTTAGTAAAGTTATTTAGAAAATTTTGAAACTTAGCAATTTTTGAAAGTTAGCAATTTTGAAAATTTTGCTAAGTCATTTTAGTTGCAATATTGTTATTTTACTAGCAAACTTATTTTATTAGTGTATAAGAAATTTTAGCAAAGTTTGGTAATTTATCAAAGCAATGTTATTTTTAGTTACAATATTACTGTGTATAAGAAATTTAAAGTTGTTTTCTATGAATTACACATTTGCAGTGACATTGAGCTATGGAGGACGACGCCCCCATCATCAAAGCCCCGGACTTCATCCGAGACTTGGAGAAAGAAGAACGCTTTCAAGCACTTATATTTGATAAGACCCTTGGACCAAATTTCGATGGAGAAGAGACCGACGAAGAAGACGGCGAAGAGTTCAGCGCGAAATGTTTGAACGACTCCGGTGAGGGACTTGAGTTACAAAACTTCAGAGACGACGACGAAGAAGAAGAAGTGCCGGTAGAAAACTCCGTACAAAACTCCGGCAAGGTATATATTAAGTCTTGTTGATCAGTAGCTAGATGCATTAATTGATTTATATGCGCACTTATTAACGAAACATTTTTCTTTCAGCCCTCTGGATCTACGTCGTCAATCCCTACACGAGGCCCGGCCCAAGGGTTAAAGCTGCCGGATGGTGCAAAGTTGTCGATCGACGAAGTTAGCATAAAGGGCAAACCGGAGAAACCCGATGGAATCTACACTAAATTTGTAGCTCAATGCGGAGTTCTTGTAAGGGACATGGTCCCGATCACCGTTGCAGAATGGAATGAGCCGAAGAAAAAAACATTGGCACAAAATATCTCGAGCAAAGAATTAAAGATACCCTTTGGGACTCGATATTGGATTCTTTCAGTCTACCGGCAGATCTCCCACAGAAGAGTATGGATAAAGTCAAGGAGTGGACTCTTAGCAAGATGGCCGAGCAATTCAACAACAGGAAGAAAACATTGTGGAGAAAATATGGGAACAAAGATATAGTTTTCACTGGACATCTAGAGAAGCTAAAAGATTACTGGGCTGAATTTGCGGCTTATAGGAAATCGGACGTCGCTGTGGCCCGATCGACCCGAAATAAGTTGAATGCTAAGAAGAAGAAATATTTCCATCGTTTGGGCTCAGATGGCTACAAGAGTGCCTTGCCTAAGTGGGAATCCTATGAAAAGGACCTGCATAAAAAGGGATCACTCCACAGACAGATGACTAGCCCGACAGGTCCAAGTTCTGGTTGTTCACGCATGGGGCAGTGTTGAACCCAGACACATGGCTGATTGTTGCAAAGGGAAAATGGCAGAAAAGAATACAAGAGTCGTCAAAAAACTAAAAGACGTGATAAAACTAGTCAAGGAGGGAAAATATGTTCCCGATAGAGAGGACAACGAGCTTTCACTCGCCCTCGGGAATAGAGAACACTGGGGACGATGTCGAGGCAGACGAGGCAGGGTTGGTTATCTTGAAGGGTTTCCGGAGGATGTTGCAACTTATAGAAAACATTGCAGAAGTAAGAAGAGGGAGGCGGAGAGGTTTACTGCATTAGAACGCACGGTGCAGGCTGTGCAGGAGCAACTGGCCTCAATTACCCAGACAAGGGAATCTCAACTGCGAGTAGAAGATCCAGCAGGCGATGCCTGCTCATCTCAGCGGAAAAGCAGCGTGGGTTCCACGCAGCTACAAGATCCTGCAGTTGATGAACCAGTTGCTGAACCATCGGCAGCTCACTACCCCGTGGATGATATCACGGAGAAGACAAATTGTGAGTTACATGCGCCAATGAAGAACACTACGTTTCCGGTGGCGATTGGCTATGCTTTACCACATCAACTTGGAGCAACCTTCCATTTTGGTGAGATTCCGGCTGGATTTGCTCGTGTCGGGGTCACGAAAGTTATGTCGGGATTCAACTCAATAAATCTTGACATTCCTGGAGCTGAAGGCGAGAAGACATTGGGAGAAATCGAGCTTGGTATCGTTCTATGGAAGAAGAAATACATCAAGTTTCCAGACTCGGCACCAAGGCCACCGACTCCTCCGGCTAGAAATTCACCACATCAAAGTCCATCGCCAAGTCGAGATTGGGAGCCCACCGCGAGTCCATCGCCCGCGCCGTCCCGTCAGCCGACTGATGCGCCCACTAGTAACTTGATAAAGCGGAAGCTATTCACGTCGTCCCCTGTCAAGAAACGTGTAAAAAACCAAGGAAGTCAAGGCTCCTGAGAAGTTAGCTCGTGAGATGACTCAGGAGGAAATAGATGTGAGTCTACGTGAAGAGTCGAGAGCCTTTTTTGAGAAGAAAAAAAGGAAAGACTAGAGGCAACACTTGACCCCATAAAGGAAGTTCTGAAGACTATACCAAGTGAGGTAAAAGATCGCACCGTTGACAACCTATATGACCCTCCACCGCCGCCCATTTCAGACTATGAACGAGGAATTGACAAGGTACTTTCCTCGCAGATGGAGCAAGAAAAAGTGCGCGGGAAAAGAGTTGCCTAGCTCGGAGAACAAGAAGCACAATCGCTCGCCCCGCTCATTGTGCCTTCTGAACCTCGGGAAATCGAGCATGGAGAAGTTGTCGTTGGCGACACAGGTTACCCCACCATGGAGGTTACCCCACGATATGATTTTGAACTCGGGCTGCCTCTGGTCGAAAATCCGAGTGCTCTAACAACACAATTATATAAATTACATACCTGGTACATGACCGCCGCAAAAGAAGGGAGATTCTATATCATGGCGGCGGTTAAGGAACAACACTACTTCCGACAATATGCTGTGCAGGTTGAGTTCACCGAACTTTTTCAGATGTACAATCAACGTGCTCTCAACAAATCTATCATCAGCTGCTATTGTCTGTAAGTAATTTATTCGTGTAATTTAATTATTTATAGTTAAAGCTCTCGTTAATTGCTTGTAATTATCCTCACAACATTCTTTTGTACGCTATATTATGGAGAATGAAGATTCGTGAATGCAGACTGGGAGAAATCTGGGACATTGGGTTCATTGACCAAGATAAAGTTCATATCCGAACAATAACGGACCATCCCAAGGACACAGAGGAAGTTCTGCTAACGTTTCTTAAGCGACAAAGTACCAAAAAGGAAATATTTTTTCCTTACAACTTCGGGTGAGTATTACCGTCTTGTACACATTCTATTTTCCTTTTCAGATATTAAGTGTAATTGATGAGTTCTGAATAGCTGCGTATATAAATGTGCGCAGGTACCACTTCATTCTGCTAATCATTAAACTCGATGAAGGAGAAGTTGAAGTCTGGGACTCATTAAGGAAAGATCAAGATGAATACAAAAGCGTGTGTCTAATGCTCAAGAGGTAATTTCAATCACACTATATCGGCCTCTTTCGTTCATTTCCGGATATCAAAAGTATAAGTAATAACTCCTCAATTCATTTTCTTTTCCAGGCAGAGTTTGGAGAAAGTTCATCAAGGAAGAACGCAGTGAATGGAAAGAGAAGCTGGAGTTCAAGTCTAACTTAGTAAGTACTATTACGTATCTAGGTCTATGTATCTTTCTAATACCAGCCTCATTATCTTGATTATTATTTGATTAAATTATATTCTTGTATAGTGGTGTCTGCGACAACCACAGGGACGGAACTATGTGGATACTACGTTTGCGAGTATATTCACATGAGGGTCAATGAGAGAGTCAATAGTGTAAGCAATCGTGAGGTACGTAAACATCATACACAACTTTTATTTTTCTACTATCAATTGTGTTTAGTTTCGATCATAACTGATTTGATCTCCTTTTAAAGATGTCAAGGAAGCGGGGCCAGCTCCTACCAAACAACCGCGTAAAAGCTATTGCGGAGGAATTGGCGGAATTCATTCTTACGTATGTCCTAGATGAACTCGGTGAATTCCACTTTGTCGAGAGAGTCCCTCCACCTCCGAAACCCTGAAATTACGAGTACTTTATATGTAACGAAAGTACTTTACTCGGTGAAATTACGAGTCTCCATTGTAATTACGAGTACTTTAATTATATGTAACGAGAGTACTTTATATGTGTATAATGAGTACTTTATATGTGTAGTGAGTACTTTATACGTGATCTCCTCCGAAACCCTGAAAAATGAGCGAAAAGGAAAAAAACAGAAACCCTAAACCCCAAAAAATAATCGAAAAGAAAAAAAACCAAAACCCCCTTGAAAAAATAAGCGGGGGGCAAAAAAGCAGGAACCTTTAGTACCGGTTGGTATTACCAACCGGTACTAAAGGTCCTCAGCTGCGAGCGCACACGTTCGCCCACGTGGAGGGCCTTTACTAAAGGGGTACCCCTTTAGTCTCGACCCTTTAGTACCGGTTGTGCTGATGCCCTGTTCTCTACTAGTGAGATGGAGACTTGATGTTGGCTTGGGTCCTTAATGGACGTTACTTGAAGAAATTATACCCGAGCGTGTGGCGGGAAGCCTAATCACGCAAATAGCCGATAAAGTATTATCGCCCTAAGAACATATGGCCGATGAAGTGTTGACATCGTCCTTAGAAATACAATGGTGCACGTTATTTTTTGGCATGCAATCTTTGCCAAAAAAACAGGGGGCATGTGTTGATGACCAATTTTGGCTTAGAAGAAATCATTATATATATATTATGAAACAGACCGTAACTAGTACATGTACTAGTCAAGTTCAGAATTTCGGCCAATTAGGACGAAACAGAGCGTAACTAGTACATGTACTAGTAAGAATCGGAATTTCAGCCAAAACTGGAAATATAAAACAGACTTCAACTAGTACATGTACTAGTCGCGTTCTGCAAAAGGTCTCAACTTGGAAAATCGGGTCCAATCCGAACAGTTTTGTTTACGAGCCCAGATGAATGGTCAAGATGGAGTCAGATGAAAAAACTCAGAATGAAAGTTCTTCGTTTTTTCGAGACGAACAACTTTGTCTTCTAAAAGATTTCCATCCGAGGCCGGTAACTGCCTCAAAAATGACCCGCAAGGTGCAGACCGAATAGTTTTGGAAGGTTCGGGTCAGACCATCCGAATTGGACCCAAATTAGGATTTTGGACGTGAATCCAAACCTTTTCCTTGCACGGGAAGTCCAGCCGCCCTTATATACGAGGGTGCCGGCTGATTGAACAACACACAATCGTCAAACACAAAACCAATCTACAAACTTTCCTACCCTAGTTTTCAGCTTCTCGTCCGTCGACATTCTTCGTCAAGGAGGATTTCGATCTACGAGCCCAAGGTCGACGTGAAGTGACCTAGGGCAGCCCATCGCCGCCGTGCGCCCAGATGGGGTCCCTCCCGGACGTGTGGGGTGTCGGGTTCCAAAAGCGCCCGCCAGATTGTCTTGCGTATCGCGCTTCCGGCGAGTCTCCCGCGGAGTGAGTTGCGGAACATCTCCCTCGACGCTGCAGGTACACGTGACGTGTTCGTGTGTAAACATCTTCTTTTCTGTGTACTCAATCACTTAATCCCTTCAAACTTCCATTTGTATAAATTCTCACTGGTTATGGACCACGCCGGATTGTATAATTCTGCAGATACCTCAACGGTGTAGATTCTCTCCCATTAGACAGCGTCCTATCATGGCTGTCATGGTTGCTGTTGCCAGTGTCAGTGCAATCTTCTACCTGAAACCCTCTGCGCTCCAATTTATCATACACAAATATGTGAACACTGCAAAGATTTACGCAGGTTACACTTCCACACACAAGATTCACGGTGGCAATAAGGCGCGAAATGTATATACCCTTTGTGGGTGTTAAGAAACATCAAGTATTATGTATAATTGTATACACAACACATACAAGCAAGGACATTCGGGGTCGTTTGGGGAAAAAAGCAATGGAATAGTTTTCTGGAAGAGGAGCGTCTTGTGACTTTGTTAGCAGGCAAAAGGGGATTTCATTACCCAGAGAGGGTTACGCAGCGCCTTGTGACTTTAACTGTTGGGACTTGCAGGCTTGACGATTACTACAGCTCTAAGTTTGCTACGGACCAGGGCCTGGAATTATTACTTTCTGTTCTATCTCTGCTTCCTCCTTGTCTGGGCTAGATTTAAGCTCAGTTGTGCTGCCATATGAACCATAATCAGGAAGTGTGTGTTTAGAATCTTCGTCCGCGGCGCACAGGACGAACTCTTCTTTTCCTGCGCTTTGGCGAAGTTGGGGTGGAAATTGGTTTGGCAGCTACTTGGGTGTAGTTGGGCGCCGGCCAACTTCCCTCAATTTCACGCGGTAATTCAACAACTACTTGGTCAACTTCGGAGACTAACTTGGGTGTTGGTCTCAGTCATGTTTTCGGCGCTTTGGGTTACTCGCAACAAACTTACTATTGAAGGAATTGTGCCAAACCATCCCGCTGATCTTATTTTTAAAATCATGATGTTCCTCCAGATGTGGTTGCTGTTTGCAAAGGAGCAGGACAAGGAGGCGCTGCGGGGGCTAGCCACAGGGCTAAAGGAGATCTACACCGTCATCAAGCCAAGAAGTGATTAGCTCCTTCTTGCTCTCTACCTTAGCTCGGCTTGTTGGGGAGTTGGCCGACCCCGGTACCTTGTCTTATCGTTTCGTTCTTGCACTTCTAGGCGAAGTTGTATGCCTCAGCATGTGTAATGTGGTGGTTGTGGACTCGCTTGCTTTATTAATTTAAAGCAGGGCTGTTGCCTTTGTTCTAGAAAAAAAAACAGTCTAAGAGAGCTGCAACGTGATGGAGGAGTAACTGTTAGTGTAAATCCGTAGCAGAAAAGGAGATGCATTCGTGCACCTACCTGGAGCGACTGGAGGCTGAACGGCAGGAGGGGGCGGAGTAGCAGCAGCGGCAGCCCATGAGTTGCAGGAGGAGAAAGAGCTCAGCCGTGGCTTCTCGTGTGACACAAGAAGCACCAGGGAGCGCAGAGAAGAGCATGGAAGAAGTGACATCCTCTCCCTGTAAGACAAGTTGATCTGCGATGTGATGAGAGGGCTGCGTCAGGCTTGTGTGCCTATTTATCTGTTTAGGTAAGTACATCCCTCCGCGGAGCTGAGACCCAGCTACCATAACCTTGGCTGGCGACACTGAAATGGAATGCATGCGTTCATACCATGTGAATCCTGCACCTTTGTCCAAGTACTCTGCCACTGACCGGATTGCTGCGGTCCAATGAACCACTCTGCCACTAGCATACCCAGCGTCGTAGCAAGGTTTGTGAAAATAATTTAACAAGTTTATAAAATAATTTTGCAAGCTTGATGAATTCATGCAACACTATTTTCTTATTAGTAGTCAATTTAGAAGGTGTGGGTCTTATGGCGAGACATGTGTTCATACTTCAGACTATGTGAGTGTCATTGTCATGGAGCAGGTTATTCTTCAAGCAAGTTGCTCCGCGCGGATAAGAGCCATAAGCATACTTCTTCGCGCAAGTTGTAGATAAGAGCCGTATGCATGCTTCTTCTTTTCAGGCAAGAGACATATCGGAGCTGGACACGCCCATTTCACCTGAAGAGGTCAAGCAAGCGATCAATGACATTAACTCTGATAAGGCTTCGGGTCCCGACGGATTCACTGCACTTTTCTTCAAGTCCACTTGGGATTTAATCCACCCTGACATAATGAAGGCAGTGAAAGATTTTGAGAAATGTAGAGCTGGCCAGTTGCACCTTCTAAATGCAGCAACCATAATTCTACTGCCCAAGCATGCCGAGGCGATGCACCCAAAAGAGTTCAGGCCTATCAGCCTTGTTAACTTCTTTGCTAAGCTTCTGACCAAGATCTTGGCAAATAGATTATCAACTGTTATGGATCAGCTTGTCAGCCCATGCCAGAGTGCCTTCATCAAGAAAAGATCAATCCATGACAACTATGCATATGTGAAAGGTCAAGCGAGGTGGTGCCGGCAAAAGAAAATCCCCGCCTTGTTCCTGAAATTGGACATCGAAAAGGCATTCGACACTGTTTCCTGGGAGTTTCTGCTTAAAGTGCTTGAGGCGAGAGGGTTCAGTCAGAAGTGGAGAGACTGGATTGCCCTTCTTTTGCAAACTGCTTCAACTCGAGTGCTTGTAAACGGTTGCCTCACCGACTAAATACAACACTGCCGTGGGTTGAGGCAGGGAGACCCCTGTCCCCTCTTCTTTTGTCCTAGTAATGGATGTCCTTTCCAAGCTCGTCGAATTTGCTGACCGCCATGGTCTCCTCTCTCAATTGGGCAGGCAGCCAATCCCACATCGCATATCTTTATATGCTGACGACGTAGCAATGTTCATCAGCCCAACTGCAGCTGATGTGGAGGCGACAAAGCGGATTCTTTTTAACTTTGGACAAGCTGCTGGTCTTCATGTAAACCTCAACAAGAGCTCCATAACGCGATTCAGTGCCAGGACGTGGACACAGTTGCTTTGGCAGATATGTTGGGATGCAAGCATTCACATTTCCCCTGCACTTATTTAGGGATGCCTTTGTCAGATAAGAGGTTATGCAAAGGGAATTTCCAGCCTGCTCTTGATAAAATGGCTGGAAAGGCCAAAGGTTGGAAACGTGGGCATTTCTCGTTGGATGCTAGACTCATTTTAGTTAAGCATGTACTCTCAGCAATGGTGGTCTTTCAGATGATTGCGATCGAGGCACCTATTTGGCTGACCAAGGCAGCTGAAAAAATTAGAAGGGGTTTCTTATGGGCAAAAGAGGATGTGGCGATAGGTGGTAAATGCCTTGTCAATTGGAAAACCGTGTGTAGACCTTTGGAGATGGGAGGTCTAGGGTTACCAGACCTACAGGCTAGAGGGCTGGCTCTTCGGGTCAGATGGCTATGGCAATCGTGGAGTGACGAGCACAAACCATGGCAAGGGCTGCCGCTGCCGATTGACAACCGCGTGCGGGACATTTTCAATGCCTCTGTGAACTTCAACTTGGGCAACGGTGAAACAATTAAGTTCTGGACTGACCCTTGGCTGCACGGAGAGTGCCTGAAGAACACGGCGCCATTGCTCTTTCAAGCCTGCACCCGACGTAATATCACTGTGGCGCAAGCTTTAACTGCTAGCAGATGAACTCGCCACTTCCGACATGAACTTGAACCGGCGAAGCTCATCCAAGCAGTGCAACTTTGGGACAGTTTACAACACATTCATCTGCAGCCCGAAACTAAAGACTCTGTAACCTGGCGGTGGAATTCAAGTGGCGTCTATACGGCCAACTCGGCGTACCTGATGCAGTTCCAAGGGGCACTGAAAACAAACTTCAGAGAGGTTATTTGGGGGTCTGATGCACCCCTACGTTGTCGTATCTTTGCCTGGCTGGCGATAAAAGGGCGATGCAACACCGCGGACGTCCTAGCTAAGAAAGGTTGGCCACATGAAGATAACGTGTCTTCTGCCCTAGCACGCCTGAGACGGCTGACCACCTATTGGCACATTGCCCTTTCATCACACAGCTTTGGGCACAGCTTTTGCCGGTTGCAAGCAGACCTCCATGCTTCATGCCACAGCAGGGGCAGACCCTTTTGGAGTGGCTGACACAGACAAGAAATTTTACGGAGAAGCTAAGGCGGAAGGAATGGACTGCGGTGGTTCAGCTGGTGTGGTGGTCGACTTGGAAAGAAAGAAACGCTCGGATCTTTAACAGGCACGCAAAAAACCTGAATGAGCTCAAGATTAACATCCTATAGGAGGCGAGCCAATGGAGGTTGGCAGGCAGGCCGAGAGCTGCTGCCTTGCTACAAAGACCCAGGGAGCCGGATTAAGAGCTTTCTGTTGTACTACGGTTTTAGTCTGAAATAGCCTCTTTTTCCTCTTTTATACATCTCTTTTGTACACATTTTGTTACTCCTACTATAAATGAAACAGCAGACTGAACTGCTCTTTCCGTCAAAATACTCCTCCATCACGTTGCAGCTCTGTTAGACTGTTCAAGTCAAGAGTTTCCTGATCATGAAGAGTTCGTCCTGTGCGCCGCGGACGAAGATTCTAAACACACACTTCCTGATTATGGTTCATATGGCAGCACAACTGAGCTTAAATCTAGCCCGATAAGTTGCCCTGCTTGAGCATAGAGCTGTGTGCATGCTTCTTCAGGCAAATTGCTCTGACGCTGGCCGAGTCAATGGAGTGGGTATAGAGCCATAGAAGTTAATTAGCAACTTCAACAGTTGATTGTTCCCAGACGACTTTAACAGCTGGGTCTGTAAACTAGCGTACCCCAGTTCCGTTCTGAAAAGTGAAAACTGAAGGGTCAAATCTCTTAGCGCCAAATGCATGTTCACAACACCGGTATTGTACAATTATTTTTTAGATAAAGGGCTTTATTACTCAATAGATTACACCCGGCCTCAGCATAATAAATGCACACAGCCGCAAACCAAAGTAGCAAGTAAAAGAAGTGCGAGAATAGGCGAATTACAAGCGTCAGACTAATGTAAAGCGCCTATGTCATGGCAAACTCATCGGCCTATGGAGGACCAATCCGGCGATCAAGCGGCTACCCATGTTGTGATAAAATGTCTCTTGCCACCTCCTCCAAGCGCGCACATGCCTCCGTAAAGAGGTCTCGATGTCCCACACGCTGTAAGGTGGACCACGTACGGAGAGTACTTGTGCATCGGTAGAGTACCTACAAAAGAGAAACATCTTTGTCATTGAAAACCTTGTCATTTCTACTAAGCCAAAGCAACTAAATAACGGCAATCGCTCCCACCCGAATAACCGTTCTAACCTTCTTATCTATCCCATGTAACCAGTTGCCAAAGATATTTGCAACGGATTTGGGTGGATATAAGTTAGATGCTATTTGGATAGATGACCATATAGAACGAGCGAAATCACACTCGAAGAATAAGTGTTTTATTGTCTCTTGTTTAGAACTAAACATACACTTTGTACTTCCATGCCAATTCCGTTTGACAAGGTTATTTTTAGTTAAAATGACACCCTTACGAAGATACGACGAGAAAACTTTTATTTTTAGTGGAATCTTCATCTGCCAATTTTTTTCATTATCATCGACTGGAATATCAGAATGCGCAAGCGCCCTATACATGGAATCTACTGAGAATTTTCCGTTCCCGCAAAAATTCCAACGAAACTCATCGGAGCCTTCTGTAAGTTGGATTGAGGCCAACCGTGCCAACAAGGCGTTCCAAGACGTTAATCTTGCACCGAATAAATCCCGTCTAAACGTCACATTGGGGGGTGAGCACTGCATAACAGTGGCAATAGTATCCCCTTTGTGGCGTACAATACTGTACAGAGCCGGATATTGCTCCCGGAGGGTGTTAGGACCTAACAATCTATCCTCCTAGAATCTATTCTCCGAACCATCCTTGATATTAAATACACCGAAGCGAACGAAATGCTTCTTAGTCGCCATCAGCCCGGCCCAAAAGTGAGAGTCGGCAGATTTCCACAATACCTGTGATACCGCCTTCGTGGCAATGTATTTTCATTTAAGGAGCGTTTGCCAGATACCGTTTTCGGTTAGCAACTTAAAAAGCCACTTCCCTAGGAGGGCTGAATTCTTGATGCCGAGATCATGAATACCCAGCCCTCCTTGGTCCTTTGGTCGGCAAACCACATCCCATTTAGCCAGTCGATATTTCTTTTTCTCACCATCCCCTTGCCAAAAGAATCTTGATCGGAAATAATCCAATTTATACAAGATTCCTTTTGGTAACTGGAAGAAGGATATCATATATACAGTACCATGTTTGTGAGTATCGAATTAATGAGAACCAACCTTCCACCCAAGGATAGTAATTTGCCCTTCCAGCTAGCTAGCCTCGCTTGCAGACGTTCTTCGTCGTGTCTCCATTCCGCATTAGTCAGTTTCCTATAACGGATTGGGATACCCAAATACATTATAGGAAATTGACCCTGCTCACAACCAAATATATCGGCATACTGAGCAGATGCTTCCTGTGCTTCGCCAAAGCAAAACAATTCACTTTTATGGAAATTGATTTTTAATCCTGATAATTGTTCGAATGCTGATAATATCAGTTTCAGATTCGACGCTTTATCTATATCGTGTTCCATAAAAAGGATTGCGTCGTCCGCATATTGAAGGATAGATAGTCCTCCATCGACAAGATGAGGAACAACTCCTTCAATTTGGCCATCTGTTTTTGCCCGTTCAATCATGATGGTCAACATATCTGCCACTATATTAAATAGTATAGGCGATAGTGGATCACCTTGTCTTAAACCCTTTTTTGTTTGGAAGTAGTGGCCGATGTCATCATTGACTTTTATCGCTACACTTCCCCCTTCGACGTAATTGCGGATCCATTCACACCAAGTATCCGAGAACCCTTTCATTCTCAGAATCTGTAGCAAAAATGGCCACTTAACTTTGTCATACGCCTTTTCAAAATCGATTTTGAATATAACCCCATTAAGTTTCTTCGTGTGCATTTCATGTACGGTCTCGTGTAAAACCACGACCCCGTCTAGTATATTCCTCCTCTGCATAAAAGCAGTTTGGGTAGGCTTCACCACATGATCTGCCACAGAATTCAACCTAATGGTCGCTACTTTTGTAAAGATCTTGAAGCTAACATTCAGGAGACATATGGGCCGATACTGTTGTATCCACTCGGCCCCTGAACCTTAGGTAGCAAGACGATTTCCCCAAAATTAAGGCAAAAAAGTTCGAGTTGTCCAGCATGAAAACATCTGAATAACTCTAACAGGTCAACCTTTATGAGATCCCAAAAGTGCTGGTAGAATTCGGCTGGGAATCCATCAGGTCCAGGTGCCTTATTGTGTTCCATTTGGAAGATAGCCTTGCTTATCTCTTCTTCGGAGAAGGTGCGATGAGCAAACTGTTTTCCACTGGAGTAACTTGGGGAATATCATCTGTTTGTGACTCGTCAAGAGTAAAGTTTCCTTCCACCGGAGCTCCGAACAGACCTTTGTAGTAGTTAGTAATATAATCTTTGAGCATGTCCTGACCTTCAATCAGCCCCTCATCTTTGAGAAGAGAATGAATTAGTTTCCTCCTATGTCTGCCATTAGCGATATTGTGGAAGTATCTCGTGTTTGAATCCCCTTGCAAGATGAATTGGGCCTTGGATCTTTGGTACCATTTAAGCTCCTCTTCTCGCAACATCCGACCCACCTGCTCATTCGAGTGCCGTTTTAGGTCACTCTCATTGACGGATAAGGGTCGTGGCTCCGCAAGTTTACCGAGCTCATCAATAATGGAACACAGGCGCTCTTTTTCTTTTTTAAGCATACCGGTTGTGTGCCGTGCCCATCCACGCAGAAATTTGCGCAAATTACGCATCTTTCCATTCCAGCGTTGAATACCATTGTTACCCACTACCGGTTGAGCCCATATCCTTTTAACTATATCATCAAACCATCACGCACCAACCATCCTAATTCGAATTTGAATTGGGACTTCAACAACTAGTACTTGCAAGTTACCAATAATTTATGTGGTCAGAGAATGGTTTTCAGTCAACAGTAGCAAGTCTGGTATCCAAAAGCATGCGTTCGTTGAACATCCAGTATGATTATATTACCTACTGTACACACTCCACGGTTGAGTATTTAAACATCCTCTTGTGGACAAGATCTCTCGTCACCATTCTCCATAGCTGTAAACAATAACAATGGCCCATTTGCGTGTCTTGTTTCCAGGTCTTATTTGATTTCTCTATCTCCTTAGCTTCTTTTGCAGCCTACCAATAGCCATTTTACTAGTGGAAATAGGGCCTTTAGTCCTGGGTGGTAGAGCCCTCTGGGACCGGATGGACATCCGGTACATGCCAACCGGGACTTGAGGCCTCCACCTTTTAGTCTCGGGTGGGTTACGACCCGGGACTAAAGGTGCTTCACGTGGCTATCGTCTAGCTGCTGGGCCGGAGGACCTTTAGTCCCGGGTGGTATAAAGGTTACCAACCCGGAAAAAAGGAATTCTGATTTTTTTTCTTAGTCTCGTGTTATTTTAATTCTATTCCGAAACTTTTCACTTAGCCACTCATTTAATCTCGAATTATACACTTAATCTTAGGTCAAAGTAATTGCTCTGGTCAAACTTCCCATTGGGTCACCCATTCTAAGACTGCTCTAGTCCCAGCACGCTTAACTTTTGAGTTCCTTTCATGTTAGCTTCCAAATGAGAAATGAGGACTTACTAATACTAGTATCTTATCAATCATATTAACCCCTCGGTTACGATGTTACACCTTTTTATTGTTTAAATTTTAAAACTTTGTTTTAATAAGTAACAATGATTATGTAATAGTATATCTTGAATAAATAATAATAAAATGAACTTTACTTTATGTTTTTACATTTAATATGGAAGAATTCATATCTTTAAATCCGGAATTCAATATTTGACAAATAAAATGTCTAAGTTGATTAGAAAAATTAGAGGAATTCAAATATGCTATACATATCATCTTTTGCATCACAGAAATATTGATAGTTAGAAAATTTGACCTCTTTCGATGAATAGTCATGGCGGCCATTTTGATAGTTTTTCGAACAAAATCAAATAAAGTGAATACCCCCTAAAAAAGGTATCCTTTAGCATGGTTGTGTTAGGTTAGGACATAGGAACATAAAAAATTAAGATCCATCCAAATCTTGCAAAGATTCCCTCCGTTCATCTGAAGTGGAAATTTTCAGCTATAAGTGGACAAACTTACTAGAGAGAAAGTAAAGCCGGTGAAGCCGGTCACACAACGGAGTAGGATCTTGGACATGTACACCACCAAACACACTTATATACATATGGAATGAAATCAGCTAGGTTTTGGTGGGGTTTCCGACGCTCCGGAGCCCCGCTTCGGTGAAACCTTGGACCCGTTGGAAAAAAAAGTCAAAATTCCAATATACCCCTTTGAACGGAGTCGAAAGGGGTAGGCCAGTGGAGTTTTTTCCCTGGTTGTGTTACGTTAGGAAATATGAACATACAAAACCAAGATCCACCCACCTCTTGCAGAGATTCCCTCTGTTTCACCCGAAGTCGGAATTTTCAGCTATAAGTCCACCAACTTAGTAGAGAGAATGTGAAGCCGGTCACACACCGGAGTAGGATATTGGACATTTACAACACCCAAACAATTATATACATATGATATGGAACCATCTAGGTTTCGGTGGGGTTTCCAACGCTCCGGAGCCCCGCTTCGGTGAAACCCTAGACCTCTTCGATAAGAGTCATGGTGGTCATTTTGACCGCTTTTTGAAAACAATCAAATAAATTAAAAAAACCTCTAAAAAGATATGGTGCAAAATGACACCCATATAATTTCACAAAGAGTAATCCACAATTTATGAATATCCTCAATTATTAGGATTTCTTGATTTCTACATAATTTCGTCTAGTTAAATGAGTTTTTGCTGATTTTTGGAAAGTAATTTATCCTATTTAAATGAGTTCTTGTGATGCAAAATATGATATAATTGTTAAATTTGGATTCCTCTCATTTTAATAATCATTTTAGACATTTTATTTGATCAATTTCGATTTACGGATTTAAAGATATGAATTATTTCATGTTAAACAAGCAGGGGCGATGCAATATATATGCAGAGGACTGGTCTCGTGGAGGAAGAGCATTGGTTCCCGGGTTGTACCACGACCCGGGACAAAAGCTCCACCTCTAGTCCCGGGTTGTAATAACCCGGGACTAGAGGTTCTCACGTGGCCCACGCCCTGCGGCAGCCCTGCCACGCGCCTTTAGTCCCGGGTCGTAATACGACCCGAGACTAGAGCTCCCTCACGACCCGGGACCAGTAGAAAACTTTTGACCCGGGATTAGTGCCCCCCCTCTAGTCTCGGGTCGTAAGCCACCCGGGACTAGAGGCAAAATCGGCCCTAGACTAAAGGCCTCGTTTCTAGTAATTTGCAACGAAACTGAAAAGGATAGACAAGCTCTCCTTTGCTTCAAGTCCCGGCTCTCAGATCCAGCAGGAGTTTTAGCTTCATGGAGCAACACGTCCTTGGACATCTACAGCCGGCACGACATCACCTGCAGCACACTGCCTCGTCGCCGTGTGCTTGCGGTGGACCTTGAATCAGAAGGCATCTCAGGCTCCATACCACCTTGCATTGCCAACCTGAGCTCTCTTACAAGGCTGCAAATCTCAAATAATAGCTTCCATGGCAAAATACCTTCCGAGCTCGACATGCTGAGCAGGCTCAGCATCCTCAACCTCAGCATGAACACTTTGGAAGGTAACATACCATCTGAACTCTATGCATGTTCGCAACTTCAAATTCCGGATCTAGGGAGCAATTTCCTCCATGGTGAGATCCCTCGGAACCTAGGTCAATGCAAGAATCTTCAAGAGATTGATCTTAGCAACAATAAGATACAAGGGAGCATCCCTTCTTCTTTTGGAAATCTTCCCAAGCTGCGCATACTAGTTCTCGCTAGCAACAGGCTTACTAGAAACATACCGCCGTCTTTGGGCAGCAGCCCTTCTCTCACATATGTCTATCTTGGCATGAATGCTCTAACAGGCATCATCCCAGAGTCCCTAGCCAACAGTTCATCCCTAGTAGTACTTTCTCTCATGAGCAATAATCTTACCGGAGAGTTACCAAAGGCTCTCTTCAACACATCATCTCTTCTTAAGATTTTCCTCCAACAAAACAACCTTGTTGGTTCTTTGCCTTGGGTTACTGCCACCTCTCCCCCTATTCAGTATCTCGATTTACGGGATAACCATATTTCAGGGAAAATACCTTCCTCGATAGGGAACCTTTCCTACCTCGTTGACCTTCTTCTTACGAATAATGATTTATTTGGGAGCATACCAGACAGTTTAGGCCATATCCCAACACTACAGACACTAGCTATGAGTGTGAACAACTTAACTGGGATAGTTCCACCGTCTCTATTCAACATGTCATCGCTGAAAATTCTTAACATGGCAAACAATTCTCTTGTTGGAAGCTTACCCTCCAACTTTGGTGACACACTCCCAAATGTTTGGAAATTAACACTCTCAGCAAACATGTTTGAAGGCCCAATTCCAGCTTCGCTTGCCAAAGCATACAACCTTCGTGTGCTTTACCTGAATAACAACAACCTAACTGGGTCCATACCCTTCTTTGGATCATTGCCAAACTTGGAGGAACTTGTTTTGGCTTACAACAAGCTAGATGCAGGAAACTGGGGTTTTTTCTCTTCACTCACAAACTGTACAAGGTTAACTAAATTGATACTGTCTGGAAACAATCTCCAAGGAAAATTGCCAAGTTCTATCGGCAAACTTTCTCATAGCCTTGAATGGTTATGGCTAAGGGATAACAATATTTCAGGGCATATACCAATGGAAATTGGTAATCTTAAGAGCCTCAGTTCTCTATACATGGATTACAATCTTATCACCGGTAATATACCACCAACCATCGGGAATTTGCACAACATGGTGTACCTATCCTTTGCTAAAAACAGGATCTCAGGGAAAATCCCGGATAATATTGGTAATCTAGTGCAGCTAAATGATATGTTATTGGATGGCAACAATCTTACTGGTAGTATACCTCCAAGCATAGGACATTTTAATCAACTTCAAGTGTTGAACCTTGCTGATAACTCACTAGATGGCAGCATACCAAGTAAGATATTCCAAATTTCTTCGCTTTCTGAAGTTTTGGACTTGTCACACAATTACTTCTCTGGAGGATGCCACTAGAAGTAGGCAGTCTCATTAGTCTGAACAAACTTATCATATCAAATAATAGGTTGTCTGGCAGCATCCCATCCACTATTGGCCAGTGTATGGTTTTGGAGTATCTTGAGATGCAAAGCAACTTAATTGGTGGAAGCATTCCACAAAGTGTTGCCAACTTAGTCAGCATAAAAAAGATTGATATTTCTCACAACAACTTGTCCAGCAAAATTCCGGAGTTCTTCACAAAATTGAGTACCCTGCGAGATCTCAATTTATCCTTCAATAATTTTGATGGAGCAGTCCCCAGAGGTGGTGTTTTTGAAAATGCTGGTGCAGTATCAGTTGAAGGAAATGACGATTTGTGCACCACTAGTATTCCAATTGAAGGAATATATTTTTGTTCCACACTAGTTGGCAGGAAAGAGAAATACAAATCGTTGGCTCTAGTCCTAAGGATAGTAATACCAACCGTTGTTCTTGTTATATTAATTTTGTTATGTGTTGCAATAATTTACTGGAGGAAACGAATGTCAGTAGAACACTCGAACCACATTTGCAAAACTTCAATATGCAAATAAAGAAGATATCATATGCAGAGATTGTCAGGGCAACAGATAGGTTTTCTACTGCAAACCTAATCGGATCAGGATCATCTGGAGTTGTTTATAAGGGCAGTTTGAATAGTAAGGAAGATCAGGTCGCCATCAAGGTTTTCAACCTTAATATTTATGGAGCAGATAGGAGCTTTACTGTAGATTGTGAATCCCTACGAAATATCCGTCATCGGAATATTGTAAAAATTACCACTTCATGCTCTACTGTGGATTCTAAAGGGGAGATTTCAAGGCCTTAATGTTCCAATACATGTCGAATGGGAACCTAGAAATGTGGCTACATCCAAAAGGCATTGAACATGGTGAAACACATATTTTGACTTTGAAACAAAGGATCAAAATTAGTTTAGATGTAGCATTTGCTTGGATTATCTCCATAATCAGTGTGCATCTCTACTAATACATTGCGACTTGAAGCCAAGTAATATTCTTTTGGATCTTGACATGGTTGCGTATGTCACTGACTTTGGCCTATCAAGGTTTATACTCACTACATCAAATGCACACCAAGATAGTTCAACGAGATTCGCCCACCTAAAAGGATCATTCGGATACATCCCGCCAGGTGAGATTAAGCATAGTTGCATTATGCTAGATATATTATTTTTATAAATTTTTACATACGCTCCAGATTCTCTAATTTATTTATGTAAATGCAGAATATGGCATGGGCGACGAGATATCAACTAAGGGTGATATCTACAGTTTTGGAGTGATTCTATTAGAAATGATGACGGGATGTAGTCCAACTGATGACAAATTCAATGATGGTGCAAGCCTTCATAAATTTGTTGATAGAGAAATTACAAGTAAAATTTATGAGGTTGTTGATCCAACAATGTTGCAAGATGACAGCAATGCGACCGAAGTGATGAGAAATTATGTTATTCCACTTGTTAGAGTAGGCCTCTCTTGCTCCATAACAACTCCGAAAGAGCGGCCGGACATGGGACAAGTTTCCACAGAGATCCTTAGAATCATGCATGTGGCCTCACACATGGGTGTGATATGAAGCAAAGGATTTGGCAAGATGGTAGGTAGAACTAGAAATCTCATGTATACTAGAAGGATTGGCGCGATTTTATTTTGCAATGTGGATTACAGTGATAATCAGTTGTTTGGCATGTTGGTGTGGATAAAAAATGTGGCACATAGATAATTACAGTCTTTGATATATATTTGCACAACTTTCCTGTATTCGATATCACAATATTGATTTAGCCACTCTCATAACCGGTTCCGCACAATCTCATTCTCCTAGCACTCAAATAGCAAATCCTCTCTGAGTGATAAATGAAACACCTGGCAAAACAAGTTAGCGCTTATAGCCACACCCAGTATGACATCACGGTCTTGATTGAACCCATTGCCTTTCTCATAATGGTTATTGTCCAGAAGCGGAACAAGGATTGACATTTTGTGAAGAATAAGCAATAGAATTAAATAAATTCAATATCTCCCAAAAATCTAAAGGTGGAGCAAGCACCTTGAATAGTACAAAGTTTGCAGGACCATGCTCCATAGGAGTAGCCGGCCCTAATTGGCTTCAATTAGGATATATCCATGAGTTCGGATTTCTATGGTTTAAACTAGGCATTTATATTTAAATAGGACCATATATGGTTTGCTAGAAAAGTATATGTTTTTTTGGATATCAAATTGGGTCTTCCCTATAAAAGGGATTATCATTGGAGAGTGTTCCTCACGATCATGCTGTTTGATAATATATGCTGTTTGATAATGTTGCCATCAGACAACCGAACTGGATACAGCGTTTTATCAGCTTCAACACCGCAGATAGGGCAGATAGGCTGCACTGGTGGTGGGAAGGATGTTTATTCACCAGTGATGCTAAAGTCTGGAAGTTGGAAAGAACATGTGACAATTAAGAGTACATAAGGCTTTATGTTTAACGGCCCACTGATGCATCTAAAGATCTCTGTGTGTGTGGCCTGCAGCCACTTTTACCAACACAAAACATACTTCTTTATTATAGCACTGTTTGCTTACCTTTGGCCATTTTATGACCAGTGCACCATTTCTTTGGCCAGATTTTTTTTTTTGAGAAACACAGTACAACGCAGACGCTCACATACACGCACATACACTCACCCCTATGAACGCACACACGCACACCCTACCTCTATGAGCACCTCCGAAAGACTGAGCCGACGGTTGGATCTTGAGATTGACGAAGTCACCACGGGCGTCTCGCTGTCGACGGGAACGTCGCCTCCCACTGAAAAAATATTCCGCCTAAATGAGAAACACCAATGTCAAACCTGGGGTTTGAACTCTGGTGGGCTGGGGGTACAACCACCCTCCTAACCATCTTGCCACAGGCAAGTTCTCTTTGGCCAGAAATCTTACTTGCATGAAATAAAATCAGAGCTAATTTGCAACGCTATATAAAGAGAAGAACTAATTTCGGTTCATGATGATTCGTTAATGGGATTCAGCGTCTGAATCGGACGCGGTTGCGAATATGGAGCTAAGATGCAGATGTCAAGATAAAACATGTACATCACCATTATTCACTCACCAAGAAGTGGAAGTGGCAGCTCCGAAACAATTGGTTGCCAAATTATGCAGCTAAAGGTAATCTCTGAAGCAGAACAAAAAGATCACCCACCCACGGACCCACCAGATTATACAGTTAGAACCTGCTTCAAGAACAATTCATAGGGTCAGAGCATCAAATGCGGCAATGAACTAGTACAGGAGAAGGAAATCAGCAGCTGTAACTGACACCACCTCGGCAATCCGATGCATCTAAGAACACCAGAAGAGAGACCGGGGAAAGAAATGCTATACTTGAAAAGTATCCGGATGAGCGTCCGACTGCCGAGAGATGTCGAGAGCGCGGATCCGGATGAGCGTCCTCATGAAGGTGGGCGAGACTTGCGCTGGCTCGTCGTCAAGGCGGTTGTCACTCATTGGAGCAGTCCGATTGCAGCTGCTGGCGGCTATTCCCGGCTCCCTCGCCTCGAAGTCGGCAATCGCCACAGCCGTGCCGCGTGCGGCCGCGAAGATCGTATATGCCGCTCGTTGGGGCGTATTTCGCTAGCGCCGCGCACCGTGTGTGGTGTATCGGCCTGGCCCAATATTGCTATTCCTTCTGATTCTTAAGTTTCTTTTTTTTTTCTCGGTTTTTTGTCTTTCGTTTTTTTGATGTTTTTTCTGTTTTAAATTTATTTATAAATGTGTGTTCATGATTTAAAAATTAAATTTTGAATCTTGATGCAAGTTGCTCTGCGCGAATAGAGCCGTATGCTTCTTTTGCTCTGCTGCTGGCCGAGTCAATGGAGTGGGTATACAACTCTACAAGTCGATTGTAAATTCTTCTCTCAAAATGAATGAATGAATGGGAGCGCTCCCGCTGATTCTTAAAAAAAACATCAACACGTGGAAACAGTAGAAATGAGGGGTAAACAGGGAACAACTTGTATTTTTCTACGTGTGGAGTAACTTGTATGTTTGGATTAAAGTGGAGTAACTTGTATCTTGAAAAAATTGTGCCAAATTCCAAATTTTCCACAAGCTCTCTATACCTTGAGAACTTTGAAAGTCTTGTTACATGTGCACGGTAGGCACCATCCAAAGGCTTAAGAATTCCACCAACTGCCAATTCAACTCCTCCGGCACTAGCTAAACATAAACTTTTCAGTTTTCACAGCTCAAGATTAATGCATAGCATGAATTTTTTTTATGTAAAAACAAGGGATTCTGCTTCTCGTTAGGGTGGGTTTCAGTTTTAAAGATCTATACAAACCATCAACCACAAGATTTGTATCGGCGCTTGCTTCTGGAAATTGACAATGGCTCCTGAGCTGATGTGCTTTTGTTAGAAGTTTTTTGAAAAATTGTTAATTAGTTCAAAAAAAAAGTCTCAAAAACAAATTGGTGAAGAAGTATACAAATGTTCTTCTAGATACACGCCAAATTTCTTGGTAAAATAACATTCGTGGTGCTTTGTAAAAAATAAAAAAATAGTGGTCAAAATGGGATTTGAAAAATATATTTTTGGAGCACCCCTTTTTTTCATATAACACCACACATTGGGTTTCATCACGAAACTTGGCACATATGTGGAACATCCGTATATTTTCATCTCCAACAAAATTCAGCTTTAGAAAAATGTTTACTGTGTTTTTTTTATAACATGAGAAAACACCACTCCCCCTGCTTCTCCACATGTGATGGAGAGGGCACCATATTCTAGCTAGACCCATGTCTCGACAGAGCCCGTTTCGACATGACCAGACATCTTCGCGATATGCTCATAACCAATATTGTTGGTCGTCTCGGCGGGTCACAATGAGAATTAGAACTTCTGGTTGTGACAGACATTTAGACCGGAGGAGACCGTAACATGAAGTCGCTAGGGGGGAGGGGGTCACCGCATAGTATATTGTGGCATAGTGACATCTTTCTCTCTCCAAGATGTTTTTTTTTGGCATAGTGACATCTTTCTCCCTCCAAGATGTTTTTTCTTAGGACCACCCGTCGTGCCCTTTCTTGTTGGGTACGACTAGGTAGAGGGTTACCTTTGAAAAGGTCTATTTCGAACCGTGTGAGTGCACCACGTGGGGGTTCTTTTTTTTAGAGAGTATGCCAAAGGCATACCGTAGTTTTATAGAAGGCAAAGGTTTGAGTACAAGACGACTTCCGCTCGTTGCAAACAACAAGCGCAGTCCGAACTCCACACACACAACACACACACGGGCAAGTCCGAAGACTGCCACCAAGACACTACAACTCCTAACGAAGACTAGCACCGGAGGAGCGCGGCAAGGGACTCCACGCCGTGTCTCGAAGCGCAATGCTCCCAATAGAGTGACGACGTTGAAACGCCGCCATCGCGCCGGTTCCCCGAACCTGGGCTTTCACCCGAAGACATCGAAGGTGGAGGTGCGCCGACGAACCTCAGCGACGCCTCCAAGGAGGTGAACGGCGCCCACGGGCGTCATCGCCGCCTGCACATAGGCAAGACTTGCGTCCGGTGCGTCGCGCACCAACCAGCCATCCTGCCGGAGCCATCCTTGCCGAACACCCCGCCGCCGCATTGCCTCGCCAATGGAGTCACACAATGTCTTGGTCCACCAACGCCCCGCACAGCCGAGGAAATGCTGACCCTTTATGCCGGTCTAGGATGCAGACCACCGCCATCGGAGCCATGGCCGCGCTGTCGTTCGCCGACAACCACAGCCCCAGTTCCGTAGGCCCAGACGGCCCCCGAGACCCAGATCGGACCAAGACCCGACCTTGCCCGGCGCAGCCCCGGACCACCACTCCCCTCCGCCACCAACCCTCTAGCCAGCACCGTTGAGGATCGCCGCCGCAAGCCCGCAGCTTGGAGGAGGCCGAACGCGCGCCGGGAGCACCTCCTGGCAGCCAGCGCCGCCGCCTCCAGGCTTTGGACCCTCGCGTCTCTCCCTTCGAGCGCTGCAGCCCTCCTCGCCAGCACCGTCCGGAAGCTCCGCCACATGCCTGCCATGGGGGAGACCGAGCGCGCGCCAGGCACTCCTGGCAGCCAGCGCTACCACCCCCCAGATCGGCCCGTCGCTCCGCCCCCATCCTCGCTGACGAGCACCACACCTACCTCCACGCCAGCGCCGGCGAGGGCAACGCCACCAGCCCGCCTAGGAGCGGCCGGACGCGCGCCAGTCTCCCTGGCCGCCAGCGCCGCCGCCATCCAGAACACAGCCCGCCGCGCCGCCCCAACCCTTGCTGACGACCTCCTCGCCAGAGCCGTCGAGGGCACCGCCATAGGCCCGCCAGGGAGCGGCCCAAGCGTGCGCCAGGCACCCCGGCCGCCAGCGCCGCCGCCTCCCAGATCTCGGCCCGCCGCCTCGCCCCCAGCAGCTCTGTCGACCACCGCGCCAAACTCCCTCCGAGGATCTGCATCCACACCAGAAATCGCCGCCGCAGCACCCCTCACCGAGCGCCGACGAGCTCCTCCACCACCCAAGCCTGACGCCGCCCAGGAGTCGTCCCCTCTCGCGCGAAGGACCCGACAGGGCGCGCCCCACCCCCGCCCGCCTCCTTCGAAGGCCAGGCGCGGCCGCCACCGCCGTCGGCGGCGGCGGCAGCGGCCAGTAGAGGGAGGTCGACGGGGTAGCGCTAGGGTTTGGAGGGGCTCTCTGGAGCCGCTCGCGCGAGAGCGGCCCGAGAGAGAGGGCAATGATCACCACGTGGGGGTTCTCATCCGGTGGAAAAAGCAAATTTTGCTATTACCGTCATACAGGCCGGACGGCGCTCGCGAGTCCCCAGCCATCCGAGGGTGAGCTAAGCTGGCTGATTGAGACTGCTGTGTACGTTGGCCGTGGCGCTCGGTGTACATCCTGGGTGCACGATCGATCAGCGTGATTATACGATGCCCCCGGTCGATCCCGCGCGCGTTGCCGCAAGGAAACCCAGGATACGAAGCAGCTGTTGGACGGAGTACAGACTGCACGTACAACGGATGAAAGAGGAAAAAAGGGAAAAATATAAAGAGAGTACAGATTAGAAACTAGAAACTATTGGTAGTACAAAATGCGATGTACAAAATACACAAAACAGGAGTACAAACTACAAAGAAAGGTGTACAAATTACACTGTAAGTAGACAAACCTACATAAACACATAAGTACAACTACACATAACAAGAGTACAAAACTACAAAAAAAGTAGAGACACATGAAGTGCAACTAAAAAGTACGAAAACTAAATAGAAAAGTACACATACCCAAGAAGTACAACTACACAGAACAGAGAGTACACAAACTAAATAGAAAATTACACATACACAAGAAGTACAACTACACAGAACAGGGAGTACAAAACTATACAGAACAGGAAATGCATAGTACATAGAAGTGCAGTACAAGTACGCAGAACAGATTGTACAAACTGCACAAACAAGATGTACAAACTATACATAACCGAAAGTATAAAAAAAAAGTTTCTCAAAACCTATCAACATGGGATCTAGTTTTGTAGATCTCGACACGGGAGCTCAAAAGTGAAAACGGATCATAATTTGGATAAACGATTCTAAAGATATTTCGTTTTGAAACTTTGGTTTTGTAAATAAAAGGCAAAATCAGCCCTCCCACCTCCGTATCCCTTCTCCCATCCTCCTCACTTTTAATCTGGTGGTGACATTTGGCGGACATCCAAACAACCATGAAGGACCAAATGGGGAGAAGACGACACTTGTCGTGACGAGAACAAACGTGAAGTTACCTTTGCAAAGAAACCCTTTTCTAGTGATCTCATTTCTTGTCTCGTCATGTTTGGATGGACCCTGGGCCAATCCTACCAAATCGGGGTGACCCAAAGAAATTTGTTGTCACGACTTTGCCAACACTTGGGCCTAAAAAACGAACGGCCCGACCCAATATTTGGCGTGGATCGGAAAAATTGGTGGCGATCTACACACATTCCTAGGCTATCAACACCAAAAATTTGTTAACGCCGGCTGCCATCCAAATCCTTAGCCTCTGTATCAAAATAATACACATAAAAGATGTAGAATTTAGAAAGATACTTTATAAACTAAATAAATCACCTCTTACATGTCTCACGACAGTGTTGCATGCTGAAATCCACAAGCTGCTTGCCGGAGGTTTATTGTGCATTTGTACTCATGTTGTTATCTTTACTAGCATGAGTTTTTCACATCTGTAGCGAAATCACTTTCGTAAATCGGAGGTACCAAAAATAAGTAACTTGAATCCCAAACAATCTACCATGAATTATTTCTACTTTGCAATTCAGAATCTTGAATTTATATTAAAGACACTAGGAGCAGAGGACCAAATAGTCCTGTTGGACTTTGAGCATCCATACTTCTACATTTAAACGGGCTACAAAAAAAAGATACAAACTTACGCCTTTGGGTGCACAGAAAAAATTCAGCCTAGGTGTGGTAAGATCTCAAATTTAATACAGCATAGGTGTGTGAACTATGATACCCCCAAACCCTGCCTCAGATGGACAAACCGATGCTGTCATTTGCCGTGCACCATAATCCTTTGTATACTTCTTGAGTGTTTGACAATAGCTGTGGCAAGAAGAAGCCCAAAGTCGACATTATGTTGTGCACATCACTCACCACATAAACTGAGTATGTATTGGCAGTTGTCTCGTCAATTCTTCTGCCGTGAAGTTGTCTTCTTAGCTTGCTTCGCAGAAGCTTTCTTTAGGCTCGGGTTCGGGTTTGCTCTCTGAATGATCCTTTTAGGTTCATCAGGCTTCTCATTTGGATTAATCTCCTCGTATTGTATTGGCTTAATAACAATACCAGACTTCTTCACAATCTGAAAGATAGGATATGAAACAGTAGTCAGAACCACATAAGCATGTTTTAATCAACTGCTGTCGTGGAAATTGAAAAAAGAACTCATGTATTGGTCATCATTGCTCCCTCCGTTCCCTATAATTTCCCACACAACTCTTGTTTCAAAATAAATGTCTAGCGAGGGAATCAAGGGTACAGTTATTACTTATTTGCAAAATTTCTACTCTTGTCATGTGGGTGATAACCGACAGTCAATTACAGTGTAGCTAGACCGAGCCTGCCTAGCTGGCTCCAGCTAAGTGACATAATACCTGTTTCAGTTAAGTTAGGAATAATGTCTTTTAAATTAGAAAGTAATAATTAGAGATAAGATAGCCATAGCTTTGGATTTAAGACAATTCGAGATAAAATATCTCCTAATGGTGAGATCAGTATAGATTCATTTGTTAGGGCCAGCTCTACACAAATAGTCTTGGAGCGTCCATTTTCATCAAGCAAGAAGAATATTGATATAACCCCTTCATTGATCGGTCATGCCCGCAGGCTAATAGGCCATCCTCCTGGTGGTATTTACCCTTACGAACCTTAGTTCATCACAACTCTATACACCTAGTAAATGCTTCGGAGAGGGTAAGTGGATGCAGCTTATGTCATTTAATAGGGTGGGTGCATGGGCATGTCTTAGAATTACTGCTTTATTGATTTGTGCACTTGATGGGTTGTCGACAATTATAGAGAAACATATGGAGCAGAAAATTACGGCCTGGGGACACAAGCCATTGTACAAGTATACTCAAGTCAGAGTGTTACACTATGAAAAGAAGAGTGCCTATAAAAGATATTATCATCAAATTATTTACTATCCTGGAAAAGAGAGTCTTATCGTCAAGATAGAACATCAATCAACAACTATCTGTACTTATCATTCTCTGTCCACAATGTCAAATCTTATAAGAAAAATGAAAATCCTAAAGAGCAGCATAAACAAAGACCTCGGTTGCATATGCACAAAAATAAATGTTCACTCTACTTGCAGTAAGGATGAATAGGAAAGGTCGGTAACTTAAGAATGCAGTTTTGGATCACCTAATTGAGTTAAGCTACACAACTTCATACACCCAATAATAATAAATTCTTAACAGCTTCATGCATCAGCTAGATTAGAATTTTAGATGTACTCACCGCGGGTCGGATGAGAGCAGAAACTGATATTGCTGGGTTGAAATCAGGTCCAAGAGGCATACGTATGCTATTTTCGTACACATCATTTGAGGTGTACGGGAAAGGAAGATTCGTTGCTAAAAGCTTTTCAGCCTGCAAACAGAGTAGTCAAAATTATGCTTAATAGCAACAGTTTAAGGTCAAGTGACACCTTAGTAACAGATATGCTACATAGCAAGAGCATATTTTACCTTCTTGTCAACATGTCAGAAATAATAACGTGTTTTAGCTTTGCATCCTTTCTCCTCTTTAAGGCTTCTTCCCTCTTCCTTTTGGCATCTTCGTGTTCTTTCACCATCCAAGAAGGAAGTCCTTTTTTCTGTTGTATGTCAGTCCACTGTCCCCAACCAGGAACAAGTGCAGGTTCTTCAGGTTCAGGATTCTCTTCATTTAAAACTTCCAGTTTGTCATTCTCAAACTCGGCTTCAACATCATCACCAGCAAAGGCTTGACGAATAAGATCAGCTTGTGATGGAAGTTCATAACTTCCCTTTCCATCAGGAATAGTCAAAAAACCGTCAACCATCTCTCCTCAGAATCTGAATCAGAATTGTGAAGCTGCTACCCAAAAAAAAAACAATGAGCAACAGTAATCAACTTGATTAAGAACCAAACGTCCGTGCTGAAGGCAAACCTTAGGGTTTGGATCCACAGCTGAAGTGGTCTGCAGTTTGGATTTGTTTCTACTCTCTTTCACATTGTGATCACCATTTTTTTGCTACTTTTGACCTAGTCAAGAACAAAAGTTAAGGATATGGAAAAGATATATGGCAAGGAATCAAAGTGCTTCAAACCAAAGTGCCAGCATAAGTACCTTCTTCCATGAATTATCCGCTAAGATTCCAACTTCAATCTCTGTCTTTGTGCCTGGCTTTTACTAGCATCGTCAAAGCTCTACACAATTTAGATATTATACATAAGATTTCCACAATAAATCCGGAATATGTGTCGCGACTTGTATATGTATTTTGTACCACGGCAGTATAATCTCCACAACAGTTTTTCGGACCGGAGGTAGTACATGATACGCAACGGTGTAAAGGTTAGAGCATCTTACTATGAATAGATCATTTTGTTGTTCATCGTCGAGCAGTGCAGTCCCGAGTTGGACATGATCTGCCTTGTTATTTGCATAGTCAGTCTTCTTATTTTCTTCACTGCTGTCGAAATGTTGACCACAGTCAGAGTCATACCCACTGTCATGTTCTTGTCAGCATCACCTAGTTTAGGCCTCTTGTTTGCCTCTTCATGTGCCCTTTTGACAGGCCCAAAAGTTCTTTTACCCGTCACCTTAACTGAATCTACATTCCCCTCGGTTTGTCATCCTCCAGTTTCCTCAAGGAATCCTCCAATTCTTCATAATCAAGCCGTGTTTCCTCATAAGTTGCATCTGCACGCTTTTTCATAGCACGCTCCTGTAGATAAGAGAGGAAATATAATGATGGTGCGATACAACTAAGGCAAAATTATATTTAATAAACAAATGCACAACAGAACCACAATGTAAAACTGAAGACGCACCATGAAAGGCAATGAAAAAACTCCAGACTTTGGGATCACATTATCTTCTTCAATCACTTTAAGAATCTTTTCCTTCCCTCTATTCAGAAGCTTGCTTCCATCATCATCTTCGTCGTCGTCGTCATCTGAACTTTCATCACTACTACTAGAATCATTTTTTACGGAATTCATTTTTCTAGTAAGAAGAGCATGCTGTTGGAGTTGTGCTGTAATAGCATCTCGCGTGCCTTCGTCTTGAACAGACAAGCCACGCTTCAAGATTCGCTTCGCCCATTTCGAATTATTCTTGTGCTTCAGAGTCATCCTTTCCTGAAAACAGTTGTGAGATAGATTAGCACATTCACGAGGGGGGTCAACGAGAGAATTCTCAAAATAAACAACGAATTACCTCTGCACGCTTAAATTCAAGTTTCATAGCAGACTCTTTTGCAGCTTCGGGATCTGCCTCCAAGTCTGCTGAGGATGCTTTCCGTTTGTCCTTCTTCAACAACCTATGATATGTCCTAGACTTTATTTTTTCACACGTTTTGCTTTCATCTCATGCCGAAACAGAAGGCTGCGCATTTTTGCAAGACGGTTTTGACGCTCTCTCACATCTTCCACATCCATCTACACACATATATGAATATATTTAGCATATAAACCTCTGAATTCAGAAGCTTGAAAATCACATATTATCACTAAAGATGCTCAGTCAGCAAAACAATAAGCATTAACACTCATATAGTACCTAACAAAAGTGAGATAAGGCAACATACCTTGTTAAGTTCCAGGATTTTAGCACCATCATTCTTGTGTGCTTCCATAATTTCTGTGCTGTGTAGAACCTCAGCCATCTGCTTCTCAAACGTTGTCCTTGGTTCAAATTTGCTAGCAATTGCTCCAACAGTACTCATACCTACGTTCGTATCATTTTCGAAGTAGAGTGTGGGAGCTTCCCGGTTGCTCTTAACTAACCGCTCCCACTTGCTGATATCGTGCCTGGATACCTTGTACGCCGCCTCACGGCCAAGCTTATCCCTCTCGTTTTTTGGAAGTGGTGGCTGCACGACCATTGCCTTTTTCTCCTGCTGCTGGACCCTCTTGCGTATCTTGCTAAACCCAGGCTTATCCTGGATATCATCTATGAGATCATAAATTGTTACCGGACCATCTCCATCTCGAGGCTGCAAAGACAGCTCTTGTGTCTGTTTCTTCTTCTTCTTCTTACTCCCTATTTAAGAATGACAAAATTTTGATTTAAATTTATTTGCTTTAGAATGTCCTGACAAAGACCAAACTTTCAAGCAGCATATTTTAGCTTCAACATCTTTTAAAAAACTATAACAATGTGTAAGAACTAGCAAAACAAAGAGCCAATTCTATTAAGCAATTCAGCAACAAGCTCCTATTTAACTGTCCAATATGCCCCCAGATATATTACCATCAAACGCTTCTTTAGGCATTCCTGTCGTCTCGTGGAGTATCCTTATCTGCTTCTCCTCATCGCCATCTCCGCCATCATCTTCTTCCATATCCTCGCCTTCATCCGAAGGCACATCCTCGTCCTAAAATACAGGCACACACAATTTTACTATAGCTTGCTTCCAAACATACATGTAATTTAACACCATCTCAAGATAGAACTGAACGGACATCTTTGCTACTACTACTAGCAAACACCTCACCAATTTATGCTCGGAATGCAAACGCAAAGTCGCATCTCATCACCAAATCAGAAAGCTAAAACCAAGCTTACAAGAGAGAATCGGCACGTACCTCATCTGAGCCTTCGAGGTCGAACTCGTACTCGTACTTGGCGACGTTGTCGTAGCGGTCGTTCTTGCGGGCCTCCTCCTCGGGCACCCCCTCCTCGTACTCGTACACGTCCCCGGCCACCACATCATCCTCGCCCTCGTCGTCGTCGTCGTCGTCGTCGTCGGAGCCTCGGTCACGGGCAGGTGCCAGCGCCTCCAGCTCCCGGCGCAGCTTGTTGGGGAGATGAGGCCCGTGGCTGCGCTTCTCCCCGGGCTTCCCCGCCCTACCCCTGCCCCTGCCGCCCCTCATGGCGCCGCGCGATGCCCTGGGGGCCAGGGCTTTGGTTCTAGCCTTCGGCTTGGGCTTCGTTCCGGCCATGGCGCCGGCGGTGGCTGGGATGCGTGCTCGATCGGCGTCGGCGGCGCCAGGTTTAGGAGGCGGAGGAAGAGGGCGATGCCACGGCAGATCTCGGACCTTAATTCGCTTCCGCAAACCCCTTCGTGGGCCGGCCCAATAAGATATATCTCAAGTTTTCAGTTTTTCTGGTCTTTTCGGTTCTTTTTTCTGCTCTTTTTTTTTTTGAAACGAGGCAAAAGCTTTGCCTTTTATATTGATATAGGAGAAGCAAACATGACACGGTCAAGACCAAAAAAGAAAAAAACATACATGACAGGGCGTACTAGTCGAAAGAAAAGTAGCCCCCCTAGGATCCAAATCACCCTACTCCGTCTATTCTCTCAGAAAAATATATCGTCATATCTTCAAAACGCAACTACGCGGCGCGATCTGGGGGTCGAACCCGATCAGGCGGAGACGTCCAACGCCGACAGAGGCGGGAAATCGCTTCCCCTTGGGCCAGCAAGGCCAATCAAAGCTTCATTCGCTGCCGTCATGGACGGCAAGTTCAGCCTGAGGAGGGTCCTCACACCGCTGATTGCCGAATCAGAGAACGGAGCCTTCTTGCAGGTGTTCATGAATTCTTTCGTAGCCTCCACCAAGGGCATATCTCCAAAGTCGAGTCCCATTTTCTTGTGGAGGACATGCTTCGCTTTGCCAACCGCGGAGAGTTGAGGCCTCGTGGCGAGCCTGCTGCTACGACGGCCGGGGGCGGGAAGGGCCGCATCAGCACGTGGCATTCGCGGAATAGGCGTGGGCAGCAGCGGCACAACCGGCAGGCTGAACAAATCCGCGACACTACGTATCACGATGCCAGATGAGGGAGTCGTACCCGCAGCGTCTACAACATCATCATCACTGTCGTCATCAGCCTCGCCATCGAGGAGGTTTCCAATCGCAGCAGCTTCCGCGTCAGCGTCAAGGACGTCTGCGACGGGCTGAAACTCCCTCCTCGCCCAGACGCCCACCTCCTCGCCGTCCAGCAGTAGCTCCTGCTGATCCTGAACCGCGAGGCATGGTGGAAGTTCCTCCATCTCCTCGTCCTCATCATCCTCACTGGAGAATCCCCCGTCGCACAGCGCGTCACCAGGCGAGATAAACACCATGGTGAGGCCATCCACGCTCTCCACGTCCACGCTGGGATGTCCCCCCTCGCACGGCGCGTCACCGTGCGAGGGCAGAACGGTGAGGCCCGCGTCCGGAGAAAGGAGCGGGTGACTACTAGACATCAATGGGGAGCACTCCAAAGCCGGACGAGAGACCTCCGGGACCACCTCCCCGGGCGCATCCGACAACAGGCACAAAAGCACCTCCGACTCAGCCTTCTTGCCGTCGCCGACCTTCCCTTGCATTTGCAGCATCCCCAAGCCAGTTTTCTCGTTCTCCGCAGAGAGCACGTCGTCCACGCTCATCTTGTAGCACCTCTCATTAGCCGACACCCTCGATGGCAAAGTGTAGAAACACACATCCATCGCAGTGTGCGCATGATCCTGGTTGCTGAGCGCGAGGTCGCTGGAGTTAGAGCTTGTCGACGCACTCTGGGCGTGGCGAGCTTGAGTTGGCGAAGCAGAGCGCCGGCCAGCGGGCTTTATCTTCGACGTGATGAGACGCCGAGCGAGAGGACCAAGAGCAGGGGCCGGAGCAGCGACTGGATCCAGCAGGGAGGCGAATGGCGGTGGCGCCACCACAACATTCAAGAGCAGGTGTCGCGGGACGGAGCCCAGCGCGGGGGCGACACGGTCAGCGGGGGCAGAAGCTTCGAGGTTGAGGGAGCCCGTGATGACGCTCCGGAGACGTGGCGAACTCGCTCTCACGCACGCCGGCGGAGAGGAGAGATGACGGAGCTCGGGGCAGCCTCTTGCCCAGTGGCCGGAGCGGCCGCACCGATCGCACCTAATCGGGTCGCGGCAGGCGAAAGTGAAGTGCTCGGTGGCGTTGTAGCGACGACAGCGACGAGTGGAGCCTTTTGGGGGAGAGGCCGATGCAGAGTTGTGGCGCGATTTGGAGCGGTAGCTGCTTGGCTGGAAGCAATGGCGAGATGAAGAAGGAGCGGGGCCGAAGAGAGGACGGCGGCGTAAATGGCCGGTTGCCAAAAGCCTAGCCTCCCGCTGCTCCCGACGCGAAGCGACGAGCGTCCAGGGCACCTCCGCAGGGTACGGGCTAGCGCCGGCCTCCGCCGAGCTAGGCATGACGCTCCGATTTGACTCGCCATGAATACGAGCAGCAGAGGGAGCAGCAACGTCTTGGATGCGCGGGGCAGGAATGGCGAAGGAGACCCGGTGTCGCTGACGCACAGGAGCACGCGCATTGAAGGCGTCGCGGTGGCGAAGGATGCCCGCGAGGGGCGAGGCCACGCTGGGGCAGCCACGCGAGCGCCAGGCTGCCAAAGCAGCATTAACCTCGCTGCAGACGCGGGGCGGCGGCGTGGACAGGCCGAAAATCCCCGACGCGGCTTGACTTCGCGGCGCAGCGCAGCAGGGAACGCGCCGACGCCGGACACGGACGGCGCAGAGATGATGAAGAGCGCGTGGTCGAGGCGGGGGCCCGGCGCGCCGGCCGGGCGAGGAGCTTTCCGTTGACGGCGGCGGCTTCATCCGATCCAGATCCACCACGCGGCTTCGCGAATCCGAGATAAGCTGGCCGGAAATTTAAGGGGATAGTGGCAGGGGTGGCGGCAGAGGTCTGGTGAAGGCTGTGGAGCTGGAGCACGCGGGGGAGGCCGGCGGCGGCGACGACGGGCGGCCGCGCGGGCGGTCGCCCCGCGAGTCGCGGGAGCTAAACCTAACGGGCATCTCTTTTTTTCTCGCTGAACCGTATCTCTCTTTCTGCTCTTTAGAATGGCGTTCTGGTTCCGGCTCCCGTGTGTATATTCTCCTGTTATATGTTTCAAAAAAAAAAAAAATTATTCATGGTTCATTAATGGGATTCAGTGTATGAATCTTGTGCAGTTGCGACTATGGAGCTACGACGCAGATGTGAAGATAAAACATGTAGAGTACCATTATTCACTCGCTAACTAAGAAGTGGAATCCGATGCATCTCAGAAACTTAGCATAGCAGCACCACCTCAACAATCCGATGCATCTCAGAAACATAGCATAGCAGCACCAATGAACACTAGAAGAAATACGGGGTGAACGGTGAAGAATGCATTGGGTCAAGCACCGCGGAGCGATGTCGAGAGCGCGGATTGGGCGAGCGTCCTCGTTGTGAAGGCGTTTGTGACCCACGACGATGCACCTTCAGGCTAGCAAGGCACTCCGCTGCTGCCGGCTATGACCGGCTTCCTCGACTCGATTCGCCATTCTCACCACAGGTGTGCAGCCCATTCGTTATGATTCTTCAATTTCATTTTTTCTGTTCTCGTCTTTTGTCTTTTTTTTTTGGGCTTTTAATTAAAAAAAATCAAATTTGAATAAGATATTTTTGTTAAAGTTGAGCAAGGTTGAAAACAATGTTTTGAAGGCTTAAACGTATCTCCTTCATGTACTCCTCTAATCCCCTAAAAAAACTACTCCTCTAACATCCGCATGGTGATCCAAGTAAACCATGAGCAACTTGTGCTCTGCTCGGTTCTCCTTCTCCAAGTATAAATATACATGAAATGAAAAAAAAATCAAGGTAAATGCAATAATATCGTTTAATCAGTACATGTAATTATATCGTTTAATCAGTACATGTAATTTAGTGGCTCACATTTTTCATTTATGCTGCTACATGACACAAAGTCCCACTGTGATCGCAATTAGCGGTAGCATCCACACCATGCATGAGTCATGAGATGATGTGTTCGTGCTAAATGGGTAGCTAGGTAGCTAAATATATTTTGCTGCCGATCGATGATCTATCTAGTGCAGGATGGGAGGGTGGCAGTAGGGTCCCCTGAGCCACCCGTCGCCGACGAGCTTATTGACGGCCTCCGTCGGGTGCACGCCGTCCCACGACTCGTGCCTCCACGGGTCCGCGCACGCCGTGGCGCCCTTCATCCCGCACCGGGCGTCGAACTCGTAGTTGTACGCGCCGCCGCCGGCGCCGCAGCACGCCGTGACACGAGTGGTGAAGCCAAAGCGCGCCGGGTCGCGGAGCATGTCGACGGCGTGGGTGTAGAGGTCGGCGTACATGACCCGAACCGCGGAGCCGTGCCTGGCCCGGACGCCGGCGAGCCTGTCCTGGACCAGCGAGTTGTGGTACATGGCGAGGTCGTTGAGCGGCTTGAGGCACCCGTGCTCGTCGTAGTCGGACTTTTTGGCGCTCGGGAGCATGGTCAGGTAAAGCGCGAAGCACCCGATGGGCAGCGTCCCCGGCACCACGATGTCCACCGCGCCCAGCTCGATCAGCTTCTCCACGCCGGCGGCGATGTTGTCTGCGATGTTGGGGGTGTAGTTCCTGGCCCGGTCGACGAAGAAGCCGAAGAAGAGCATGGCGTTGTAGTCGTTGCCGCCGATGGAACCGAGGAAGAAGAGGGATTTGGCCAGGTAGGGCTTGCATGTCTGTGGCGTGCCGCCGCAGATGCGAGGGAGGAGGTCGTGGAACCACTGGAGCTGGACGTTGAGGGCGCCATTGTTCCAGATCGGGTAGCCGAGGCCGATGGACTTGAGGAAGTCGAAGTCGAGCGCCGTGGCGCCGACGATGGCCATGTTGGCGCCCTTCCGGAAGTCGGCGCTGGAGAGTTTGGACGGCGGGAGGAGCAGCAGGCCGAGCGACTGGGCGAGGAAGTCGACGACGAGGCGGCCGTCGGAGCAGCGGCAGGTGGGGTGGCCGAAGTAGGTCATGCCGTAGGGCGGGTTGGCGAAGGTGAGAAGGAGCTGCGCCGCCGCCGACTTGTTCACGCATATGTTGCCCGTGTCGGAAAGCGAGTCGCCGAAGCTGAACATCGCGTTGTACCGCATCCCATCGCCGTCTGCGGACGCGAGCAAGAAGAAGCGGCTGGCAACGAGGAGGAGGCCGGCGGCGGCAATGGCACTTGTGACTCGCGGAGACATGGCCGGGAAGGTCGATTGTGCACGCACTCCGGCTACCCAAACGTGAAGATGTAAGTGAACTGTGCACGCACGCATGGCATGTATATATCGTCGCGCTCAGCCCGTCCACGTGTGAAAAGTAGAGCTGATCCGAGCTCGCCGATCAGGTCGGCCGGCGGCCAGCTGTCGACGCCGAACAACAACCTCTACCGACCTCGGCTTAATGCCGGTTTTGGACGCATGCTGCCGATCAAGCTGCGTCTCTCCGGTCACTCAACTGCCCTCCTAACAAGTTCGTCGTCGTCGCTCATTGCTGTCGTGCTAGTGCGCCCACCGACGCGAAAGGTTTTGTGGCGAACAAAACATGGGCCCGCTGGGCGCACGCCATGAGAGCCCAATGGCCGATGCTTCTGTCTGGGGTATGGGCCGTAATTGTGCTTGTCTGTTAAGAACCTTTTGGTTCAAAGGATTTTTTTTAAAGTAATTATATATACTACCTCCAATCTGGTAAAATCTATTATCTATATCTATACTACTATTAAAAGAGCAAACTTGTGTTGTGCTGTGTTGATACATTAAATCTGAACCGTTCAATATCGATCAACGATCCAAATCGCAATTCAACACAAATCCTCAAGTCCCGAAACGGTATTTGCCTCTTTGGGCGTTTTACACCTTAGCAACGAGTAATAGTTACCCCTGGGCCGAGGCGAGACGGCGGGCGAGCAGCTCCGGCATGCTGAGTTCTTAAAAGAGCAAACTTGTGTTGTGCTGTGTTGATACATTAAATCTGAACCGTTCAATATCGATCAACGATCCAAATCGCAATTCAACACAAATCCTCAAGTCCCGAAACGGTATTTGTCTCTTTGGGCGTTTTACACCTTAGCAACGAGTAATAGTTACCCCTGGGCCGAGGCGAGACGGCGGCGAGCAGCTCCGGCATGCTGAGTTCACGCGAGACGAGGAGATGGCGGCGCCGCAGTTCTCGGGGGCCAGGAGGCGGCCGGAGGGAACAGAAGAGATCGAGCGCGGCCACCAGCCGGCGAGCGGAGCCAGGCGGGAGCGCGCGCGGTAGCCAACGGCGTGACTGTGAAATCCAACGAGGTGCTCCCGACCCTGGTACCTCGGTAGCGCGCCGGCACGGTGCAGCATTGTCGACTCCTCCACCAGCGAGCGGCCCGCCACGAGCTCTGCCACAGACCGCGTCGCTGGCCTGAGAAACTTGTCATCAGGATCGATCAGTGTACGGGCGTCGGGGACCTCACCTACCATGGATTGATCAGGACTGCCGGCTGCCTCCCAGTGTAATCTTATCCATTGGCTAAGATGTATGATGTATCCCTTGGGCAATATCCGTTGTTTTTTGGTATGGACAATTACGATAACAGTGCTTAGGCAGAACGTATTTGTATGCGATGGAGCTTTAATATTGCTTCGAGAAGCTAATTCCAAGAACAAGTCAGTTTCAACATCATCATGCATCTGGTTTTTCCCTTTGCAGGATTTCAAAGGTAATTCATACAACAATTCATTTTGCATTTTTTTATAGATGGCGGAGCCACTAATTTTACAATTTGGTTAAAAATCATTGACTAATTTTTTTTTTTTGCTTTTGTTGCCTTGTTTGCATATTATTCGGATAACTGTAGCAACATTGATGTTAGGTTTAAGGATCATAACGCATGTTCATAACGGCCTTGGAAGGACATCATAGTATCCAATGAATTATGAAACATCTTTATTTAAAATTACAGGTCCAAACATTAGTGTGTAAGCCGTCTCTTAGTTTTGAAACTTTTTCGCATGACTCGAAGCATCTGCATAATTTGTGTCATCCAGAAATTTGAATGGTATTATAATTTGACTCCCCCTTACATATAAGCTAAATTCGGCATTCAGGTAGGATTTACAAAATCCTTCTCACTCCCTCCTACACACGGGAAGTCTATGAAGCTCCTCCTTCCTTGCCCGCGGGACGCCACGTGGATCCGTCAACAACAAGAACATATTTCGTGAAAGCATAAGCGTTGCCTCATTTAATTGTGAAAACGTGCGTTGCACGCACATGTTAACTAGTATACTAAAAGCAAAATGAGTTAGTTTTTCGAGCCACCACGTTAAGCCACATCATCTAAATTAATTTTAGTTGTTAGATCTAAAATATATGGCCAAGATACAACAAGATATTTATAGTTACGTAACCTCAAGTTTTAGACTGACACGTTTCAATCTGAACTTACCAACAATAAGGCGTGGATCTAAAAAAAAGAAATAGGAGGCAAACAGGTACGTAATACATATAAGCGATTGGCTGGGCTTATCCAATCTCCAAAAAAAAAAAACAATGAGCGGCATGTCAAGGTGCTCCTCCAAAATAAAACATCTGCGTCGCGTCGAAACAAAAGGAACTTTAGCACATGTACGTCACGTTCAGATCCACCGGGTTTTTTCTTTCAGCTTTCTCACAAACAAAAATCCCGACTATATGATCAGCATTTCTTTTTTTGCGAAACACAATACAACGCAGACGCTCACATACACGCGCAAACACTAACTCCTATGAACGCACATACGCACACCCTACCCCTATGAGCACCTTCGAAAGACTGAGCGGACGGTTGGGTCTTGAGATTGACAAAGTCACAACGGACGCCTCGCTGTCGACGGAAACGTCGCCTCCCACTTAAGAATATTCCGCCTAAATGAGAAACACCAGCGTCAAACCTGGGGTTTGAACTCTGGTGGGTTTAGGGGTACAACCACCCTCCTAACCATCTTGCTACAGGCAAGTTCTCTATGATCAGCAATTTGTTTGGTCAGATCGGGTTCAGCACGTCAAACGTTTAGTGCAATAAAAGATCAGCGTGTCCAGCCCTTCTCAGTATGAAAAATAAAATCCGTGCATAATACTAATTGAGAATATGTGATACACGTGAAACAGGTAGGAGTTACTATCATAACAAAGTACTAAAAACAACGACAAAAATAATTTGGAGTCGTGGAAATTTAAAATTAATGAAGTCACGCCATTAATTACACGACGTACATTATTTTTGTTATTGAGTACACATAAATTGATAAATGACAAATTTATTCAACCTCAATCAGACGAACACTCTACCAAAACACCTTTGAGAGTCGTGGAATCTTAATATTAATAAAATCACAAAATTAGTCTCAATATCAACAGGAACGTCCCGGACACTAAAAAGATACGAACTTAAGAGGGCTGAGTCAACGCCTATATATCCTCACGAGGATTTGAATAACCTTCCGGTGATATTCCGATTTAATGAGACACGAAGCATCAAACCTTCAAAATTAATATAGAGACAAAATTAGTGGACACAAGGAATGTCGGCCCTCATATTATAGGATATACATAAATGACAAATTTATTTGATCGCCCTCAGACCAACACCCTCACAAAACGCCATCTGAAGGTGAAATTTAATATTAATAAAATCACAACATTAGCGCACTATCAATGGGACATCCCTCACACTAAGAAAATTACAAACTTAATAAAGCACACATGGCTGGTCCAACATCTATTATCACAAGAATGTGAAAGAACTTCCATTAAACAAATATCCCGACTTAATAAGACACAAAGCTTTAAACCTTCAAAATTAACGAAGATACAACATTAGTCGACCCACTATCTATGGGAATGTCCTTCATACTATAAAATATTTCGCCTTAATGATTCATATAGGGTTAACTACCCATAGATTCCTGCTTGATATGTTTCATATTGAGTATCCATACATGGTATGCCAATACTATTTTTAACCCGAGTACATGAAAAGCGTACACTTAACTTTTATGATTTTTTTTACGGTTATTGTTTGGTTTGCATGGTAGACATTTTTTACTATTGTATGTGTCATTTCAATTGCACAACAAAACTGGAGACTTATTAACATATAGTTTTGAACTATGCTATCTAAACCACATAATCATTTTGCATAACACAACAAATATATGCGCCAGGGTTTGTAGAACCATAGAATATACAACATAACAAGCCAAGTGTGTGATAAGTTAGATTCGTCCTTCTCAAATTTTGACTATTTATGTATACACATGTTAACGAATATGTCTAGAACTGAACAATTTGTTCGTAGCAACATATTCATATAAAAATAGTAGCCAATGTTTTAGCATGTTCATGTTTGTAAAGTGTTGCACATTGTGACATGCGATGGGATAATGAGAGAAAGAAACATAAAAAACATAAGGATAAATTGTTTTATCTTAATTCAACAAGTTTTTAATCTAAGATAACTTCCCAGTGTACTGATCTAACATTATGTAAGAACTATAGTTCAATTTACAGATCCAGTAACACTTAAATAGATGTTTCAACATATGGCATGATAATCATTTGATCACAAATTTCACACTGCCAATGATATTACTCGCATACGTGATATTTTGCTTACCGTAACATTTGCAGTATTTGTTGAACAATTTTACTTATTGTCACATAGTAGGAAATAGAGTGATATCAATGAAATAAATATTGTTATTTTTGAACACTTTGAACCAACTACCGATGATGCCCTCGCATTTGCGAGGGCCACCCTGCTAGTTGTCTGAAAACAATACTAAGCTGGTACAAATTTCTGTATGAAAAAACTCTGTACAAATTTATATACATATCACTACAATCTTTACGATCAGGGGAGTAGAGCCATTTGGTTAAAAGAAATGAATCGTCAAAAAAAAATCATGGATTGATTTCTTACACTACAATACAATAAAATTGCTAGTAAGCGGCGAGACACCCTGAAATTCTTACGTGTTTATGACATTGACTGAATTCTTATAGAACTTTCATTTTCTTTTGCTGCGATGGAATCAAACAACACCCCTATATTTTTGATTCACGTAGAATCCAGATGTCATGTACTATTACAATTATTGTAATATTCCTATTATTTATTTTTCAGATCCTGCAAACCAAAAGGCCTTTTTACGTCCAAGTGGCTGTGTAATTTGTACGAACATAGAGAGCAGCGAAGCAATCTGCAGCTCCTAGCTTGGAACCAGGTTGGTCAATGTTGGACGGGAAAAGAAAACTTTGAAGCTTGGTTTCGTGGTACTTCTGATTGCGATGTTGTGCTAGTGCCAGCCAACCAACTACCAAAGGACATTCCGGTATCTCATCAAGCATGCATCGTTCTTTTCGGGGAAGCAGATGATTGCTACATGTCGATCAGTAAAAAACACGAGTTCTTGTATATTTTCCTGAGCAAAATACGTTTTCTTCTGTTGTACTGCTAGAGTTTGATCATTTTCAGTCAAAAAAAAATGACTCGATGGTTTTCAAAGGTCATTATCAATCTATCATGTTCTACTGATTAACTGTTGCGGCATCGATCAGACTTTCAACGTCCTCGCCAGTCTAGAGGTGGTACTACTTCGGTGACATAATTTTGATGCTTTCTTTTGGCGCCAATGATTAATTTTGGTTGTGTACGCGCTGGACCTTGAATGTTCCAACTACACTATACTGCACTGAACAAGCTTTCAATTGAACACATCATAATTCATAAATAGCCGCCGATCGCATTCCACCCAAACGCAAACTACACGAGAATTAAAATGATGCTTATCCTCGCAGCACTTCTTCTTCATCATCTTTTCAGCTAATTAAAATATTAAAATCGCGTCCCCAGCTTTGGGGAGCTAGAGACTGTCTTCTCTAGGATAGGATGGCCGGGTGGCAGTACGCCCCGTTGAGCCATCCGTCGGCGATCTTCTTGTAGGCCGCCTCCGTGAGGTGGATGCCGTCCCAGCTCAGCGAGGACGCCGGGCTGCCGCACGCGGACGCGCCGGACATGCCGCACCTCGCGCCGTTCTGGTAGTTGTACTTGCCACCGCCGGCCCCGCAGCAAGCCCTGAGGTTGGTGCTGAACCCTGCATGCACAAACAAACACAATTAGTGTTAGCAAACACAAAGACGACCGGAGCCGAGGAAGACGACGGAGGAGTAGCCCGATCAGACGATCAGTAGTGAGGAGGTATACCGTAGCTGGCTGGGCTCTTGACCATGTCGTAGACGTGGCCGTAGAAGTCGGCGTACATGATCCTGGCGCCGGGGTACTTGCTCTGGAGGCTGGACACCTTGCTCTTGAGAAGCGAGTTGTGGGTGGAGGAGAGCGCGTTGAAGCGCTTGAGGCAGCCGTACTGGTCGTAGTCGCCGGCGTTGGAGGTCTGGTAGAGCGTGAGGTAGATGGGGAAGCACCCGACGGGGAGCACCCCGGGAATCACGACGTACTTGGCGCCCATGCTGAGCAGCTTCTCGGCGCCGGCGCCGATGCCGTTGACGATGGTGGAGGCCTGCCCCGCCGCCTGCTCCGGCGTGTATCCGCCGAAGAGCTGCGCGTTGTAGTCGTTCCCGCCCAGCTCGCCCAGAACGAACAGGGAGTTGGATAGGTACGATTTGCAGCCTGTGCGAACAAGTACGTGAAGTTAATGGCGCCCGTGATCATGCATGGGGCAGGTAATTAACCATATTCTCTGGCCTGGACCAGGCGGCGTTAATGGCGATGGCGAGGGTGAACGGGATTAATGGCGCTGCTTGTTACTTACTGGAGCCGCAGACGGAGGGGAGGAGGTTCTGGAACCACTGGATCTGGGTGTCGAGGGGCCCGTTGTTCCAGATCTTGTCGCCGACGCCGAGCGACTGGAAGAAATTGGAGCCCATGGCGGTGGCGCCGATGATGGCCATGTTGGCGCCCTTCTTGAAGTCGGCGCCGCCATTCTTCGACGGAGGCAGCAGAGGCAGCCCAAACCTCTCAGCTGCAAAAACAGAGCATGTCGCGTCACGTGCTGAAGCAGAGCATATGCATCGCAGAACAGAACAGAGGGAAGTGCTCTGTTTTTTGGAGGGAAAATGGCGGGTTCAAAAGGCGGCGGCGAGTTTATGTACGTACCGAGAAAGTCGACGACGAGGCGGCCGTCGGAGCAGCGGCAGGTGGCTTTGCCGAAGAAGGTCTCGCCGTAGGGTGGCTGGGTGAGGGTGAGGCCGGCGGGGGGACCGTTGACGCAGAGGTTGCCGGTGTCGGACATGGAGTCGCCGAAGCTGAAGATGGCGTTGAACTTCTGGCCGGACACGGCCAAGAAACACGAAGAGAAGACCACGAGGAGCGCCACGAGCAGCGGAGACGACGCCATTGTTGGCTAGCTGGGAACACTGATCGCTCTAGGGATGGATGGATGAGTGATGAAACTCCGTCGGGGCTGAGCGGCTTATAAACACGGCGCGGCGCCGGTGGTTCGGTAGCACGTAGCTGTTGATTGCGCTATTAGCTGCCTACCTCGCATCAATCATCCTTCACAAGGATTAACTAACTAACTAATACTCCTGACTAAAGTATACCTATGTGGCTATGTCACTGGGTTGTTGTGCATGCATGAACTCTTCTTTTTTCGTGTTCGTAGCACTTTCCTCTCTGATTCCATTTCATCCTCGTGCACAAATGTTCTGTCATATCAGTACATCAAATCTGTATCTTCCTTTAACCCAGTTACTACTCCCTCCATTCTAATTTAGATGACTTACATGTGGATTTATATAGACATGTTATATATATAGATACATCCAAATGGAAGTCATCTAAATTGGAACGGAGGGAGTATCTTTTAGCTAGTTCTAGGCTACACATGGTTTCAATTGCAAGGAGAACGTATAATCCCCACACGAGACATGCAGAAGTTTTTTTTTTCCGAACAGACATGCACGTTGGGTTATTCTCCTTATCGAAGAAACACAACCCCCCCCCCACACACACACACACGAAATCTCACTAATTTTCTGGTAAACCTCGACATATGAAGCACCCCCTCTACAACTTTGCCACATCACAACCCAGCCGCAACCATAGGCTCCTCCACGATCTCATCCCTAGCCGTCCGACCCCGCCTCCCATGACCGGTGCTCTCATCTCTAAAGTTTTTCACCTATTTTCCACTAATTAATTAGACATTATGTTTTTCTTAATTAATAGATGAGACAAATATATTTCCTCCGTTCAGTAACAAAAAATTGTCACACAATGGAGAGAAGGTTTATGTAGAATTTTTGTCTCGAAAAACGGAATGCTCCCCTACCGATGCTTTTTGACATCTCACAGCTTAGGCAGATTGCTTAGCTATGTCGGTCTTATCTTGACAACTTGACATTAGGGTGGAGTAAACATGTTGTCTGAATCTCTGGGCTATTAGTACACAACCTGATTTGCTTCCCTTGATTAATTTGTGTATGTTGTTCCATGAAAGCAGGGACACAAAAGCGTGACCTAGTTTTCATTAGTCCCACTCTTTTATTTCCAATCTGTGCGAGGATCGATCACTAAAGGGAAAATGGCCAGTTATATGTAGCATGGCCATGGGCGTATAATACGATAGACATGAAAGTCTCATCGGTGCTAGTCTAGTTGGACTCTAGGAGGATGGCCATGCATGCTAGCATTATATACAAACACAACCACCTAATCATTCCATGCATTATAACTTTCATTATAAAACATGAGGAAAAGAGTACATACCCTATCCGCTTTCTGGATCCATCCTCTATAATGAAATAGTGTATTTACAGGCAGACGCCCGACTCCGGTGAACTCTACCTGCTTTCTGGATTCCTGCGTGAGAGGACGACTAGTCTCTCTCATATGATGGTGCTATGTGCTCACTGCATATAACTACCAAAAAGCTTTGTAAAACTAGTAAGGTAACGAACAAACGATGCATGAAAGGGCTGGTCTCTCTCGTATGATGGTGCTATCATCTCACTACATATAACTTCTGAAAAGCTTTGCAAACCAACTAAAATAACGAAAAAAACGATCGATTATCTATCCAATGAAAAGGAAAAAAAAAAGGAGAAAAGAAGCATAAGAATTTGATTAGGTAATGGATTCCATCGTCGAGACAGAGCCATCATGATAACATGCATATACATGTTGCGTGCTTCCAGAACCCATTGCTAATTGGCAACTAGTCCTCTGGTCGAATTTCATGGCCAAAAAGCCGTGCTTCTCCATAAACAGAAAGCCACAACGACCACATCAGCTAGCAGCCAGCCAGCTAAACAGCACCGGTGGTTATTGCAATGGTGTCAATCAGACGGCACCATTTTGCTTTCCTCCTCCTCTTTTCCTGGTTCAGGAAGGAAGCTAGCCATCAGCAGGTCAAACAGCATTGTCAGCAAACAGCATCGATCTCTGCATGCAATGAAATGATGTGAGGCTACACTAACACACACACCAACTCTTGTGTGTTAGTGGTAGTTACAGACATCTAAGCTGAAAATCTCATTGGCAACCTACACCGGCCAGCTGAACGTACAACAACTCCACTATCGATCCCCGGATTTGAGCGAGACGAACAGCAGAGGACATGCATGCTGACTGCAAGTGCCAACGGCTGGTGTCTGCCGGGTAGATGGCGTGTCAATTCCTGAGCTAACTTGGTAGGAGTACTGCACTGGATATGTTAGCTAGGGCATGTGATGTCACATGTGCAAAGAGGTAGATTCATGGAAGAACGGCTCGATCACGTACGGGGTCAAACGGTTCCAATGGACTAGTCATAGTACGTGGTCAACATCTAGTAAATGCTGATGGTAGAAAGTGATGGTTACTTTGCTTTGCTATGAGTCGATCGCTCTCAATCATGTTATTCAGTTATTGTACTTTGTTATCCAAAACAGCATGAAATTAACGGGTTAAGCCTGACCGATCAAAATAAAGAGTGATATATAGTCCATGTTCATCAGTCAGTCAGGGTGGTTGGACTGTTTGATCGTGATGATGAATCTTGCATGTATGTGCTCTGTCGTGAGAGTCGTGACCGTGCTTTGACCTATGCGTCATCCTCCGAGAGTGACGTTTTCATCGAGAGAGGACTGCCATGCTTTGCATTATCACATAGGTATATTGGCTGATCAACATCAGATATAGATAGCGCCGAGATGCTTCAGCAAAGTCCAGCGACCAGGAATCGATCAGATAAGATTACCTAGTCATGATATATGGACCGGACCACCGTCTCGAGCTATATTGGCACATCTTTTGACAGCAGCATCTTTTTTCTAAGAAAAAATTTTGTTTCCGACAGCAGCTTCGATTCCTTGCTCCTCCAGTGGTGCTCTTGCGGCCGTGCATTCCAGGAAGAAGGCATATACGCATATGCATCATTGATCACCCTGTCTACTACTCCTGTATACTCTATTTATTTATTTATTAATTTATTTATCTATTTATTCCATAACATGACCAGTTAGTTAGCGAAATGCCACTAGCTTACCAACCAAACCATTTGGTTTCATAATACGGAGTCAGAAAATTAATTCGAGCTACCAGGTTGAGCCGCTTGCTAGCTACAGAACAAGGAGGCAGGTACTACTACTATCACTATACTGTACCAGTAGCTCTCTAGCTAGCTGGACAAGAACCTTTTTTAAAAGCAAGAACATCTTCTTATTCCTCTTTCCCTTCAAAGAATCACTTACAGACAAGCATCACTATAGGAAACGCACAAAACGCCTACGGCGTTTGCGACCGTCGGCGTACCAACTCGGTAGTGTGGGCCCCACAAGACGGTATCCGGACGTTTCCGTCAGCTCACCATACGCCGACGGCAACGCCGTCGGCATCTGCGTGCCACGTGTTGCTATTCTGCTCGTCGTTGGGCGGTTAGACGCCAACGGCAATGCCGTCGGTGTAGAGCGGCCTGTCGCAAAAAAAAAAAAAAAAATCTAGGCCGCCACTCGGTGGGGACTAGCTCAGGACGGGCTGGGGTCGGGCTGGGCCTGCGGCATACCCGTAACTCTCTAGCTAGCTGGGCAAGAACCTTTTTTTAAGCAAGAACATCTTCTTCTTCCTCTTTCCCTTCAAAGATCCACTTACGGACAAGGACTGCGGTACGTTGTGATTAAATTTGGGTGGACTAGCGGAGCTCCAAGGGCCGTCGTTATCGCCGGCGGCAACAGCACCCATGCATGCATGCATATGCATGCGGATTCTGTGTCTTGCAAGCCAACACACGAACGTACTTTCCAATATAACTTCCATACAACACGCTAACAACCCTCCCCTCTTTCCTAAGGTCCGTGCTTAATTAGGTTCGAGACGTGACGGGGAAGCAACCTATGGCTTTTTATAAGAGTATAAAATCACATTAGACCTTCTCGGGTCTGCATGACATGACATTGGCATTTCGAATGGTTGCTACAGAAAATTCAATGGTTAATTGTAAAGTTAAAGGAGTTTGGGGGGCAAGGAATATCACATGACTTTGTATCAATATTTCAAGAAATCAGCAACTTTTGACAATTGACACCAATTTTTTCAATGGATCAACCTGGAGGATTTTTTTTCCGAATGAGCCTTGAGGATTTGTTTCACAAAAATTTAAAACCATAATATTTTCAAAATCAGAGTTTACTTGGAATATTTTAAAGATACTCAAATACTTTTCTCCCAAATGCACCCAACACATTATGGTGTTATGACTAAAAAATATAGCTTGGCAACAATTTAATGTTTGTTTGGTTTCCTCATTCGGCCAAACTAGACCCATCATGTGGTGATTCAGGCTGCTTGGATGTGTTAAAGTTGTGTCCAATATTATGTACGAGTTGGGTTACGTTTGTAACTGGAGTTGTACAATGTGTGGATATGATACGAGTAGTGTTCGAGGCGAACTTTTGTAGCCTGGGCGTCTCAAATAATGAGGGGAAAATCACACGTGTAACTTATGACGACCTGATAGCAACAACGCACAGGGGGAGCCGACGACATGTGTTGGTGCCTAGTGCGGCCAGGATAGCGGTATCAATGGGGAGGAGCGCTCGTAGTCATGCCCCCACAGATGTAGGCGAGTTTACCCAACTATGTTAACAAATCACGATGTCGTTATCATGCTGTGATTGCTTGGTTCTCGGTAGATCAATTATGTGCCTACGGCGGTAACATGATGCTTACATGAGGCCTCTCGCCTCGACAAGATGAACCTAAAGCACCATCGATCACACCCATTAGGAACGGCTAAGACATGTTTCTAGCGAGACTGGTTCGCTCGGGCGTAGATGCTTGCAAGGTGAATTTACTCTGGCAACGAAAAATATGGAGAGAGATCAGGCGATGGGTAACCGGTCAATCTACCCCCACCACCCCCACATCCTCAGACTCTCAACTTTTTCACATGATTCTTGCTTAAACACTGTTTGCCATGATGCACAATTATGTTTTTTAGCAAAGCACAATTATGTTGAAACATTGCTTATTTGGAAACATAAGAGTACATGCCTGCCTCCATAGCAGTTAATTTATCAGTCCTGGTGTTAACAGGTTAAGGTTGATTAACACTAGCTAACTACTCCCACCGTTTTTAATATAGGATGTTTTACCTCCCTGGCTCCCTCACATGTTAACTAGGTGCAAATGCAAATGAGTGAAAATACATATAAAACATGTCAACACACATATACATACATGCGAATGTGGACAATCAGTAAAACATCTTATATTTATAAACGGGGGAGTAACTGTCTGTTCTGAATGATCCATCTTACTGCAATCTTGATTAACTACAACTCGGATCGTTATATTATTAGTGAGACCATACATAACTGCCACACGAAAACAATCAAAATATTTTAGTACGAGATTGTTTTAACTTTTCTATCATTGAAAGCTCCACCTCTCCAACGGCCCTGTGACGGTGATGCCTTCTTATCCAAGGACTATACTCGCATGGCTACGCAAGCAATTCATGTCATGCAGTCGCAGGTCATCGACTCACTTGGACACTCCAAATGGCGTGTTTGAACTTTAAATTACTGTCAAAAGAATAATTTTTCCAGTTCACATAGCTATAAAGATATCAACGAGTGATGATGCAGTCTTGTTTCTTCCAACCCCTGAAGTCCTGAACCCACCACATATTCTTGTGTTTCATGCATACAAGCAACAACCGGGCGTCGGACCTACTGAGAGAGGATAAGGTCGTTTAAAAGGTGCACCTTAACCTAACCAATTCTGAAGAATGTAAGAAAATGAATGTATCTTTGACGCTAGTAGGTTTAGCCTAGCCCAATTAGCAATGGCGACTCATACCGAATACCGGACTGGAGTACCGACAGAAAGAAATGTGGATTCAGAACAGTACCAGTAGAACTGTGGAGGAGCATCGTACAGATTGTTGAACCAATATCATCCCCAAAATATGGTCGATATGACAGAAAAATGACTTGCACCTACATGTTCAGATCTATATGATCAACAGAATCAAACACATTATCTCCTTCGTATAATAATACACCATCCCTTGGTCCCTCATAATTCAATAACAGTGTGCACAAGCTGGTAGCTAGCTTGGCTCTCCTATAATGCGGTAGTAGTTCCATCTTTAATTGGCACCTCGAGTTCTTCCTCATGGATCTGGACCGTCAAACTCTCGAATCGGATGGCTCGATCGACAAGCCATAAGACTATAAGAGGCACCGACTACCGCGGCAGGAATAGGATTGTGGAGGCGCTCAATTTCTAGCCTTTATTGCTCCAGCGAATCTCATCAGCCGGAAGCACTGCACGTATGCCTGCATGGTCCATACGTAGTTGTAAGCTTGCGGATCATGCCTTCCACTTGAGCTGCTTGGCCATTCATGCATCCAGATCATTGCATTGCCCTGCATTGTGCAATCAATCCACCCTTTGCGAAATCGGCCGGGGTGGTGTCATGTAATGGATATATATTTTGAAGGAAAATCAATGCGAGATCGGCCCACCCACCCAGAGCAGTGGCCGATTGTTGTGGTTCAGCCGTGCAGTACATAGGTAGGTAGGATCATTTTGAATTAATCTGCAGGTCACTAGTAGCGTACAAGTCAAGTGGCGTAAGTACTGGCTGCATACGGGTACAGCCGTACAGGTACATATATAAGGAAATACAGTACATGCGACGGTGTATGGGCCGCACAAGGGGCTGGGCCTTGGGGCTGAGAGCTGTGGCGACAATCACGAACTAGACGGGCCGACTCGATCCATGTGTTATAAACTGTGATGGAGGGAGTACATTAGAAATTGAAAGGGGGATTGCCCACATTATAAGATAGAGTGTAGTGTTACTTGATAAGCATGTCATGTCTCGCGCACTACTCTTCCTCCGTGATCGCTCGTTTTGACACGTCCTGATCGCATTCGTGAATTTTGTCACATCAAATTTTGTCTATATTTTTGTTGTTCAAATGAATTTTGTCACATCAAATTTTGTCGATATTTTTGCTGATCAAAAGAACTGAGTACTTAGCTCACGCATACAGCTTAGCTAGTTTGGGTCGTCCTCAGATCGTGGGCTGCTTTTACCGACTCGAGCGTGTACGACGTAGTCCCCATGTTGTACCCCACTCTACGAGATTATTTACAATTACAAGAATAAAATGTTCTTATTTTGTCCACGAGGTTTTCCGCCGAGCACTATAATAATACTATATCTACGAAAACAGAGGAAGCAAATTATACTTAGCAAGCAGGTACTTTACCAAGCAACCAAAAAATAATGATGATGAAAGGCCGAGTGGCATCAATTTTAATTTGAAGAATTGCATATACCAACCGGTTAATTTAACAAAGAACTCGAGCTAGCGGAGATATAGGCCGAGCGCGCATACGTTTTCTGTCATGAACACTCGTAATCCAAAACGTACTATATATACTAATATATACTAGATTCCCCCGGGAAAAAGGCGAAGTGGTATCATCGAGGCTCCGAGGCCTTTAGATCTCCTTGCCTCTCGTCGGCGCCACCGTCGATCTGCTCCGCCTCTGTGGTCTTTGGGCCGTGTAGGCGCGGTGAATCTTGGTCCTCGTCGATGGGAGAGTTTCATTTTCTGGTTTTCGTGTGAAGGGTTTGCTATGGCAGCGCTATGATGGTGGCGACGGCGGCGTCTCCTTTGATAAGGTTTCTCCGGCTTCCCCATCTGGGTAGCGACGTGAGAAACTTGTGGGAGTGGTGTGTTTCTCAAAGATTTCTTCTAGCGGAGGTGATATATGAATTGTTAAGAAGGTTCGTCGGCGGTTCATCCTTCTTCTTTGAGTCCGGTATGGATGTAGTCTTTTTGATCCGTTCGACGACTTCACGTCCACAACCTAATGTTACCAAGAACGTCAAGCCGATTCATGGACTAGCGCAGTAGCATCGCGTCGACACAGTCTGGAGGTTCAAGGAGAAGGAATATCAAGAATCTCATTGTAATTTTTAAAACGTACCTATTGGATGGACTGCTCGATACCTCTCAGGGTTCGGCTGGATGTATTTATATAGGTGTTTTAGGCGTAAGAATTCATTAGATTTCTCGGCGCTAATGGTATAAATTGCGGGCGTGCTAGTATACGATAGTATACAAATAATTATTCAAAACACAATATCATGCAAGGAAACTTGTAGTCTTTATTGATATCTTTATAGAAAGCATACAAGTCTCATTTTACATATTTCTTGTGTAGCATCTGACATATAAACGGCGACTATGTGTAATTCTTAACTCCTAGAACCTCGAAAGGACTTCTAGTTAATTACATCCACAGATCCATCTCCATGGAAAACCTCCGATTATGCTGGCTCAAATGGTCGTCTTCATCACCTACTCATGACTTATGTCTCCCACGACATACAATGTGCAAATATTTTGTAATACGGGCGCAGCCACATCAACTGATTATGAATTTATGGATGTGTATCCCATCAAACGCAGAACTCAGATAAAATCTCATATTTAGGTGTTCGGCCTCATCGGTCATGAACAAGGTATATCATGCCTCGTTGGTCAGGATCAATGTATATATAGAATCCGGCCTCGTCGGTCACGGAATAAGAGTAAACTGGATTGAGATCAGATACTGAGTCTCTGGCTGACGTGCATCCATGTCTATAAACTAGATTCGAACGGCGCGGCTCGCCGCGCGGCGCTTGTTGCTTCTTTGAATTACTTGCCCGTGGATACCACCATTTATACAGATCACTTAAAGGACATTTATATCCGTATGAATTTGAACACAGTTACACAGAGCCTTAGCCAACGGGAAGAAGAAAGCAATTGTCCAAAGAGAATCTGAAGAAATTGGTAAAACATACTAAGAGGTAGCACGTCTTTAGTAGATAGATCGACCAAAATAAAACCGGATGGCGGTGTAACCAAAATAAAACCGACCACGGAATTAATTATACTATATTAATACATTGATAGATAAAAATTGTAAACCACAACAATATGTCTCTTAATAAAAATTAACGTAAAATAGAAAATAATGTGGAGTACATTACTGTGGGGACCCCAGACCGGCAGTCTGAGACCTCCAGTATGCATACATTCACGATCCCATGATCAGTCAGTCGTGAACAACATACTTAAGTTGGCATTGCAGATACATCATTCATTACATAACGAATACACGTTTCGCAAAATCTGGTCACATGACCCAGTCTTAAACAACCGCCACGCAGGGCAGAAAACACATATAGCAGCGGAAAACTTCAAACACAAACGTGGCAAAGCCCAAGTCATGCCTTGACTACCTACAGGCAGCTGACTGGGAAGACGGCCTAGTTCGCAAAGACGTCGACGAACTCTCAATCTTCCGCATACTCCTCATCCTCGACGTAGGTCTTCTAGTTGAGAATCTGGACATTGGAATATCCAGGGACACGGCCATGAGTACAATTACGTACTCGCAAGACATCCCGAATGAAGCTTATAAAATGCAAGTATGCTTATAAGGTGGAATAGGTAGGCTGTACTTAGGGTTCACTACCCATGATGGATGAAAAATTCATCATGGTTGATTAACAATTTTATATCTCTGTTGAAAAAGATACTTCAAAATATTATAGTTTCTCTGGTGGATATTGCATACCGAGAGATTTTGACAAAGATGGTTTTAAGAGAAGAAAGATTTTCTTTGCAGAACTTCTTGTAAAATAACTCGGTTTTCCATCATCCGTACTCCCAGGTACAAAGTTCACCTTTCCAGTACCTCCCAGGTACAATTCCTTTTTCCAAACTTCATTTTGAAAACATCGACACAATGCTAGACGACGTTGCCATTCAGCTGTCCATGACCGAGGACGCGGCTATTCGAATAGTTTTGACTCTGCAGAGTTTGTACACTTTCACCACACCATCCGGTACATCTGCCGTGAACACCACGGACTGCTCGTGACAGTATGCGAACATCAGATAACCGATCATAACTTCCACTATGCCGATGCTAGTATGCGATTACCTCTTCAGTTGGGTTTGTTCTCCCCGGCACCGTGTGTGTTAACCACATCATTTCTCAATACCCTTGTTCTTTCTCATAACCCAACACCCCACCGCCACGGCAGGAGACCCACTGTTGCTTGCCGGTGGCACTCGCAGTCCACACTTTGTATGCCCATATCCAGCATTCGGTTCCGGGGACTTTAACCCCTTCTAGCCAATTGAGGTAAAGTCTCACACTAACACAAACAAGCTTCCATTAAGCCCGTGCCCATTTTGAGTAATGTGGTTGTACTGTAGGGCTGTCCGGACAAGACTAGTCTATGTATCGTTTTCGAAAACCCTTCCAAAAGCAATCTTCTTCACCATTCTCCCGTGGACAAGGTCCCACCTTTCCCGGGGTTTTCCGTAAAACCTTTGTTTTTCCAAAACACATTTGTTAGGGTGTCCACTTAGGGACTTCAAGATTACTATCTTGTGGTGGTAAATATACCATATGGTGGCTATGGGCTTGGCAACACCAAGTTGTGACTAATGGCAATATAATAATTTATATAATAACACTAGTAGTAATATCCATATCAAAAATAGTTTTGTTTGTCCAAATTTTGTAAAACTTCAGAAGTAAAACATGCATGACGTATAATGATAATTATAATAGAAAGCATTGGGATGGCTTGCCTTGGTCCTGGTTTGTCCCTGGTCTTGAGCAATATAAGATATCCAGACCTTCCCCAATAAATCCCGCAACTGTTACCTCTTCCTCGTCGTTATCTAACGTCGCAAAGAGGAAAGGTAAACATCCAATCAGAACCAAACAAAGACAAACATCACAAGCATAAGGACATACAGCAAGCAAACATCATCACACAACAATCACCTACTTTTCAAAATAGAAATCTACCACACACTTCTAGTTGAAAAAGAAACTAATAGAGCTATGCTCTAGTTTTGAGAATCTTACTCTCAAACCAAAATGCAATGGGATCAGTGGGTGTTCCACTATCAACCCAAGGCATCAAGAGGTCATTTAGCCTCTGGTCATTTACAAAAATCACCTAAACACAAGCTAGATAAGAATCTATCCATACTAGTGAGTCACAAATATTTTCTAGAATATAATTCTAGCTAAACATGCTTTGCTAAAACTAAGTAATGTCCAAACAATGGTGACATGCTAACCAACCAGTAGCAACATGACTTGCTACTGATATACAACCAACATATTCTAAAATCATGTCACACAAATGATTTCATACTCAAATAATTCTTAAATCTAGGAAAAATTCTAGGAAAAACATACTAGAGACAATATTTCCTAACAAACATATGAAACACTAATATTTTTCTAACATGCTGTTTATAAGATCTAACACACTCATAACAGAGAGTATCTCACTTAAACATGCTAGAAATTACAAGAAGAACACTAACACAATTTACAAATCTAAATAAAACTATAAACAATTAATATCAGAAAAGCATAAAAACTAGTTTTGCACACCAAATTTATTCTACAGCTCAATAAATCACACCAAGATAGGATTAGGTACTCCTAAACATACAAAAGCCAACACAATTGGATTCACCTCAAAAAGCATCACCAAATAAATTACAAAAATCCTAGAAGAGCTCACTGGACATTTACAAAAACACATGCCATTTTATTTTGGTTGATCTTTTGCAAGAAAGGCCAAGTGCTACTGCTAGGCAACACTTAGGGATTTCCAAAACAGTTGAGTTTGCATTTTTGTGATTCTTAGAAAAAAAATTATTTAAGTTTTAGTGAAAACCAGTACTTCTGCCTCTCAATTTATTTCTCCAAAAATAATGACCAAAATGTAGATCTACAAGTTGGGTGTGTTTAAGAACTTGCAGAGGTACTACCCAGATTTTTGGTTTGATTTTATTTTGCATTTTCCTATTTTAAACGGATTTAAACCAGAGACATATATTCTGCCAGTTTTTGAAATCTGAAAAACACAGAAAAGAAAAAAAAAACGGCGAACGGGCCGAAACTCGCTGGGCGGGCCCAGCTAAGGCCGAAGCGGCCCATGACGGTGCGCGCGCGCGGCGCGGGCGCGGGAACCGTCCGCGTTCAAAGGAAGCCGTCGATCTGGAGATCGACGGTCCTGGCGCGTCGTCTTCCTCTCCTCTCTCTCTCTTACACACGCGACACGGGGGCGAGCTCGGCTCGGGGATAGCTCACCTAGGGGCGATTTAGGGCAGTGGCGCGAGGTCGAGGCGGTCACGCGAGCTCGAAGCGGTGCAGGGGTGGCGGCAGCAGCTGCAATGGCGCCCCAGCGCAACTCCGGCGAGCTCGAGGTCCGGGAAGACGTCGAGGACGGCGGCGGCGCTCCTGCGGGTAAAATGCCAGGAAAACGTGTCAGGGGCGTGTTCCTGGTTCTGGGCGTTGAGAGGGTGCAGAGAGATAGGAGAAAAAGGCAGTGGAGCGGCGGCAACCTTCAACCCGATCTCGCTCGGGTCTCCGGCGAGTATTTCCTCCGCCTCGCTCGCAGAGAGCGAGAGGGAAGGGAAGAGTGGGGTGGGGCGAGTGCGGTGGATGTGTGGGGGTGGGTGGCGAAGCGTGTGGCGCCGTGGTGGCTTATACACGAGGAGATCATCCTCTCCCCCACTCGGGGTCAACGGCAGGGCGGCGTGGTGTGAGTAGAGCAAGCAAACGTCGGCTCTGGGCTTCCTCTGGGCGTCAACGGGTGTCTACTCAGTCGAGTGGGTGCTGGGCAGGGCAAGGACGCGAAGAAGAGTGAAGAAAGGGGCAGCTCTCTCCCTCACGGTCCACTCCCAGGTCACCTCACGGCCATCTCCTTGTCTCCCCTCCACTGCTCCTAGTTGACCTCAACAAAGCCATCCAATGGCATGGGTAAGAAGTGGGGTCATGGGGGAGTAGAAGGGGCAAGGTTGCTCCCTCTGGTTCGCACGAAAACATCACATAAACGTGCTCTCAAAATCTGCCCGTGCTGTGAACAGTAAATTTCAGAGAAAAAATCAGTTTTCTGAAAAACTGCTAAGTGTCTGGGCAGTTAGCAGATAGCAAAAGTGGCTGCTTGTTTTACCTAGTAAATCAAGTCCAAATGGAAAAATTCAAATTGGTAAATGATCACCAGGTTTAATACTTCCAAGAAATATTTTTGGTCCATTTTTGAAAAATGTTTAAGGGCAGGAAAACATGCTGGTAAGTGGGCTACTCTCTGTCTGTTTCTGACTTTTCTGTTTTTCTGTTTTTCAGTTTTATTCTGTAGCCACATAAACATGCATGTATCTAAGGGTTCCAATAATCCAAAAAGTGATCCAATGGCATGGCATCAATGTCCACACACCATAGATCATCTCCAAACTCAAAGTTCCCATAAATGCACATTTTAGCCACATAAAATAATAGGTCCAAAACAGTAAGTTATATCAGTTTTCAGAAAATAAAAACCTAATTAGAAAATTCTAAAAATTTATTTTTCACAAACCACAAGTACTAACATTCCACACAAAGATGATCAAGGCCACAAGCACAAGTTGGGTCAAACAAAATTTGTTTGTTGGCTCAAAATTTTTGCCTCTCACTAACATTTTTCAAAGGGGCAAAAATTGGGATGTGACAGATCTTCCCCCCTTAAAATGAATCTCGTCCTCGAGATTCGCAAGCGGGTACTAAAAGAGTGAAACCAAACAAGAATATTAGAAACTTTCATCTTCATCTCCAGTTGCTTGGTGGTTGGCTGCGTTGAAGTACCGGTGCTTCCCCCCTTTGATCATACTTCGAAAAACTGCCGGTGGGTTAGTTTTCAAAGGGGGTTGAGTGCCATACTCTAAACCTCAAACTTACTATACATAAAATCTGAAATAACCATTCTGTATAGGCCTCAAATTCTCGAGCCTTCTATCTACCAAACCAATATCTTTGGTAAGGCCACTATTATTAACTAGTTGTTCTGAACCATCACTTTTGCCCAAGCTAACATTACTAATCCACCATTAACTTCTTTGGGCCTAAACTCTATTGTCACCCTGTAGTTCAATATATCAGATATCCACCAAGTTTCTCAAGCAAGATCTTCCTAATACATTTTGGCACAAACCCTTGGTAATCCACTAATCATTTCTCGATTCATTTTCCCCTTAGATAGGCATGTCTCATATTATTTGGCTTTCTCAAGTAATCCTCTCCTCGCAATCATATTATCAAGACTAAATCAAGAATCCAATAATCATGTAAACATATCATCCAGAACTGACATCCTTCCTATTCAAATCCATCATTTACACTCCAACCTAGGGCTTTGATCTCCCAATCACAAAATGAATGGTCCTTCTAAGAATAATCTGATCAGAGCATGACAAGCTCAGAAAATAATATCTCCATAAATACATAGCTTCTCTCTCCAGTCATTTTGATACCTAGAATCCGAAAATTGTCCATTTATTTCCACCAACTAAATTTCCGGCAAAACAACCAATTATTTCACCAACTTATTTTTTCCAAAACCGATCATTCTATAAAAATCCAGCATGAAGATCACTTGTGCTAGGCATTATCCTTAATATTTCAATATCAGAATATCCTTTTAACTTACTTGCTCCTAACAACCAATCATCATTATTTCATCAAGTGCTTCCTAAAAATCCAATAACTTTCATCTTAGTTTTCTGATCCAAAAATCTTTTTCTCATAGGTCGCATATTTTAGTTTCAGAAAACCACCAAGGGTTGGGGTCCACAACTGGTTATCCCCAGGGTATAAATCAAAATATGTCATTGTCCTAACTCAATAATTTGCATATCCATTTCAAGCTTTCTCTTCTATTCTAAACCCCAAATTTTTGACATTACCAACATCATCCACCAATTTTTGATTCCAAAATTAGATACACCAGAGATCTTATTGACTAGTAAATCCATAACTCAACACTCCTATATTCTCTTAAACTTCTCCTTTCTACCAACTAGTTTTGAGTCATCCTATAGCACCTCTTTCCTTGCTCTAGGAAAAACTGTTAGTACATTGCAAATTTTGGTTAGGTGTTAATCCAAAGTTAGATAAAGTACAATAGTGTTGTTAGTTTCAAATAGTTTTGTTAGTCTGACGAGATACAACTAGCGTCAGCCAACAGGGCAAAAAGAGTTTTTGCAGACAGACAAAAATAAAGCAAGAGATAAGAGTATGGTTACTTTGTGTTGCCGAAAGGGTGTGTTTTTGTGAAGCACACATGTAAACATCACAAAAGCATACATGACCAGGAAACGAGTAAACATCACGCAAGACTAGACCACACAAACAACACACAATCAAAGAACACACTAGGCACCTTTATTACTAGCAAACGTTGGATACCGGGAAAAAGGGGTAGCTCAAGCAAAACAACTGAGCTTATCCTATTGATCCCAAGGGTCTGGGTCAATCATGGTTGTTGAAGTCTTCATGCCTTTAGCTTCATCATAGGTTGATGTTGTTGAGATTGAAACTTGGTAGAGTCTTCGTTCTTTGCATCAAAATAACCTTGATGTTGAAGCCTTGAGAAGGAGGCTTCGTTTTCTTCTGATTGATAAATACTCAGGCCTTTCTTGGGACATCGTCAAGTATGTAACTTTGAAGGGAGAAAAGATAATAGAAGTAAAGTTTTGATAAACCTTTAATTGAGAGAGATAAGGGTTAGAATAAGTTGAAAAGATGAGAAGAGTGGAAGCTATACATAGGCTTTCTCGGATAAAAATATTTTAGGTAGTAATATAATGATACCAAAAATATTTTTCTTTCCTATCTGACGTCCATGCTAACTAAGGTCTCCTAAAGTCAGGATGGCTCTGATACCAACTCTGTGGGGACCCCAGACCGGCAGTCTGAGACCTCCAGTATGCATACATTCACGATCCCATGATCAGTCAGTCGTGAACAACATACTTAAGTTGGCATTGCAGATACATCATTCATTACATAACGAATACACGTTTCGCAAAATCTGGTCACATGACCCAGTCTTAAACAACCGCCACGCAGGGCAGAAAACACATATAGCAGCGGAAAACTTCAAACACAAACGTGGCAAAGCCCAAGTCATGCCTTGACTACCTACAGGCAGCTGACTGGGAAGACGGCCTAGTTCGCAAAGACGTCGACGAACTCTCAATCTTCCGCATACTCCTCATCCTCGACGTAGGTCTTCTAGTTGAGAATCTGGACATTGGAATATCCAGGGACACAGCCATGAGTACAATTACGTACTCGCAAGACATCCCGAATGAAGCTTATAAAATGCAAGTATGCTTATATGGTGGAATAGGTAGGCTGTACTTAGGGTTCACTACCCATGATGGATGAAAAATTCATCATGGTTGATTAACAATTTTATATCTCTGTTGAAAAAGATACTTCAAAATATTATAGTTTCTCTGGTGGATATTGCATACCCGAGAGATTTTGACAAAGAAGGTTTTAAGAGAAGAAAGATTTTCTTTGCAGAACTTCTTGTAAAACAACCTCCGGTTTTCCATCATCCGTACCTCCCAGGTACAAAGTTCACCTTTCCAGTACCTCCCAGGTACAATTCCTTTTCCCAAAACTTCATTTTGAAAACATCGACACAATGCTAGACGACGTTGCCATTCAGCTGTCCATGACCGAGGACGCGGCTATTCGAATAGTTTTGACTCTGCAGAGTTTGTACACTTTCACCACACCATCCGGTACATCTGCCGTGAACACCACGGACTGCTCGTGACAGTATGCGAACATCAGATAACCGATCATAACTTCCACTATGCCGATGCTAGTATGCGATTACCTCTTCAGTTGGGTTTGTTCTCCCCGGCACCGTGTGTGTTAACCACATCATTTCTCAATACCCTTGTTCTTTCTCATAACCCAACACCCCACCGCCACGGCAGGAGACCCACTGTTGCTTGCCGGTGGCACTCGCAGTCCACACTTTGTATGCCCATATCCAGCATTCGGTTCCGGGGACTTTAACCCCTTCTAGCCAATTGAGGTAAAGTCTCACACTAACACAAACAAGCTTCCATTAAGCCCGTGCCCATTTTGAGTAATGTGGTTGTACTGTAGGGCTGTCCGGACAAGACTAGTCTATGTATCGTTTTCGAAAACCCTTCCAAAAGCAATCTTCTTCACCATTCTCCCGTGGACAAGGTCCCACCTTTCCCGGGGTTTTCCGTAAAACCTTTGTTTTTCCAAAACACATTTGTTAGGGTGTCCACTTAGGGACTTCAAGATTACTATCTTGTGGTGGTAAATATACCATATGGTGGCTATGGGCTTGGCAACACCAAGTTGTGACTAATGGCAATATAATAATTTATATAATAACACTAGTAGTAATATCCATATCAAAAATAGTTTTGTTTGTCCAAATTTTGTAAAACTTCAGAAGTAAAACATGCATGACGTATAATGATAATTATAATAGAAAGCATTGGGATGGCTTGCCTTGGTCCTGGTTTGTCCCTGGTCTTGAGCAATATAAGATATCCAGACCTTCCCCAATAAATCCCGCAACTGTTACCTCTTCCTCGTCGTTATCTAACGTCGCAAAGAGGAAAGGTAAACATCCAATCAGAACCAAACAAAGACAAACATCACAAGCATAAGGACATACAGCAAGCAAACATCATCACACAACAATCACCTACTTTTCAAAATAGAAATCTACCACACACTTCTAGTTGAAAAAGAAACTAATAGAGCTATGCTCTAGTTTTGAGAATCTTACTCTCAAACCAAAATGCAATGGGATCAGTGGGTGTTCCACTATCAACCCAAGGCATCAAGAGGTCATTTAGCCTCTGGTCATTTACAAAAATCACCTAAACACAAGCTAGATAAAATCTATCCATACTAGTGAGTCACAAATATTCTAAATATAATTCTAGCTAAACATGCTTTGCTAAAACTAAGTAATGTCCAAACAATGGTGACATGCTAACCAACCAGTAGCAACATGACTTGCTACTGATATACAACCAACATATTCTAAAATCATGTCACACAAATGATTTCATACTCAAATAATTCTTAAATCTAGGAAAAATTCTAGGAAAAACATACTAGAGACAATATTTCCTAACAAACATATGAAACACTAATATTTTTCTAACATGCTGTTTATAAGATCTAACACACTCATAACAGAGAGTATCTCACTTAAACATGCTAGAAATTACAAGAAGAACACTAACACAATTTACAAATCTAAATAAAACTATAAACAATTAATATCAGAAAAGCATAAAAACTAGTTTTGCACACCAAATTTATTCTACAGCTCAATAAATCACACCAAGATAGGATTAGGTACTCCTAAACATACAAAAGCCAACACAATTGGATTCACCTCAAAAAGCATCACCAAATAAATTACAAAAATCCTAGAAGAGCTCACTGGACATTTACAAAAACACATGCCATTTTATTTTGGTTGATCTTTTGCAAGAAAGGCCAAGTGCTACTGCTAGGCAACACTTAGGGATTTCCAAAACAGTTGAGTTTGCATTTTTGTGATTCTTAGAAAAAAAATTATTTAAGTTTTAGTGAAAACCAGTACTTCTGCCTCTCAATTTATTTCTCCAAAAATAATGACCAAAATGTAGATCTACAAGTTGGGTGTGTTTAAGAACTTGCAGAGGTACTACCCAGATTTTTGGTTTGATTTTATTTTGCATTTTCCTATTTTAAACGGATTTAAACCAGAGACATATATTCTGCCAGTTTTTGAAATCTGAAAAACACAGAAAAGAAAAAAAAAACGGCGAACGGGCCGAAACTCGCTGGGCGGGCCCAGCTAAGGCCGAAGCGGCCCATGACGGTGCGCGCGCGCGCGCGGGCGCGGGAACCGTCCGCGTTCAAAGGAAGCCGTCGATCTGGAGATCGACGGTCCTGGCGCGTCGTCTTCCTCTCCTCTCTCTCTCTTACACACGCGACACGGGGGCGAGCTCGGCTCGGGGATAGCTCACCTAGGGGCGATTTAGGGCAGTGGCGCGAGGTCGAGGCGGTCACGCGAGCTCGAAGCGGTGCAGGGGTGGCGGCAGCAGCTGCAATGGCGCCCCAGCGCAACTCCGGCGAGCTCGAGGTCCGGGAAGACGTCGAGGACGGCGGCGGCGCTCCTGCGGGTAAAATGCCAGGAAAACGTGTCAGGGGCGTGTTCCTGGTTCTGGGCGTTGAGAGGGTGCAGAGAGATAGGAGAAAAAGGCAGTGGAGCGGCGGCAACCTTCAACCCGATCTCGCTCGGGTCTCCGGCGAGTATTTCCTCCGCCTCGCTCGCAGAGAGCGAGAGGGAAGGGAAGAGTGGGGTGGGGCGAGTGCGGTGGATGTGTGGGGGTGGGTGGCGAAGCGTGTGGCGCCGTGGTGGCTTATACACGAGGAGATCATCCTCTCCCCCACTCGGGGTCAACGGCAGGGCGGCGTGGTGTGAGTAGAGCAAGCAAACGTCGGCTCTGGGCTTCCTCTGGGCGTCAACGGGTGTCTACTCAGTCGAGTGGGTGCTGGGCAGGGCAAGGACGCGAAGAAGAGTGAAGAAAGGGGCAGCTCTCTCCCTCACGGTCCACTCCCAGGTCACCTCACGGCCATCTCCTTGTCTCCCCTCCACTGCTCCTAGTTGACCTCAACAAAGCCATCCAATGGCATGGGTAAGAAGTGGGGTCATGGGGGAGTAGAAGGGGCAAGGTTGCTCCCTCTGGTTCGCACGAAAACATCACATAAACGTGCTCTCAAAATCTGCCCGTGCTGTGAACAGTAAATTTCAGAGAAAAAATCAGTTTTCTGAAAAACTGCTAAGTGTCTGGGCAGTTAGCAGATAGCAAAAGTGGCTGCTTGTTTTACCTAGTAAATCAAGTCCAAATGGAAAAATTCAAATTGGTAAATGATCACCAGGTTTAATACTTCCAAGAAATATTTTTGGTCCATTTTTGAAAAATGTTTAAGGGCAGGAAAACATGCTGGTAAGTGGGCTACTCTCTGTCTGTTTCTGACTTTTCTGTTTTTCTGTTTTTCAGTTTTATTCTGTAGCCACATAAACATGCATGTATCTAAGGGTTCCAATAATCCAAAAAGTGATCCAATGGCATGGCATCAATGTCCACACACCATAGATCATCTCCAAACTCAAAGTTCCCATAAATGCACATTTTAGCCACATAAAATAATAGGTCCAAAACAGTAAGTTATATCAGTTTTCAGAAAATAAAAACCTAATTAGAAAATTCTAAAAATTTATTTTTCACAAACCACAAGTACTAACATTCCACACAAAGATGATCAAGGCCACAAGCACAAGTTGGGTCAAACAAAATTTGTTTGTTGGCTCAAAATTTTTGCCTCTCACTAACATTTTTCAAAGGGGCAAAAATTGGGATGTGACAATTACAACTAAAGTATTTCTTTCAGCGTAATGTCGACATAACCACATGGTAAAATACACTTGCATCCCCGAGTCAGTCTGCGCCTGCGGAAGAGTAATCCAAGTATGAGTAGGGTATGCTCAACCGCACATGTTAACCTGGGAAAAGAAAAATTAAATAAGTCAACATTGTGATTGCAACTCTACGTATTATAACAAAAACAGTGTTTGCTACATCCGTACTACTGTTTGAAGTCTGCTAAGTAATAAAACACACAAGAAGTCAAGGTTCTAAAAAAGGCACAAGTTTAGTAGAAATAATTGTTTAGCTGAAGCTGCAATTCATCAAATAGTATGCACCATTTTGTCATCGAAAAAGGATGTAGCTAGGTTACATAGCAACTGTGATTCCCACTACGTAAAATACAAAATCTTTAGAAGAAATATTCTAGCTTGGACATTATTTTCACTGACGCATCAATTCTCTATTAAGATTTAATAAAGCACGTCTATTCATTGTTTTCATATCCAAAATATTCAAAAGCTCAGAGGCAACAAACATTCTTCCAGCACTAAAAGAAAAATACGTAATCTAAAATGATTCATCTATGGTGTGTTGGTCGTCCTAGATGCTTGTCTGAGCATGATTTGTGCTATCAGCATTCATCGACAATAATTCAAATGCACTCTACTTCATGCAATTTATTTTACAGTTGCGCTGCTCTCCACATTTATATGACTCTTTCTTTGACATTGCCATCTATGTAATTCTTGATGTAATACTGCACATAGTTTTGAAAAGTGCAAAACAAAAAGGAAGCTTGAGTATCAGGCTCAAAGGAATCTCATACATCAATGAATCACATATAGTTTGAATATACACGTGCTTTGAACTTTAACCAGAGTTATAGTCATTAACTGATAAAGTGGCGCATTAGCTGCATCATTCATCTCACCTGACCAAGTTTCCTTTCATTCCAAAAAAGCGAGAATACCATCCTATGCTAGTAAGATGAAAAGCCCACTGCAATTTTGCACAGAATATTGAAACACAACTATGTATAATTGGTGAATTTGTAAGCAGTCAGACCTTCCTAATCTTGCACTTCCTACTATTGATTCTCATGAGTCATGACCAACCAATTCTTCCCCTATGATGTACTGAAGCCCCACAACAGTTACTGTATGGTTCAGAGATACATTTCATCGAATAAATCATATTGGCAATCTAAAAAGAGATCAAACTGAAAACAGCAAAATAACTGGTCCTAAATCAACTCCAGTACCTACTCAAATTTACAATGAATGTGTGAACTATATAATGAGACCAATACTTAAATTGTCAAGAAATCGATCATGGGCGTCAATGGGAAGCCATCAGTAGCGTTGTTCTAGGTAAATGCATTAAGAAATAAAGATGACAGGTAGTTGCTAGCCAAGGCTATAAACTGAAACCAAGTGAAGCAACTGCCCCATGATTATACTTAATTCAATTTAATTACAAAAAGATTACTGGATCTAATCTGAAATTTAACGCATATGGACATTTAAAGGAGGGAAGTATATCAATGACACATCTGACCAAATGCTGAACACCTGCTAAGATGCACTTTGGTGAACATGGATTGCTAACTCTCGAGATTTCTATAAAACGGAGAGGATTACACAATTACGACATATGAAGCAGATTACCATTCATATGAAGAAATCTGTGCAATACAATGCTGGACAGACACAATCACATATGTGCTACCGTTAATTGGGGAAATTTCAGTATTTTGTGCTTCTATTAAACAACAGTAAAGTTACTGAATGGACCTGCCTTTCTCAATGATTTCATCCCCACAATGGTTGAAAACTACTGTGACCCGCGTTGTCTTGTCCTTCACATAGGGGTCGTACGACCAGGAGAACACCTGCATATATTATTCACTTACCATCAGAGAAATACAGAAGCGAGATGTTCGCGTTGGCATTAACAAACAATTGGATATTATGAACTAAATTTGTGTGCCTCTAATGCTTACTAAGTTACTAACAATATGCTTTTGGAAAGAATTAGGAAATTACAGTAAGGAAGAGATGGTTTACTTACGGGAAATTATTTTAGATACAAATAGAAACATGGTGTGAGAAGACAACGGACGTATTTATTTCCTGCAGGTCCACAACCAAAAACAATTAGGTAATCAAAGAAGGGACAATTCATGTTGCAAGACAGTAATAAGAAGGGAAGAGAAAATATTATTTTTTGTACCTAGCGAGTATTGACCAGGTATGCAATAGGCATAAAAAGCTTTTTAGCATATCTAGACAAACCAAGCTCGTCAGTAGGTCCTGCTCTTCTCCTTTCCTGCGCTTGTTTTGGGTAAATGAATCCCCATATTCTCCCTGCTCTTCTCCTTTCTTTGAGCCGGTCAAGAAATTGCTTACAATTTCATAGATGAACCAATGTCCCCTAACTAATTAAGAATTTATGCATGCTGCAAAAACCAGACCACACTTTGTCACTTCCAAATGGTACACATAATTTGAAGTTAAAGAGCAAAGCTGATATGGAATTCCTTACCGCTTGTTTTGGATTACACGGAGAACTATAAAATGAATCCATACTCTCCTAGCTCTTCACAATTGTTTGGCACTGGAAATAGTCAGATCCTTGCATTAACAGTAATAACTACTGCAGCTGACATTTCACAAAATCCAACATTAAGAGGAATGTACAACTTCAGGTCGAATTTATGGTGTTGGCCACATGTTTCAGAAGCTATGAATCAAGAGAAGGAACTCAAGAATATTTAGATTCTTCACTATTCTGCTTCTAATACATGAATTATCTCACTGCAGAGGAAGGACATTAGTCACATAATAAAAGAAAGGCAGAATTCTAATTTGAGTTAGGTAACATAGGCTATGGCATATATAAGTTAATAATTTGACCAACAATAAGAAACACATGTCCAACACTAAAATTTTAGTTGACTATAAGTTTTATTTTTGCTCTTCCAGGATAATTCAGGCTGAACATGTACCAAATTATCAGCAATGACTGACTTATCAGGAGATATCTATGCAATATTCATATGAGGTTATTTCAATTAGCAACCAGAGGCTTGCAAACCAGAAAAAAATGCAGTTACAAACATCACTACACAATATTAAAATTCTAGTATGCTATTTAAATCCTATTTATATCTGAAAATCAGGACTATGAAATGAAAGCTCACACAAAAAATAAGCAGGCAAGAGACATTTGAAATTTAAATCATTACCTTTGATATGAGATAGATGAACTCCATTTGAAGAGCTTCGCGTGGATCCATCAAATGCTAATTATCAATTATGTGAGACGCATAATGTCCATTTCCTGTAAGAGATAGCTACATCAGGTTTTGCATCACAACAAATGCTATTTATAGTACATGCTGAATCTGATGCATGAAAATAAAACATGGAATGATATAGTTGCAAGAGTAATTCTCTTTGAACAAAGGAAAGATCCCCCAACTTGCAAAACAATTCAGATTCTAAAAAGGTGCTATGGTTCAGATTCTAAAAAGGTCCAATAATTAGAAAGCTTTGAGACCAATCTTCTACAGAACTTGATATTCTTGCTCCAGAATGCATCTAAAAATGGTAAATCAGATACTCAACCATAAAAGAATATATCCGCTCTAGAAATCAGCACCGTCACGACCAGACCTTGTCGCCCTCTCACCAACCTTCTTCCTCATTGGTATCTCACCTCCTCGTGTTCCAACCCCTTGAAAAATTCCTTCGCGACGAACCGGAGCAGAATACCACTCCTAGGAGGCGCTCTTGCCACACACCTAGCAAGCCACCAAGGTCACCTGCTTTCCAAATTGTACAGCAATGGTAAACAAATTGTATTTAAATTCAGAGATGACTATTTATATACAGAACAAAAAACATGTTACAAAGATGGAACTCACCCGAAAGAATCAATGCTGAAACTGCACATTCTTATTTCCAGCAATGTAATTTGATCCGACACGTCATGTACTCCATACCAATGCTCAGATCATAAAGAATCTTCTGTGTACAGAAAAGAACAACTTAATATAGGTACAAAATGATGAGATGATTTGCAAGCAAATGATAAATCTAAAAGGGGTTCGTGAGTGAACTTTGAGAGAGGGAGAGAGAGACACGGAGGCAAAGGTGAGAACCTGTGTATCTGCGTGCTTCCATGGCGAGGTGCACATATATGCCACCCCCATCCCTGTCACCCACATGGCTGCAAAATCCAAGGAATCAGAAGAGGAGAGGCAGATGCGTCAATCCCGTGCTCTCTTGACCCGCCACTATCACCGCTTCCTCCTACATGGCCACAAACTATGAGAAACCAGAGCTCGGATGTGGGGAATGAGGATTAAGGAGGTCGAGCTCGCCTGACCGTCGCGCTTCACGAAGGCGGCGTCGATCTCGCGTCGACTCGATCTCAGTCGCCCACGCGGATGTGGTGTGCTGCTTCCGCCTGGTTGTGCCGGGTTGGGAGGGCACCAGTAAAATAGACCTTACGTGAACTGAAATGCAAAGCATTTTTTACCATCTACTCAGACTAATAAGTTTGATCAAACTTGCCATGCAACAATAGCATAAAAAGGCCTCACTTTTACCTTGGAAACCAGTGGACAGGTGAATGCACCTATTTCTAACATAATTGTAGGTGAACACGGAGGAAAAAAGGCGAAGAAAAACAAAACTTGCTTCCCACCTAGTTGCATACCCATATTTCTAGTCATATCAAATAAGATAGAGTGCTTCGGATAATTAAAAGAACAGATGTTGATAAGCTAATTAAGCAATCGACATGCTACATAGTTGCCAAAACTAACAATGAAGATGCAAATGAAATACATTATAATATCCAGGTTAATTAAAAGGTTTGAATAGTTTGCAACATTGAAATTCTACAGTCTGTATTACATGTAGCATCAGAATATAAAACAACATTTATTCCACTAACATGGGTCAAAATTAGTATTGCATGTCCTCTAGCTCACATGTCCAATCTATACTTTATAGTAAATGGCCAAGTGGGCAACTGGAAATCTTTTGTCAATCTCGTGTTAAAAGTAGACCCAGCTTATAAATTCCCTATCAAATAAAGAGATGCCATTAGGATGTAAAAAAGAGGAGCTACGATCTGCCTATTAGGACTAATGCACAAAAATGGTGGGAAAAAACAATGATACAGACCTGCTAGTAAGCTTCTTTCTCATACTATCAAAGAAGACAAACTAAATTTCACCACATCCTTCATTTGCACCAACATAATAGACCAATAGTATATATACACAGGGACAAGGATATAGATTCGAGATTCAAGGTCTGGTGAGGGTTTTAGGTAGCAGAGAGGGAGAGAGACAACAATGAGATGGTTGCCTTATGGATGGAATAGATGCAGCTAGGCTCCATGGGACAGATGCTCAGTGGCAATCTGTACTGAACAAAAAGACAACAAAATTACACAATGAAAAGTGTGCAATGAAAAGAGCATGAAGATTGCAGCTACACCAATGGAAGATTATATTCAGCAAACAAAAAAAAAGAATTGCAAACGACAAGCAGCTAGAGAAAATGACCTGTTATCATTAACTGGAGATTAATCGTCCCTTGTATCCTGCTTGGATTTAACAGAGAGGATACTTGATAGATCAAGTGTACTAACACACAACAGCGAGCAACGATGAATATACACATGCAAAATTGGGTCCCATAAAACATATTGTTAGGAAATACACAATACCAACTAAATCAAAAGAAAGCAAAGTAGCAGCAGCAAACCAACAGCGTACAATAGGAAGAAAATAGGAATATGCAAGTCAAATGGCAGGATCCCATGACACAAAATAGTTACCTTAGTTCATGTCTAATCCAAACATATGCATCAGACAGGCAGAACCCACAATGGAGACGCAGAATATAGTAGAGCCAATCCAAACCTGTGAATAAAAGCTCAAGAATGGGAAACATCTCTAAGTTTTTCCACCAATCTTGACATAAAACCTCAAGTTTACTACAGCTGATGTTATAAAAAACAGTCAAGAAAACAGGTAGATACTTCTAAAATAGTACTATCGAAACATTGGAAGGTGTGGTACAATACATACACAACCAAAGCATGGATACCTCTCAGTCACGCACAAGCACAATAAAGGAAATTAGATGCTCACCCTGCTAACCAGCGACAACCCTCGTCTAGAAGAAACAAATAGTCGAGAAAATCTATAACTCCTTGACTCCTTCGATCCTACATCATGGATCACAAACCCAAGTGGTGTCCTTCCCCAAAGAATCAGAAACAACTAACCAAAAAACAGTGTGATTCACTACCGAGTCCAATACAACAGCAAATGTCAGCAGCACCTGTGGAAAGAACATGGTCCTATCACCGATCCAATTGAACAGTGGCACTAACACAAATTAAAAGGGGAGAACATTGGAGGAATGTAATTGTCATGCTATAATTACTTGTACCTAAAGTAAAAACTCACTGGGACATGAAAAAACATATTAGGACTCTATGGTCCAACATCACCTCTTTGGTTCATACTTATTTAATTTTTGGATGTAAAATGAAAGCAACAATATAATGTTGAGATTGCAGTAAGCAGAAATACGATTTCCAATTTGTCTATTGTAAATGTAAAACAACCACACATATTGCATCGCTTAAATTTTTAAATGGGGTCCAATAATCTCCTAACCATTCTTAATTACCAAAGCAATTAAAGTTTAAGAGCATCTTGCTATCAAGATAAAAGGAAGAAAGATGCACTTGCATAGTACAGAGAACAATACATGCGATTATTGTAATCTACAATCTCAGATGACATAGAATTCTACTATTTAGATAAACAAACTCATATAAAAGATCACCTGTTCTCCTAGTTATGACAGTAAGAAGTCCAACAATATGCAAGTAAACTGAAATTTACGCAGAGAGTAAGAAGTACACTGTAAGAAAAAAAATCAATAGAACACATCAAATTAGCTAAACCCTAAATGTTCATAGGAATCTTATGAAATAACACACATGATGGTAATAGAAGAAGTCAATTAGTATAAATGTCCCTGACACTAACAGTATGTAAATGGCAAGCTATTGTGTGCTACTAATTATACCTAAACAATATCAGATTGAAGAGTGGTGTATGAAGATCACAATTTCTCAAAGGTAGGGAAGAAGTCCTACAAAGGTCCGGGCACCACAAATCACTTCACCATCCACCACCTTGCCGTCCTCCTCCTACTGCTGCACCTGGCCTACACGCTCCAAATTAAACCACAAATCACTTCACTGCACTAAATCCAGAGATCATGGATGGAGGGACATACAGTCTAGAGAAAAATGAAATGGATTCATGCCTTTGCACTGAGCATCATATGAAAATACCCACAAGAAGAGAGAGGGAAAGAGAAGTGAGTAGGATAAGCACACCTACAGCAGCCATGGAGTCCACTAAAAACCAACGATTGCCATTGTTGATGTCGGTGAATCTCCTGGACACCAAACCCTAGATGCAAAATTAAAATTAAATTAGAGAGGGAGGAATCAGATGAAGAATCCCGTGTGGGCTAGCCATAAGCAAGAACAGAGAAGACATAGTTCTGCTCTGGTGGAGGTGAAGCACGAACAGGAACCATACCTCGAGGTCTTGGTCGCTGGCGTCGCTCTGCAGCGGGAAGAGCCGTAGCGGCTGGGCATAGGGGCGGCTCCCACCCCTTCTCGCCCTCCACCTCCCGTGGCCTCCTCCTCCCGCATCCTTTCCCAACCACCGGCCACCCTCGTGTCCTCCTCCTCCCACCACATGTACCACGCGCCGCCAGCCCCCATCGCTCGAGCAGGCGGAGGCCCGTCCGACTCCGTCCATGGTGCATCGAGCAGATGGAGCGCCGGGGACGAAGGTGCGAGGACGAGAGAGGCCCAGCGAGGCGGCGGCAGGGAGGAGGAGGAGGAGGGGCGGAGGCGGGGGCGGGAGCGTGCGAGGGCAGAGGCGGAGGGCAGGAGGAGACGCGGGGATTGGAGGAGAGACGCGGGAGCGGATTGGGCTAGGGTTTCTAATGCGGCGGACGCGGCTTATATATCCCCAGCGCGAAAAGACGATTTTGCCCAGAGCAGCTCCGTCGGAATAACGGCCACTGCCACCGCGCCCGCAGAGACACCGAATTCTCCAGCCACCAAGTCGATGACAGGTGGGACCGGTCACAGTAAAAAAAAACAGCCAGATCGGACGGCTGAGATCGACCGTAATTCCTTATCTACGGTCCACATTTCCTGAGCTGTGGTGAGCCTCCTACCCCCCCCCATGATTATACTCTTTAGATTGTCAATGGGCCTTGCTTATTCCAAGTAAATGGCCATGCTTTATTTATTTGAATCGTGTCGCATATGCATGTGCCTTGTACGTAGATTTTGAAGACTCTCCACCGTCGTATATAGATCTGAGGCAATCTAGTGAATAATAACACACTTGCATTCTTTTGAAGATATATCGTATGACGTGACACATTGCATTATAAACTGTGTCGGCGGCGATATAATCGCGTAGAGCCGATGGACCACCAATTTGCCGAATCAAAACGTAAAACATCCACGGCGGCGACCCAAGTCGCGTAGAGCCGAGGCGACACCCATTTTGTAGATCGGACCACGAACATCTCCGGCGGCGATCTGATCGCGTATAGCCGTGACGACTGGTTATTCTTTCACATCGGACTATGCAATATCTACGGCGGCGATCTAAATCGCGTAGAGCCGAGACAACACCACTCTTGTAGATCAAACTCAAAATGTCAACGGCGGCGATCGATCTTCGCGTAGAGCCGAGAGACATCAAGAAGTGAAACATCTGTAGCGGCGATATAAATCGCGTAGAGCCACAAGATGCCACGAACCTGCAACATAAAAGAAGAAAATAATACGAGCCGCATGCTACCTTCATGCGATTTACTCACCAAGTGTCGCCATCGATCCACAACTTGAAGAATCTGCTGAGCAAGATGGAAGAGAGTGACGGAATCTGATATGGGAGTATTTGAGGTGAGCTGGTGTATACGAAATGGAAGTATGAATGGCGATGGTGGTGAAAGTATGAGTGTGTGCGGTGAATGTCTCCCTCTTTGAACTCAACCAGGTCCCCTTTTTATACCAGTCGTAGCACGCGCAGGGATAAGAAGATAAGCACGAGCGGCGTCACGGCCGCTGCTGTTAACGAGCTGATCGTTTAATCCCGGAGTTTGTTTCACCGGATGATATATCTGATCTTTCATTGACTTAGTCCAATTGGCTAGGCATCCGTATATTCTGTACGTAGGTACATACCCAAGACTCAAACGTGCACGTATCAAACTACTGATCGATGAGCCATGCATGCTTTGCATGCAGTACGTCCAAGATTCAAATGTGTACTTTGCTGCCGCATAAATAAGAAAATAATATGTGCGCGTCTCATTTTGCTGCTAACTGCAGTTCCATACACGTACAACAAGTTAATTTATTAAACAATTTTCCCGCATAAATATTTCTTAATTCAATTGTCAGTAATTATTCATAATGCTCACCATAATTTTCTGTCAGTAGTTTTCTGCGTATGAGACAAAAACATAGTCGAACAATAGGGGAACAATACAAGTACATGGACATTTACATAACCGACATACATACGGTTAGGGCTACAATATATATCTAACACCCTCCCTCAATCTTAACGGTATCTAACAAGTTAAGATTGCGCCGACATGCCTCAAACAGCGGCAATGATAACGGCTTAGTGAAGATGTCAGCCAGTTGATCCTTTGACGAGATGAATCGGATATGTAGTAACTTCTGAGCAACACGTTCCCTCACGAAATGATGATCAACCTCGATGTGCTTCGTGCGAGCATGGAAGACAGGATTGGATGATAATTATGTGGCACCGAGGTTATCACACCAAAGAACTGGTTGACGATCCTGTGAGAATCCAAGCTCCTGAAGCAAAGACTCAACCCATATGAGTTCAGCAGTGGCATTAGCAAGCACCTTGTACTCCGAATCTGTACTCGATCGTGACACTGTGGCTTGTTTACGAGCACTCCAGGCAATCAAGTTGGGACCATAGAAGACTGCATATCCCCCCATTGATTGCCGGTCATCAGGATCCCCAGCCCAATCCGCATCAGAAAACGCGGAGAGGAGGCTAGAGGAAGAGGCACGAAGATGTAGTCCATGAGACGCCGTGAGACTGACATAGCGTAAAATACGCTTAACAGCAGCCCAGTGAGGAGAGCGCGGAGAGTGAAGATACTGGCAGACCTTGTTGACCGCGTAGGACAAATCGGGTCTAGTGATAAGGAGGTACTGAAGGCCCTAACGATTTTGCGATATTGAGTGGCATCCTCAGTTGACAAGAGATCTCCAGCAGTGCATGACAACTTGTCAGTCATAGACATGGGTGTAGACACGGGAATACACTTAAGCATCCCAGAGCGACGAAGGAGATCAAGAGCATACTTCTTCTGCGACAGAGCCAGACCATCAGACACCGGAGAGACTTCCAAGCCATGGAAGAAACGAAGAGGACCAAGGTCTTTGACATCAAACTCAGACCGAAGACTCTCAACAAGACGACCAGCAGCAGAAGCAGAGGAGCTCACCAACATGATATCATCAACATACACCAGCATATACATAGTGAGGTCGGGTCGATGAAGCATGAATAAGGAGGTGTCAGCCGTAGAAGGAACCAACCCATGAGCGCAAAGAGCAGTACCAAGGCGCGCATGCCACGCACGCGGAGCTTGGTTAAGCCCATAGAGCGCCTTGACCAGTCGACAGAGATGCTGAGGCTGAGAAGAATCAACAAAACCCGGAGGCTGACGCATGTAGACCTCCTCCTCAAGAACCCATGCAGGAATGCATTCTGAACATCAAGTTGGCGAAGATGCCAACCCTTGCCGACAGCCAGAGACAAAAGCAACCGAATAGTGGTAGGCTTAACCACCGGACTAAAAGTATCTTCGTAATCCAGACCATACCGTTGCTTGAACCCTTTTGCCACGAGCCGAGCCTTGTACCTCTCGATGGAACCATCTGATCGTTTCTTGACCTTGAACACTGATGACGTGAAAGTCACACGTTCGTTGGGAACCCCAAGAGGAAGGTATGATGAGTGCAGCAGCAAGTTTTCCCTCAGTATGAAACCGAGGTTATCGAACCAGTAGGAGATGAAGACACTTCTGAAGGTGTCAACGGCGCAAGAAAAAGTGGTGTTGGAGGGAGTGCTTCCTCTTCCTAGCAATGGTGCTAGAAAAAGTCTGCGTCGAAGGGGAGGTCCTGGCGGTTGACTTGGAACCTACACACAACACAACCAAAATACTTTGCCCCAACTTAACAGCGAGGTTGTCAATCTCACCGGTTTGCTGAAAATAAAGGATTAGACGTATAGTGTGGAAAATGATGTTTGTTTGCATAGAATGAAAAGAACAATAATTGCAGTAGGTTGTATTATCAGATGTAAAAGGATGGACCAGGGTCCACAGTTCACTAGTGGTGTCTCTCCATAATAAATAACTAACACGTTGGGTAAACAAATTATAGCTGGGCAATTGACAATATTGAAAAGTGTATAATATGCACGTGCAAGTTGTGGTGTCTACTATGAGATTCATTTGGGCATTACAACATGGTACACAGACCGCTATCTAGCATGCATCTGTGCCTAAATAGTCCACCTTCAGGTTAACATCCGTACCCCTTCCAGTATTAATTTGCAAGCAACAGACAATTGCATTAAGTAAAGTGCATAATGTAAACAACACATTTATCCTTAGACAAAGCATCATTAGGTTACCCCTAGTGGCAACAGCACATCCACAATCTTAGAACTTTCTGTCACTGTCACAGATTAAATGGAGACTGAACCCACTATCTAGCATAAATACTCCCTCTTGGAGTCACAAGTATCCACTTGGCCAGAATATCAACAAGTAACGGAGAGCATGCAAGATCATAAATAACATAGACATGATAATTCAATATTAAACTTGACATAGTGTCAATATTCATCGGATCCCAGCAAACACAACATGTAGCATTACAATAAGATGATCTTGATCATGATAGGCAGCTCACAAGATCTAAACATGAAGGCACAAGAGGAGAAGACAACCATCTAGCTATTGCTATGGACCCATAGTCCAAAGATGAACTACTCACACATCACTCCGGAGGCAGGCATGGCGATGTAGAACCCTCCGGTGATGATTCCCCTCTCCGGAAGGGTGCCGGGAAGAGTTTCAGAACCATCCCGAGTTAGGGTTGACGACGGCGACGGCTCTGGAACTTTTCGTGGATATTGATAGATGAATATATAGGAGAAGGGGCGACGTCGGTGGAGACCCGTGGGCCCGTCACCACGTGGCGGCGCGGCAGGAGGTGGGGCCGCGCCGTGGCATGGTGAGGGCGGCCCACGGCCCTCCTTCGTCTCTCCTTCGGACTCCGTGTACATGTCAGAAAAATAGGGACTTGGCTTTTTGTTTCGTCCAATTCCGAGAATATTTCCAGAACAACTTTTCTAAAACCAAAAACAGCAGAAAACAAGAACTGGCACTGTTGCATCTTGTTAATAGGTTAGTCCCAGAAAATGCATAAAACTCTATAAAGTGTAAATAAAACATGTACAAATTGGTATAATATAAGCATGGAACATCAGAAATTATGGATACATTGGAGACATATCAAACACCCATTTGGAATCAATGATGTCGAGGCTAGGACGAGAAGGAACAAGCTGCCAGGTCTCATTCCGAAGGAGAGCATGAAACTCCTGCTCCATAGCGAAACGTCAGTGAGGTATACCAAGAGCCTCCTTGTAGGTGGAAGGCTCGAGAGCTGAATCAACGACGCCATGAGCACGGCACGTAGCAAACCAGGCAACTGTACCATCTGTGCGTTTCCTGGGCTGAACAATGCCATTGCGACTCCGTGTCGTAATCCGAGAGGGAGCAGCAGCAAGAGGTGGCGCTAGAGACGGACTGGGCGAGGCAGAGGCTGGTGACGAATCCGGCTTAGGCGCAGGAGAGCGAGGCGATGACGACGGCCCAGAAGAGGCCCACGAGTGTGGCGGTGATGCGAGGCTGGTTGGCTCGGACAGAGCGGCCCGTGAAGAGCCCGAAGCAGCTCCAGGTGATGGTGGTCTTGGCGGGCCGAGTAGCTGGGTCACAGGAACCAGCAGGGGCCCTGGCGGAGACGGGGCAGCCCATGCATGGCCTGGCTCAGGCAGCATGCATGGATCAGCCGGCCAATCGACGTGATCAGCAGAGACAGCCGCTGCAGTATCCAGCACCTCCAGGCATGCACCACGAACATAACCTGCGCCATGGTTAGGAAGCAACGCATGAGTATATGCAACATCTTCAAATTGGTCAATAGAAACTGGAGAGGATGAATGCAAATTGGGTGTGGTGGGAGATGGTAATTTGGCAAAGGGAAACACATTTTCGTCAAAAATAACATCCCGAGAAATATACACACGATTTGTAGGAACATGAAGGAATTTGTAACCCTTGTGAAGAGAGCTATAGCATAGGAAGACACATTTTTTCGACCGATATTCAAGCTTATGATTGTTGTAGGGACGCAAGTGAGGCCAACAAGCACAACCAAACACTTTAAGAAATGTGTAGTCAGGTGTTTGATCTAGGAGTTTCTGAAGTGGAGTTTGCATATTAATGACACAACTATAGGAAGCCTGTTGATAAGAAAACAAGCAGTAGCGAACGCATCACTCCAAAAATGAAACGGAACCGAGGCTTGTGCGAGCAATGTGAGCCCGGTTTCAACAATATGATGATGCTTGCGTTTAGCTGCACCGTTTTGTTGATGAGTATGAGGACACGAGACACGATGAATAATACCAAGTTTCTCAAAAAATGTGTTGAGGTTGCGATATTCGCCCCCCCAATCCGACTGAACATGGAGAATTTTGTGTCCGAGTAAGAGTTCAACATGTATTTGGAATTTAAGGAAAACATCAAAAAATCAGACTTCCGTTTAAGTAAATAAAACCATGTGAAGTGACTGTATGCATCAATAAAATGGCTAGTGCATCTATTCAATATGGTATCAGAGCCAGGAGGTCTCAAGTTCAAGCCCTGGCTAACGCACTATTTAATATAAAAAATACTTGCGCCCTCCCTACTACTCCACGTCTAAGATCTTACCGATTGTCCAGCCTAGAAGTGAAGGGGAGTGTTAAAATATAAAGCCTAGCCTTTCCCATCAGTTCGGACTTTTGGGATAATTGGCTAGTGCATCAATTTGATATAATTATTGTTTTTATTAAACTGTTTTACTGTTAGGTGTTTCTTTTGAAAAAAAAATACTCCGTAATGTAGCCTGCAAAGTTCAGCCTGACCATTGGCTCAAAGCTGGGCTAGACAAGCCCGAGGGTAGCCCAGCCATTCCTCGAGCTATGATCCGCCAGTTTGTTTGCTCGCATTCGGCGGAACACAGACCTCCGTCGCCTCCCTAGAGCTGGGCTGCTGATGCATGTAAAATGCATACATGAACTTTTCACTATATTACTTATATTCCAATCATATTTGCATCATATAAGGGTTATATCAATGTTTTATAATGATTTTGGGAATATTTTATGTATTTCCTATTTTTATGGAATTAACCCTGCGTAGGCAGAAAACCCTATTTTCTATATTTTAATGTTTCAGAGACCCAAACGACGTCCAAATGACCTAATATTTTACGAGCATGAGTTTTTGGAAGGAACAAAGCGTAGGAGCCAAGGAAGCGCACGAAAGGAAGTCAGAGGCCGAAGTTGAGTGGGCCCACGCGGCCAGGTACATGGGCCGCGTGGGACCCCCTCTTTTGGGCCTCGGAGCTCTGTTGTCGTCGATCTCTTCGCCACCGACTCCGTCTTGACCTAAAACCGACTATAAAAATAGTCCCCGACGCCCTTCGGAAAGGAGCACCGCCGAAACACAGAAATACCGAAACAGAGACCTGGAGTTGCAGATTGGAGGGGAATACTCCGGCGGGGCGCAGCCGGGCTAGTCTCCATCTTCTCTAACGATTTCTCCACCGTCTCCATGATGAAGAGGGAGTAGTCCACCCCCTGGACTTGGGTTTGTGGTGGTAACTTGATCTAATCTCTCTATGTATGATCATTGTTGAAGTCCGTATGATGTGCCTTGCATAAGTATGGATCTATCTATGCAATTCCTATGGTGGATATTGTGGTATGAGGTGATATTTGTTATGCATTTACCGTTGTGTTGGAACTTTTATGATTTGTCATACTTTGGAGATATTCTATGATGCATGTGATGGTTTGATTTATGCATAATGCCTTGTTTATCCATGTCATGAGGTGATTGACACCACCAAGTGTAGATAGATGAGAGAGCTATGGTCACACACACGAAATATGAATCATTGCACTAGTGTTTAGAATATTGTCCATTAAGAAGTATGATGTATGTAGGTACAAGATGGCCGATGTGACACGACATAGGTATTGAGTGACACAGTACCGCCCAACATCCTTTATCTGGGGGTAAAAAGGGAGAAGTATGATGTGGGAGTGACATCAACCACGCTAGCCTTACGAGGGTGACCTAGCAACACAAATGAGTATTTCTTTCAACTATGTGTTTTACGACATATAGCTGCCATAAAAGCTACCATTATAACATGACAATTGTGTATACTTTATCTATAACATGATAATCACCGTAGATGAGAGAGAGGATTAAGTGAACCCATGAAATCATATCCATTGTTCCTATAAGAGAAAACCTTTGTCTTGTCCTCTTGCATTGAAGAGGATTGGGACACTTTTACATTCTTGTTTTGTTACATTAAACTTCCATCAATAAATCAACCACCTTGTTCTTTAAACTTGTTTAGTGCATAATCAACTAAAACTTGTGACACTTTAGTTGTAGGGAATAGATAACTTTTCCTCTTGCTCCTGCGGATCGATACCTTACTTCCACATTGAGAGGTGCTACTGTAATCCCCTGCTCTTGGGGGTTATCAAGTACTTTTCAGGCGCCGTTGCCGGGGAGCGTAGAGCTTAAGTTTCTATTCTTGTGTGCACTAGACTTTAGATTTATTTTATCTTGTTTTATATCTTGCAATCATCTAAGCTTGGGAAGGTTCCTTTAAACTTGTTTGGTTGTGAGTTTCTCATTAGTTTTACTTTCAAAATGGAGAAACTTTCTGGAATGTCTATGGGTAATGATTATTTTAAATGTATGGATGCCTACTCTGAATATCAATCAACCAAAGAGGGAAATAGAGTGGGTAAATTGCTTAAAGCTCTTCACAAAATAGCCAATCAGTTTTGTGAGTTACATGGTGATACGTCTCTAACGTATCCATAATTTCTGATGTTCCATGCTTATATTATACCAATTGCTACATGTTTTATTTACACTTTATAGCATTTTTATGCATTTTCTCGGACTAACCTATTAACAAGATGCCACAGTGCCATTTCCTGTTTTCTGCTGTTTTGTATTCCAGAAAAGTTGTTCTGGAAATATTCTCGGAATTGGACGAAACAAAAGCCCACGGTCCTATTTTCCTGTCACGTACACGGAGTCCGAAGCAGACACGAAGGGGATCGAGGAGGCAGCCACACCACGTGGCGCCGCGGCCCCACCTCCCGGCGCGCCACGACATAGTGTGGGCCCCTCGAGTCTCCACCGACGTCGCCCCTTCGCCTATAAATTCATTTTTTCGGGAAAACCCTAGACACCCGAGCCATTATCCATGAAAAGTTCCGGAGCCGCCGCCACCGTCAACCCTAACTCGGGATGGTTCTGAAGCTCTTCCCAGCACCCTACCAGAGAGGGGAATCATCACCGGAGGGCTCTACATCGCCATGCCTGCCTCTGGAGTGATGTGTGAGTAGTTCAACCTTGGACTATGGGTCCATAGCAGTAGCTAGATGGTTGTCTTCTCCTCTTGTGCCATCATGTTTAGATCTTGTGAGCTGCCTATCATGATCAAGATCATCTTATTGTAATGCTACATGTTGTGTTTGCTAGGATCTGATCAATATTGATACTATGTCAAGTTGATTATTGAATTATAATGTCTATGTTATTTATGATCTTGCATGCTCTCCGTTGCTTGTTGATACTCTGGCCAAGTTGATGCTTGTGACTCCAAGAGGGAGTATTTATGCTAGATACTGGGTTCAATCTCTATTTAATCTGGGAGAGTGACAGCAACCTCTAAGATTGTGGATGTGCTGTTGCCACTAGGGGTAAAATAGCGATGCTTTGTCAGGATGCAGGTGGACGCAGGAGTCCATAGGCCCGCGTCAGCCGCGCCGCTAAATAACGCTTTGTGGCGTTAGCGGACATAGGGCGACCATTATGCAGGCTTCGCTGACTAGTCCTGCGTCGGCCTGCTTGGCCCGCGTAGCCTTCTTCTACTCCAACAGCGCACCAAAACAGAGGACAAACTCATCCTCGGCCTCACCTGTGCAGTCCGACCGCCGGCGCCGCTCCGTTCACTCATCGCCCCCTACGCGGTACTGTCCGGCGCTGCGCTAGTCATCACCCCACGTGTTTCCGCCTGTGCCTGCGCCTCCCGGCTCCCCGTACAATCCGGTGAGACTCGGAGGCCTACGGAGTAGCGCGGGGAAGGAAGTCTGGAGCATGACGAGGTCGAGCTCGATGCCCAGCCCATGCCAGCAGTCCACGCCGCCCCACACCAGCGAGGCGTGTGCCGCCTTGACGCCCAGCCGCCGCCAGCCCGGCGATCCGAGCGCCGGTCACCGCCTCGTTTTCTCCGACGCTGCCTTCATCTGATGCCGTGGCTCCTGCCATGCGACAACTACGTCCGGCGCCTCGGCTCGGCGCCTTCCCGCGGAGCAGCAGGTGCGGCAATGGCGGATTCGTGCCCAACTCCTGCTCGACAAAGAAGAAGTTTATTAGAGAGAAAACCATATGCGGGCAGTCATGTCAATCCTGCGGTACCTGCAGAGCCCGTTTAATTTTGTTGGCAGGCAACTGCTTATCCTGTATAATTAACTGGTGGACATCGCGGATTTGTCCTGCATAATCTGTAGATGGCCCACTTGCATCCTTAATGCTTTGTCTAAGGATAATTGTTATGCTTACATTATGCACTTTACTTAATGCAATAGTCTGTTGCTTGCAACTAAAAACTGAAAGGGGTGCGGATGCTAACCTGAAGTTGGACTATTTAGGCACAGGTGCATACTGAATAGCGGTCTGTGTACCTGTAACATCCCAAAATTTGGCCTTTCAAAAATTTCTTTTAAAAATATTCTTACTTGATTTAAATTTAGTTTCCTCTGGTTTTGTGTGCCATTTTAATTGGCAACCTTTTTCAAAACCCTGACCAAGCTTGGGACCTTATGTTTCTGAGTTCTCGCCCACTTCGTACACTTGTTGGTTACCCCTTAAACCAAAAATTATTTTCCTCAATATTTTCTTTTATCATAAAAACCAAATCCTTTTATTTAAAGCTTTACAAAGGAAGTGTATTAAATCTTATCTAGAAAATTCTATAAAAATCAGGGAATGATCCCTAGGCAATATATAGCCTATTTGTTCAAAAATATTTGATTCTCACTTGGGGAATTACCTCATAATATTTCTATTCAATTTCGGCCCTCTAACATAGTTAATTTCAAAAACTATTAAAATTATCTTTCCAATGAGAGACAAGCACCTAGGTACACTCACTAGGAGTGTCCACACCGCAGGACAAATCCCTGGCCAAACCCCATCTCTTTTGCCCCCTCAAGACCACTATTCCCTTTTTGACCAGAATGGTTTTCAAAATATTTGTATAGACGAAGTTTGGATTTGGGCAAAACTTCCTTCTACAATCTTGTAGAGGATGTCGAGGTACATGTTTGGATACGGTCAGTTCTTCGTTTGGAGTCCGGAGCTGAAAGTTACCTTCTGTCGAACACCTTGGGCGTGTTTTGGAACGTGGCCGCCGCGGCCATGGACGCAAACCGGCGACGCCGCCAGGTGTTTGTCACCGCACCTCGACTCCCCACGGCCCAGAACCATGCCCAACACGTCCCTCACCCCTCACTCACCCCTCACTCACCCACCGACGACCGGAATCGCCAGCACGGCCGCTGCCGCTAGCTTGGCGAGCGCTAGACGCCGCACCGACGGCACAGTGCCGCCCGGGACCCTCCCGTGAGCAGGGCCACCGACGCCCGCCTGCTGCCCTCGCCCCTGTGCTCTCGTGAGGCACTCTGCCACCCGCAGCTGCCATCAGCTCCACGACGCGCGCGTAGAACAGTGGCGCATCACAGTGCCTCCACCACCGTCTGCCATCGACGCCGGCCACCTCGCGGCCCGCTATTTAAACCCCCCCGGCAGCCCCAGACCACCGCACAACCTCCCTCTCCCTCTCACTCGCCCTCCCCACAATATCTCATCCCGGGAAGCACCACAGCCTCCACGGCGAGCCCGCCATAACCGCACTGTCTCCACTCGATTCCCTCGCTGGGAGAGCTTCCCCCTTCGATTCCTCGCACCCACTCACTCCGCCCCTGCCCGACCTCGCCGCCGGCCGGGAACCCGCAGACGAGCTACGGGAGGACACGAGGAGCAGCGCTGCTTCATCTCCGACGCCCTACCTCGCCCTAGCCGCCAGGAGACAACGCCGGTGAGTTCGCCGGAGTCGGCCGCCGTCCCCGCCCTAATCCCGCGCGTAATAACAGTTTAAAACCGTGGGCCTCTGTGCTATGACAGATGGGACCCACTCGTCAGATTTTTAATAATAAAACGAAATGTTTTCTTTTCTGTTTAAAAAGGGGTAGAAACAAATCCAAACTTTGGGAGGCCATATCTCCCTAAAAAATAATCAGAAAAATATGAATCTTTTTTTGAAATCTTAGTTTTGAAATCCTCTTTCCATTGACACCAAAATGAGTTCATTTGGAGTTGTCTGCTTGGTCGTTTATTAAGTAGCTTAGGGAGGGTTGTTCATGCATATATTTGTTGTTTTGATAGATTTAAACCTCCCCCAAGGAGTTGAAGTTGAACCTGAACCATAGCCCCCTGTTGAAGGCAAGTAATTAACCCTATCTCAAGCCCGGTCAAATTGTTAAGGTTTACTTGATCGCTTAAGTGGTTTATGTTGCATTACACATGTCATGTTGCATTTTACCCGTTGCACTACTATTATGTTGTTTACTTTCTAATGTTACACATCACTCCCCATTCTCGAGACGATGGGCTGGAGGAACTGCCACAGTCAACGGAATGGAGGAACGATGCGACTGTGCTAACTTTTATAGTCAACACGGGATGGCGCCGGTCGGAGGTATCTCCGCCACAGTCGTCCGGTTGACTCTAACAACTGTGCTAACTCTTGTAGTCGACACGGGATGGCGCTGGTCGGAGGTATCTAGGCCACAGTCGTCCGGTCGAGGCAAATAACTGTGCTAACCTTGTTGGAGTCGAAACGAGATGGCGCCGGTCGGAGGTATCTCCGCCACAGTCATCCGATCGACTCTAATAAACTATATTGTATCTTGGACATTGATTCGTGGTGGCGCCTTAGTCGCCCGGTCAATACTATATTGCTCATACTTGAACTGTTATTACTTCTTGGATTACTATGTGGATGACAGTTGTTGCTTATCTCATGTTGGTGGCGGTATCTAAAATTGACTAAAAAGATAACCACCTCCCTCGACTAGATTGTGTCGCATAGTGCCACTCACCAAACACAACTGGCATAACCACGCGTCGTTCAAATGGGCAGACCATAGCTGGTATTCTATCAAGCCTCCTTTGATGCCACCCTTTTGGCGAGTCTATTCGGTTACCTCTGTGGTCGGGGCTAGTCTCGCGAAGGTTCCGGAGCTAGGCATCGCTCATCTCTTGGGGACGTGCCGGATTCACTTCGCCATAAGACTTGGTCCCTAGGGCGTGTCGGTGGCTACACAGGGAGTCTCTAGGTAGAGTAACGGCCGTGGAAGTGTGGGCTTGTACTCTCCGCTGGGAAACGGTTCTAGTACTTCGGTACCGGTGGTACAAGCTTAGACTTCAGCGTGTGGATAAATCTGCAACCTCTCGAGAGTGTAAATCTAGAATCTAGCCTTGTCCCTAGGTTATGGGACGATGTTTGGGTCAAGTCACGCTATGAGTCAGTCCGGTCGAAATGGAGAAATAATTAATATGAAACTCAACGATCTTGTTGAAACTTGAGAGCCTAGACAGAGTTGGCTTGAGGCTAGAACGTAGCCTGAGTTGGCTAGAAACTTGAGAGCCTAGCCAGAGTTGGCTTGAGGCTAGAGCATAGCCAGAGTTGGCTTGAGACTTGAGAACCTAGTTGTTGATAATGAACAGCTGAATGAGAAACTATATTTGTGTTTCTAGTATACGAATCATCCCTACAAAGGTAAGTAGGTAAGTTAAGTCCAACCGTTAAGCTTGGACTCGCAACCATGCCATGGTACTTTTCGAACTTATGCCATGCCATATAGATAGACCGTATTTGATTTGCGGCTAATGTCTTGCGAGTACTCCAAGTACTTACCTGGCTTTTCATGTGGCCAGATCCCGCTGCTCCGATCGCCGAGTACCCGCTGTACGAGAACTAGGATCAGTATTCCAGGCAGAACCCTATGGAATAAGGCCCGTGGTTGCCACGCTACCGTCTAAATATCCGCTGCCATCTCTGATAGAGGCTCGAAGTTAGAAGAATAATGTACATACTGTTGTGTGCGCCTGTTGCGCGATCTCAGGAGACTCACCCCGTGTTGTAACCATGTATCCATTCGAACTCGGAGCCATAAATATATATTGGTTATGTCTTTGTTTACCAAGCTGTCATATATCAGTGTTCTCTGGGACTGGTATATGGGGTGACTCGATCATCTGGATCGGGGTGCCACAAGCTTGGTATCAGAGCCTAACTGCCTGTAGGATACCCCTAGTTCAACGGACGACTTAGGATAGAACTTGCCACTTTGCCTGCTTGTTTAACTGTTTCTTTACTTGTTTGCGCTTTAACTTTAAACGCTCACCTTTTTGGCTTCTGTCTGTGACACAGATGGCACCAAGGTTTCTTAAGGAGACCATCGCTCCTCATGTTCCCGGCATTCCAGAGTTCCTTCGGGAGATCTGGGAACACCAGTACCACCTCCCCCGACCTACCGTGTGTTCTCCGAACACCCCAACGGTTCCACCTCGGAGTTCATCGCCACCGTTCACTTGCGCCCAAAGCCGGCGACCGAGGGGATCTTCCACGCCATCACGTCCAGCACCAACAACCAGCTGACCCGAGCCATTCAGCAGGCTGCAGGAGATGCCATTGTCTTCATTCACACTTACGACCCCGTCATGAGGCAGTGCACCCGCTACGTCCACTTTCCTAGGTTGGATTTGGCCAACGGGATGTCCTTTTCCGAACCCAGGTGACCCCAGCTCAGCGCTCACCTCCCTTCTTCGATACACCACCCTCCTCCACCAGTACCTTCACGTCACACTCCAGCAGTTTGCCTCACTGCGGACTGAGGTAGCCAGATCTGGGATGGCAAGGGCATCCGGATCTAGGTCTTCTTACCGCCCACCCCCATTTACCAGTTTCAGCAGCAGCTCCCTTGATCACCACAGGAGGGCACTCATTCCCGCACCTACACCCCGTACTCTGTCACCACCCTACTCCGCCCACTACAGCGCTCCACGCTACATCTCACTCTTCACCCCCGCTCGTAACCGCCGTTCACGAGCTTGGCACCGTCGTTCCTGTACCAACACCCCCTCTCACTCAGGTGGCTCGCGAGACTCACGTGCATCGCCAGACTACAGCCCTGCTGGAGGGAGCATGGATGCCACCATCCCCACGTCGCCTCGCGAGACGGACTTCTAAGAGCCAGAAGACTCTACCGCGTAGTGTATCGTACCTCTACTACTGTACCGCACGCTCGAATAATGTAGTAGTCTTGCATTTAAGTTTGAGAATAATGTAGTGGTAGGTTGTACCCTGTATCATGTATCCTTTACCTTGCATCTTGTGTACCATAGCGAGTAGCTAGGGCCTTGTAACCCAACCCGCCATTGTAGGATTCCGTGCTTTATTGCCTTGCAAACTTTGCTTTCAATTGGCTTTTCTTGGATGTTGAATTTCCCCCCTATGGAATGCTCATGGTTCAATCAACCAGGATGAGGCCCAATAATGGTGCAAGTGGCAGCCAAGGGACCCCAGTTCGTCGTTCCGCACGACAAGCTGGCGAGGATCCTGCGCCGCCACAACCACCACCCTCCTCCTCCAACTCAGGAAACCAAGCCCAAGTCAGTTCATGATGATGATGGATGAGCGTCACAACCAGCACTTAACTCAGATCATGAGAGAGTTTGGCACGTACATGCAAGCCCAAGGTGCCCCACGCACAGGTCACTCCAAGCTACAGGATTTCCAGCACACTCAGCCACCAAAGTTCACATTTACTGATGACCCACTTGAGGCTGACGATTAGCTCCACACTATGGGAAAGAAACTGGAACTTGCCCACGTGGACGAGCAGGACAAGGTGCTCTTTGCCTCCCACTACCTTGAAGGCCCCGCTAATGTTTGGTGGGACAATCAAAAGACGCAAGGGGCGATGGACCCACGGTCACTTGGGCAGGATTTCAGGAGTCCTTTCGCAAGGCCTACATCCCCTCGAGCCTTATGAAAATGAAGCAACAGGAATTTCTAGCACTCACTCAGGGCAGCAAGTCCATCAGCGAATATCTGACAAAGTTCAACAACCTTGCTCGCTACGCACCTGAGGACACAAACTCAGAGGAAAAGAAGAAGGACCGGTTCCTCCATGGAATGCATCAGGCCATAAAGACTCAACTCAGCATTCTACAGTTTCCAGACTTCCAGTCCATGATCAACACTGCACTAATCTCAGAAAAGGAGCATCGCACAATTTATGAATCTCACAAGAGGAAGTTCGAGCCATGTAAGAACCAGCCGGAAGGAGCTGCCTAAAGGCCACGTACCTGGCAGCAGAATAACCCTACCTCGGCCCCTCAGGTGACATGGAATCAACCTAGGAGGGACGGTCCTCCGCGTGAAGGGTTCTACCACAAGCGTCCCCTGGTGGATGATTGCAAGAGGGACAACACCTGCTTCAAGTGCGGCAAAACAGGGCACTACATCAAAGACTGCCCCCTTCACAACAATAACAACAACATCAACAACAACATCAACAACAACATCAACCACAACCATAACAACAACAATCGAGTTGGGGCAGCCAAACCACCTCAAGTTGCTCGTGTCCACCACATGAGCGCTGAGGAGGCATATGAAGCTTCAGACGTAGTGCTTGGTACGTGTACTATCAACACTAAACCCGCACTGATTTTGTTTGACTCTGGAGCTTCCCACTCTTTCATCTCGAAGGATTTGTTGCCAAATATTGTTTTCCTGTTTCCCCTTTGGGCCATCTTTTGGTGATACAAACCCCCGCCTCAGGAATGAAAACAAACACCGTCTGCCAAGATCTGACAATCAGCATCAACCAAGTGAAATTCCCAGCTCAGCTCAACACTCTCAATACACCCGGCCTCGACGCCATCCTAGGTATGGATTGGTTGGTCTAGCATGCAGCCCAAATCGACTGTGCTACTAGAGCCGTTACTCTCACCAACCCGGAAGGCATACAAACCACCTACTTGCCAAATAAACCCCACCAGATAAATGCCAAGATGTTTCTTATCCAAGCACCAGAGATAGGACAAGTGTATGTGCTCAGTGAATATCCAGACGTGTTTCTAGAAGAGCTACCCGGAATGCCCCTTGACCGTGATGTTGAGTTTTCCATTGAAGTTGTGCCTGGAACAAACCCAATATTCAAGAAACATTACCGTATGACGCCCCGAGCTAGTGGAATTGAAGAAACAACTTGATGAGCTAATCCAGAAGAAGTTCATTCGCCCGAGTATTTCACCTTGGGGATCACCGGTTCTATTCGCAAAGAAGAGCGATGGTACGCTTCGGCTATGCATCGACTATCGAGCCCTCAATGAGGTTACCATCAAGAACAAGTACCCACTACCCCGAATCAATGATCTGTGTGACAAACTCCGTGGAGCCCAGGTGTTCTCCAAGATTGATCTCCACACGGGATATTATCAGCTAAAGATTCGTGAAAGTGATATCCCCAAGACCGCTTTTACCACCAGATATGGACTATATGAGTGTACTGTTATGTCCTTTGGCCTAACCAATGCTCCCGCCTACTTCATGGGCATGATGAACAAGGTATTCATGGAATATCTTGATAAATTCGTTGTGGTATTCATCGACGACATCCTCATCTACTCCAAGAATGAGGCGGAGCACAGTGAACACCTCAGACTGGTTCTCGAAAGGCTGCGCAAACAGCAGCTATATGCCAAGTTCAGCAAATGCCAGTTCTGGTTAAAAGAAGTGGAATTCCTAGGGCATGTATTGTCTGGGGCCGGAGTGGCAGTCAACCCCAACAGGATCTCAGACGTGCTGAATTGGAAGACACCCACCAACGTCTCGGAAATCAGGAGCTTCCTAGGATTGGCAGGCTACTACCGAAGGTTCATTGAAACTTCTCCAAGATAGCTAAACCCATGACCGACCTGTTAAAGAAAAATCACAAGTACAAATGGACAGAGGAATGTGAGGAAAGCTTCAACGAGCTAAAAACACGGCTAACCACCGCCCCCATATTGATATTGCCCGATGATGCCAAGGACTTCACGGTATATTGTGATGTGTGTAGGAATGGGCTCGGAGCCGTACTTATGCAAGAAGGAAAAGTCATAGCATACGTGTCAAAACAACTCAAGACCCATGAGCAGAATTATCCCACGCACGACTTGGAATTGGCCGCTGTCATACTCACCCTGAAGGCTTGGCGACACCACCTTATTGGCCGAAGATGCGAAATTTACACTGATCACAAGAGACTGAAATATATCTTCACTCAGCCTGACCTCAACCTAAGGCAACGGAGGTGGCTAGAAGTAATCAAGGATTATGATCTCGGTATTCACTACCATCCAGGCAAGGCCAATGTGGTAGCAGACGCCCTAAGCAGAAGGCCCATCTCCTCGAGTTTAGAGGAGGAATTTGCAAAGCTAAACCTGTTGATAGGAAGCCGGGCCTATTTAAACACTTTGGAAATAAAACCGAATCTGGAAGAAGAAATAAGGGCCGAGCAAGTCAATGACCCTGGTATTCAAGGAATCAAAACCAAAATCACGCTTGCTAAAGCCAAGGAGTTTTCCGTTATGGCAGCCGCCTTTGTGTACCCAACAAGGCCACGCTAAAGCAGCAGATCCTCCAGAAAGCCCACGAGTGCGCCTATTCCATCCACCCAGGAGGCACCAAGATGTACCAGGACTTGAAGCAATTATTCTGGTGGGCCGGTATGAAGAAGGAGATTGCCTACTATGTAGCCTATTGCAACGTATGCAACCTGGTCAAGGCCGAGCACCAAAAACCCGCGGATTCCTCCAACCCCTTAAGGTGCCTGAGTGGAAATGGGACAACATTTGTATGGATTTCATCGTCGGACTCCCCAAGTCCAGCCGAGGTAAGGACTCGATCTGGTCATTGTCGACCGCTTGACAAAGGTGTCTCATTTTATCCCCGTCAAGATGACGTACCGTTCAGACCAGCTGGCGCAGCTCTATGTGAACCGGATTGTCAAACTCCATGGAGTTCCGAAAACCATTGTGTCAGATAGAGGTACCCAATTTACCTCCAAGTTTTGGACAAGCTTGCATCAAGCAATGGGACGAAATTATCCTTCAGTACCGCTTATCACCCTCAGACGGACGGCCAAACAGAGCGAGTAAACCAAATATTAGAAGACATGCTCTGCTCCTGTGTCCTTGCCTATGGAGCAGGATGGGAGGATAGCTTGCCCTATGCTGAATTCTCATACAACAACAGCAACCAAGGGAGCCTGGAAATGTCACCATTTGAGGCTCTATACGGAAGGAAGTGTCGAACCCCACTCAACTGGTCCGAGACTGGAGATAGCAAGATCTTTGGGACCGATGTTTTGTTGGAAGCCGAAAAGCAGGTACACCTGATTTGCGATCGACTCAAGACAACTCAGTCCCACCAGAAAAGTTATTATGACCGTCAGCACCACCAGATACACTTCGAGGTGAACGACCATGTCTACCTCCGGGTAACACCTCTGAAGGGCCTGAAAAGGTTCCGCATGAAAGGAAAGCTGGCTCCGAGGTTTATTGGACCTTTCAAGATCTTGGTAAGAAGGGGAGCAGTAGCCTACCAACTAGAACTACCCGAAGAACTGGCCGCAGTTCATGATGTCTTCCACATATCCCAGCTGAGGAAATGCATATCACCACCAACCAAACAGGCCGACTTTAAGGAATTAGAGCTAAGCAGCGAACTGACTTACGAGGAGCACCCCATCCGGATTTTAGAGGAGTCAGAATGCCGCACCCGCAACAAGGTCACCAGATTTTATAAGGTACAATGGGATAAGCACACAGAGGAAGAGGCTACCTAGGAACGTGAGGATTTGTTAAGGACTGAGTATCCCTACCTATTCAACGAGCAACAGGAATCTTGGGGACGAGATTCATCCTAAGGGGGGAAGGTCTGTAACACCCCAAAATTTGGCCTTTCAAAAATTTCTTTTAAAAATATTCTTACTTGATTTAAATTTAGTTTCCTCTGGTTTTGTGTGCCATTTTAATTGGCAACCTTTTTCAAAACCCTAACCAAGCTTGGGACCTTATGTTTTTGAGTTCTCCCACTTGGTACACTTGTTGGTTGCCCCTTAAACCAAAAATAATTTCCTCAATATTTTCTTTTATCATAAAAACCAAATCCTTTTATTTAAAGCTTTATAAAGGAAGTGTATTAAATCTTATCTGGAAAATTCTCCAAAAATCAGGGAATGATCCCTAGGCAATATATAGCCTATTTGTTCAAAATATTTGATTCTCACTTGGGGAATTACCTCATAATATTTCTATTCAATTTCTGCTGTCTAACTTAGTTAATTTCAAAAACTATTAAAATTATCTTTCCAATGAGAGACAAGCACCTAGGTACACTCACTAGGAGTGTCCACACCCCAGGACAAATCCCTGGCCAAACCCCATACATTTTGCCCCCTCAAGACCCCCTCAAGACCACTATTCCCTTTTCGACCAGCATGGTTTTTCAAAATATTTGTATAGACGAAGTTTGGATTTGGGCAAAACTTCCTTCTACAATCTTGTAGAGGATGTCGAGGTACACGTTTGAACACGGTCTGGTTCTTCGTTTGGAGTCCGGAGCTGAAAGTTACCTTCTGTCGAACACCTTGGGCGTGTTCTGGAACGTGGCCACCGCGGCCATGGATGCAAACCGGCAACGCCGCCAGGTGTTTGTCACCGCAACTCGAATCCCCACGGCCCACAACCATGCCCAACACGTCCCTCACCCCTCACTCACCCCTCACTCACCCACCGACGATCGGAATTACCAGCACGGCCGCCGCCGCTAGCGTGGCGAGCGCTAGACGCCGCACCGACGGCACAGTGCCGCCCGGGACCCTCCCGTGAGCAGGGTCACCGACGCCCGTGCCTGCTGCCCTCACCCCTGTGCTCTCGTGAGGCACTCCGCTACCCGCAACCGCCATCAGCTCCGCGATGCGCCGCGCAGAACAGTGGCGCGGCACAGTGCCTCCACCACCGTCTGCCATCGACGCCGGCCACCTGGCGGCCCGCTATTTAAACCCCCCCGGCAGCCCCAGACCACCGCACCACCTCCCTCTCCCTCTCACTCCCCTCCCCCACAGTATCGCATCCCGGGAAGCACCATAGCCTCCACGGCGAGCTCGCCATAACCGCATTGTCTCCGCTCGATTCCCTTGTCGGGAGAGCTCCCCCTTCGATTCCTCGCACCCACTCACTCCCCAGACCACCACGATGCCATAGCCGTCCTCGCCGTGAAGTTTGGTGGCCGAAGACATCGAGCACGTGCTCGACAGGCCGCCGGAGCTGCGGGAGCAGACGCTACGCCCTGCCCGACCTCGCCGCCGGCCGGGAACCCGCAGACGAGCTGCGGGAGGACACGGGAGCAGCGCTGCTTCATCTCCGACGCCCCTACCTCGCCCTTGCCGCCAGGAGACAACGCCGGTGAGTTCGCCGGAGTCGGCCACCGTCCCCGCCCTAATCCCGCGCGTAATAACGGTTTAAAACCGTGGGCCTCTATGCTATGACAGATGGGACCCACTCGTCAGATTTTTAATAATAAAATGAAACATTTTCTTTTCTGTTTAAAAAGGGGCAGTGTAATACCCCACAGTTTAGAGTGTCGGAAGGAAAGAAATAGAATTTGTGCATTTGCATGACATTCATCTGAAAATGCGGGAAATTTTGGCGCGTTAAATCAAACAATGCACAGTGATCGATGTTTCTCTCGACTCGATGAATTAGGAGCTAGATCATCTTGTTGAGTGCTATAAATATCGACATGACCTTTGTTCAATTCTCCACACTTTAGAAACAATTCACTAAAACCACAAGTTTATAATTCAAATAGGTATAAAGCACAAACAATTCATATTATCTTAAATCATTCAAAACCTTTGTTAGTACTTCTCCAACACAATCATTTGATTTCATCTGATTTCATTTGATTTCAAAAGAAAATTTGAAATAATCTTAGGTTTAAAACAATTCTATTCTTTCCTAATTCTTTCTATATACACATATCACAAATACAACAAGACATAAATCACAAGAATTGTGAGGACATCATTTCAAATAATAAATTCATTCTATTTCATCCACTTCACAATTATTCATTCTATTTCATCTACATCACAGTTTCATATACAAATATTTCCAAAAGAATCTCTAAAAGAAATATATATACAAGTATTACAAGAATTTCAACTCAAATGTTTGGGAAACATTTGGTTATAACTGATATAACTGATCAACACAATTAATTACAAGACTACAGTACAAATAATTTTACAACACTTGACAGATTACAAAAACAGTACTAAAAATCCTAAACTAAAGTCTTCATGTCTTCTACATCTTCTCACCTGCAAAACAAACAACACATACAAGAAGAAATGGGGGTTATGATTAAAATGTTGCCAACTCCATTTGGTGCTGGCATGTTGTTGTATTGAAACTTGGTTTTAGCCTAATTAAAACTGTGGTTCAATTAGGCTAAACTAGCAGGGTGGCCCGCGCATCTGCGCGGCTAGATTTATTCGATATTTTCCTCGTGCAATACATATTTGTTTATATATATTCAACATATTAGTTTGACGATGTTAGTGTGCTAGTAGATAAAACGCCATAAAATTAAAACCTTGCAGCAAGAGAATATATTTGAAACATACCATTAATTTAATTCACCTCTACACTATTGCATGGTACGGTAACGGTGCTAAAAAACTCATATAAGTCCCTCCCTTGTGCTTCTAATCTTTCATTAATATTTTGATTTGTCTCGTTGGTCTCTGCCTAAGTCCGGCCTGTAGTGTCTATCATATTGCCGTTATCATTTTGAGAAGTTGGCACCGGGAACTAATTCCAAATTTTGTATCTTACCCTTGATCCACACCGTCATCGTAATTCATAATACACAACTTTTTTGTTTTCTGAAATTTGACGACATAAATATTTGTAGTGCATACTTCAATTGCATGTATCCCCTTGCCCAGTAAAGCAATGCACATGTATTATCAAAAAAATAAAGTCTAAACCTTGATGTAATCACTATATAATTCTCTATTATTTGGCCCCCATCATTAATATTATAAAATAAACCCGTAGAGGGTTTCCATGTGTTCAAAAAAAATCTAAGCCTCTCTCCCTCGCTTTCCCTCTATCTTTCTCTCGCATGCCTTTACTACTTCTCTTTCCGATCATGCCAGCATATTTTTGCGACAACATCAATTCACATGTATTCAAATGGGTTGTTCCTAAGACCTTTATTTTTTAAAAGACAACACTTCTTTCCCGTATATTTTTTTTCTTCTTATTCCATGTAATAATATAAACATTGTACTATACCCTTATATGAAAATTAGGTGTTCACACAATTCATATTAAGAATGTGAAAAAGGTACGGTCTAATTGCTAGTTTCTCTTTACTGTTATTTCAAATTTTGTATATGAAAAAGTGTTTTTATCAATAACCCACCTTTTCATTTCATATCAAGTAAGCTAAAAACAGCTATCTAGTGACTTCAAATGAAGTTCATATGAAAAATCCATTTTTTATACTTTATATTCCGAAATTCATATATAAAAAATTGGAGTGATTTTCCTCCTATCCAGCCATGTTGCATGTACACTTGTTCGCTTCCATTGTACTTCCAGGCAATGCATCAGCCTATTTACTTCGGCACATGTATATATACCTTGATCAGACCTTGATCAAATCGTTTGGATGCACGATGGCAACTACATTTTGGTTTAAGAAAAAGACATAGCAAGTTTGAATTGACTTAATGAATTGAAGCAGTCCGTCAGATCATCTATTCTGGAGTACGGAGTTGGACATTCAATTTGAGTCTAGGTGTAATCAAAAAATTATCAAAGCCCAAACTAATGGATACCTTGGTGGCGTGCAGGTCATAAAATCGTAATCCAGGTTTGCCGATGCATTACTTCTTGCCAGGTCGATATCGAGTTCGCTGCTCAGATGTCATTTGTATTCGGCGTGAGATGGACAGAAGCTCTCGCCACACACTCAAGCTGGTAATGGATGCATCTTCGAATCTATCCACGACAGATTGATATCGAGTTTGCTGTTCAGTTGGCTTCTATATTCGGTGGGAGATCGACAGAAGCTTTCACCGGTGACGCTTCAATAGACAGAAGAAACACATATGTGCTGATTACGGTTGGAGATCGGCTGAAGCTCTCGCCGGTGACGCTTCATCTGCATGCACATGAAGCTCATCAATTTGATGTGTCCCTCGCAATTGTCTTTTGATCGCCGCATGTGTCCTTCTTGACGTGATGTACCTCCGGCTAGCGGGAGGTTCTGTGGTTAATCTTTCTGGTGCTGCTGTCATGTGTTCACCTGTGGCCTGATGGCTTCTTGATTAATATGACAACAGATATAAAACAGCATTTTTTAAATACAGTCATGCAATTTTCATTTGCTTAAAAAATTGTATTCAGAAGGCAAGGGAGGTACGCAATAATTAGCACTCTATATATTCTCTATGGATTATGCAATGGAACCTGGGAAGCAATTGACCGAAGGATTCCATCTAAGCAAGGAACGTATATGAAAAATAGTTCTAGTGGCTCTTATTACAATTGATCATATCCCTTAGATGTTCATAATCGTATCCAAAACCATCTAGACTATTCGTCCTAATGAAGTGGCTTTTGTAAGGAATGATCCAAAACCAAATGATCCTACACATGCATGATGCATAACCTTCCATCTACAAAATTAAACCATATGCATATATCTCAATGTGCATATATTTTGATGTACCTCCGGCTAGCGGGAAGTTCTCTGGTTAATCTTTCTGGTGCTGCTGTCATGTGTTCACCTGTGGCTTAATGGCTTCTTGATTAATATGACAACAGATATAAAACAGCATTTTTTTAAATACAGGCATGCAATTTTCATTTGCTTAAAAAATTGTGTTCAGAAGGCAAGGGAGGTAATGCAATAATTAGCACTCTATATATTCTCTATGGATTATGCAATGGAACCTGGGAAGCAATTGACCGAAGGGATTCCATCTAAGCAAGGAACATATACGAAAAACAGTTCAGTGGCTCTTATTACAATTGATCATAGCCCTTAGATGTTCATAATCGTATCCAAAACCATCTAGACTATTCGTCTTAATGAAGTGGCTTTTGTAAGGAATGATCCAAAACCAAATGATCCTACACATGCATGACGCATAACCTTCCATCTACAAAACTAAACCATATGCATATATCTCAATGTGCATATATGTAGGCTAATTAAACCATATGCGTATATCTCAATGTGCACATATGTTGGCTAAGTGCGAGCAGTTACCTGGATGCAGCTGTAGTCCACAACACTGCTGTTGTAATCTGGCTCATGTGCCTGCAAGTCCACAACCATGTATTCAACTTTTCTCAAATCGAGTTTGCACAGCAAGCACACAGCGGTAGACACTGCTGCTTGTAAGACTGCGGCCTAAGGTCGGCGTGGGAGGCAGCGCGGGGGGCATCATGTGCCACCGTGCTCTGGATACCGGATGCATGACGTCTTGATTTTTTTCAGCGTTTCGTGCACTCCTTTAGAGTTCTGGAAGCCAACGAATCGTTCCTTCTCTTTGTCGGTCTAATCGATCTGATTTCGCTTGTCTCTTGCTTCCAAATCCAGATTCGCTGGAGCAAATTTTGTTGTCTGCTTGTCCTGCTTCCAATCGATTTGTACTGCGTGTTCTTCAGGCGGTTTCCTTCTAAATTACCAAGATTCAATGTCATCTGAACAACTGCTTATTTCTTGGGTTTCCTGGCGTCTCCAGCTTGTATTGGGTTGCTAATGTTGTTCCTCCCGTTCGCCGGGCGACCGGCGTTTTGATGGCATCGATTTGTTGATGTTGCGATTCGCCAGCCAGACGACCGATAAATTATTTGAGTGTTTACCAAGTCCGCATTGGACTATTTATATGCGTCCATATGTGGTATTTATTGATCGTAGCCATGTGCTCTTTATCTGGTACGGCATCTCTCAAATACCTGCCATTTTTTTACGCGAGCCAAGACATGCTTCTTTGTCGTACACGGGAGGAATAATTTCCTTTCCTTTTGCGGATAGGACTCTCGTAGACTATGTGGACTTTGCTAACTGTTCACGTTCGTGAATTAGGATGGCGTCCGAGCCGCCATATCCTCAGTTCGTGTTTGTAAATCTCCACCATTGAGATATCTTAACTTTACATCGGTAAATCTCCACCGTCAATTGTTTGTTGTTTTAATAATATAATAGATTGGGGAATAAAGCAAATCATCAAAGGCAACAGAAGGGTCTGATCAATTGGATCATGCTCTTTTATTTCAAAGGCAACAAGTAGGGGTAAAGGCTTTTGTACAGCACTGATAGAAACATCTTAGGCAACCAAGAGCAGAGGCAAACATGTGCTGTATTGAGCTAATGATCTTGATCTTTTAAAAGACAAAGCAACAGATAAAATGCTTTCCCCAAAATTCAAACCAGGAAGTAAATAAAACTTGAGCCCACAAATATGGTATCACATTTGCCTATTAATTAGGCAAATGGACCCTAAAACCACTTCTTAAGCTAGCAATGAGCTTAATTGGCCACACACTTGAGTTTAATCATCTCAAACCGACTATCTTTAGCATTCCCCAATTCTCAGCCAAGCATTTCCACACAAATATCTGGATCAGATAGGATCAATGAGTCAAGAATGACTCAGAGTTATCACCATGGGGTGATGAACTGCGCAGCAGCAGAGCTGAGCTGATCTCCTAGGTGAAAAGGAGTGCAAGAATGGTCAAATAGAGCAGCTCGAGGTAGAAGGGGCCACTGTAAGCAGGTTAGTCACCACAGCCCAATTATCATGGTGTCACAAGCACAGGAGTGCCCATATTAGTATAAATACATATCCAGGCCACAGCCACCAGCATATACAAGTCACAGCAACCACAACACACACAGAGCACAACTATCATCACATCCAGATCACAAATCCATCTGTTCTTCCACAAGAACAAGCACAACCCATCTCTACACATGGAGATCACCTAGTCCATCCACCACAAGCCATTAAAACTTAGGAGAAGTCAAGCAACAAGGAGGAGAAGGTAGAACCACAAGGTGTAGTCCAGAAGAGACGGTTGAACCTTGGAGCAAGATCAGACTCTTCCGTAGCTTGATCTGCTCTACACCCAAGGTTGTGAAACATATGAGCTGGAGAGTGATTTAGCAGGTTCTATAAATGACAGAACCATGCATGAGTGATTTTTAGCATCTGTTCTTACAGAACCTTGCAAGCAAGGTAAGGTGCTATAGAAAAGTAATTAGCACATCAGAGAACTTCTGTTTTGTGCTAGGAATAGGACAGAGTGAGACAGGAAGTGAAGTTGAGTGCAATATCATTTTGTTTGAGCATCTACAGAAGCAAGGGGTTGATCTTAGTGTAGCATCTGTTCTTATTTTGCTTAATAAAGCATCACCCACATGACAGTGAACCAGCAGAGCTGGATTAGCTGCTCATATCAAAGTTGTGCACTTAGAAGAAGCACAGGAAAACATAAAAATCATTTTTAATCAAGAAAGCTACTGTGTAACTCTACAAGGAGGCATCACAGTGAGCAAAACATGATCAAATCATGCTCTAAACCAACTAATCATCACAGCTAGTACAAGTTCTAGCTCAGAAATAATTTTCTTATACATTTATCATGTCAGTGAGCAAGAAATGCTCTTCACAATAATTCCAGAGGCAGTGGGAAGATCTACACATGCATGATCTACCCCATACACCTCTATTGCATACACAGAGGGGAGACAGTGCACAAATTTGAGCAAATCATCCACCAAGTTATCATCTGTTCATCACAGACATAGCCATGGTTTGAACTCAAATTCGAATCAGAGCTGTGGACAGCTAGCAGAGGATTGATAGAGAGTAGAGAAGAGGGGGAAGATTTTTACCTGGCGACCATGGCCGTAGCTCCTCGGCGGCGAGGTAGTGCCCGCGCAACCAGAGGAGGGGGTACATGGTGGTAGAGGAACGAGCACCGCACCACGGCGGCACAGGGAGCGAGACCCTGCACCGAGCCATGGTGAGCACGCCGGAGAGGGAGGTCGCAGACGGTGGCGAACGGCGGCGCATCGCAAACCCTAACCCTAGGGAGAGGGGATGCACGCGAGCGCTAGGGGGAGAGATCCCCAAATTCCTCCGGTGAGGATGGAGAGCGGCGCGTGGGGAGTCGTTTGCCCCACGGCACGGCGGCGGAGGCGCCGGAGCAGGCCGGGGCGAGGCGGCGACGCCGCGGGCGACGCAGTCGCCGGTCGAGTCGGGCGCGAGACGTGCGCGTGTGAGAGGAGTGAGAGAGAGAACCGACCGGACCGGACCCGATTTTTGACTTGTTTGAACCAAGTCAAGCAGGGACAATTTGGTAATTTCACCCATTTAACAATATTCAAACTTCCAAAGAATCCTATAAATTCACATAAAATCCTAAAAATACAAACAAAATATGTATACATATCAGCAGAAAATAATCTAACCAAATAAAATACCTCTTTAAATTTTTGAAAAATTATCCAAACATTAATGAATTTTAACTCCCAAACAAAAGGAACAAAAATCAGCTAAAAATAGTTAACACACTCTATAAATTATGTGGAATTTTAATATAAGTTTTATTTGAAGTTTTGAAAAACATTTTGTGGATGAAAAATTCAAGGATCCTTAAGTGGAAATGACTTGAAATTCTTTTTCAAAAACTATTTTCATAAAAGAAAATAATATGGGAAAATAAAGTCTTGAAGTTCAATTATATTGAACTATTTCAATTTGATCACTTCAAATTTATTCCTCATGAAAATTGTTGTCAAATTCTTTAAATAATTAAAAACTCTAAAGCACTTGAAAAACCTTAAGTCCGCAACTTTGGAATTTTGGGGTGACGATGCATATCATGATTATGCATAATAGGATGCTGCTAGAGTTTTCCGTAGTCCTTACCAGGATTACTTTGCTATTATCAGAACTCGGGGTTTTACCGCAAACCCTAGAACCCCGAAGGGCCTGAACTGTCACTTCTACCACAGGCAAGTTCATTCTTGCATATCCTTATTGAACTATTTTATAAAAACTATTTTCAAAAATGTATTATTATCATTGCATCGAAAAAGAAAAACTATTTTCGAATGATGTGAATTGCTGTATATACATTGTTTGGCTGGCAATGGAACCACGGATTGATGTTGTGGTGCAGGTTCCATTGTACGGAAAGTATATACCTAGGATTAATTACCAATGTCACAGGGATCCTTGCGCCGTATTGAAGCGTTTACCATGAGATCTGCTATGGACGGTAAAAGTCAGCCGTATCTTCTCTCGTTCACATATCCTCGGCAGGCTATTACCTGGTTGCGTCCGTTGCGGCGGCCAACTGCGTGGAAGCGCGTGACCTTCCCACTCGACGGGGTGACTGGAATAGAAGCTCGGGAGGGGTGGCGGGCCAGTGGTCTTAGTTACCAGCCGTGTCACAAATGGGCGGATATGTGTTATGCGGAGAGGGCGGTGATTGGCATTGGACTCACACCTGGCCCCATAACATGGAAGTATGGACGGGCTAGCTACCTAGAAAGGCAACAGGGCTGGGTTTCTCTCATAGGTAAAGTTACGCAGCTCTACATAGTCAACAACAAGAAATTGTGACTGTCACATCCGTGTTCCCAGAAGGACCTACAGACCGCAGCGGGAAAGGCATCCCAAGTGATGACTATGAACTCGTGGAGACTGTGAGCATAGTTTTCTGAAATAAAAATTGACCTTTGAAGAAAGGTTTTCCCAAACTTGCATTATGCCTACAACCGTTGGTCATGGCAGTAGCTAGTGCATCCAAAACAAAAACTCTTTCCTATATTATTGAACTTGCTAAGTAACGCTAGAGTTGCTTACCCTTTCCTCGTTGACCCCCTGCTTGGACTTTTGGAGCCATCCAAGGAATCAACATCCATGACGACAACGAGGAGCTCTTCAACAAGGAGTCCAAACCTACCTGGTGGAGCTTGAAGGAGTCAACAGCTACTTCACCGACAGAAGGAGGATGACCACCTTGCCCAGGTGTATATAATGACAACACTGCCGATGGAGGAGACAACATCATTTTGGAAGGAGTACAACTTGGATAAAGATATTCCAGATGGATTAGAGTAGGGCTGTGACAACAGCAGTAGTGGAATAGGAATTAGAGATAGAGCTGATATCCAGCTTAGTGATACGATTTAGATCTTTTTTATGTTTCATTTGCACGAGACCTACTTCTATCTGTAAAGAAGGTTCTCGAGATTTTGTATTGAATAGTGTTGTAATCCTATAGTGTTACCTTGGACCGGCTATGTTTCTGTTGTACTACTCTGAGAGATGTAATATTTGCGGAAAGGTCCTTCCGTGCGTGTTACATCAACGACTTGTACACTACAACATGCAGTGGGGTGCTGGGTCACCGCAGATTGTATCAGAGCAAAACGACCTTAGGATTAAAACCCTTTTAGGAGACTTGTAGGTTGGTAAGACTATAGGAAGTTATCATATTTATCTAAATTCTATATTCCTACAACTATGATGGTTATTCACTTGAGAATAATACAGTCATACTTGTATACACATTTTCTTACTCCACAAGAGTAAATCTTGTTATCTATTCTTTTATAGGAACTAGCTGGGTGGCCCGCGCATTTGCGCGGCTAGATTTAGTATTGTGTGTGTTTTGCATTAGCGTTCAAATATTGCTAAATCATTATGTACATGTTTAATAAGATTTAAAGATATCGCAAAGATGTACCATGCAAAAAACAATTACCCGTGTTTCTCGGCCACCAATTTCCCCCCACATAAAAATGGTACTCCCTCCGTCCAAAAATAAGTGTCTTAAGTTTGGTAAAAAGTGGATGTATCTATATATGAAACATGTCTAGATACCTCTATTTTTTGGGCAAAATTGAGACACTTATTTTTAGACGGAGGGAGTAATTTTATTTAATTCATCATATATTTAAATGTTATATCATTTTTAGTATAGAAAATTATTTTAGCCCAGATGTATGTTAATCGTGAGGTTATTCTAGTGGACTTTGTGGATAATCTTTTGGGCATATGTACTACCTCGTTGGTAAGGATATTACTATGTGTCAACAGTACAAAAAATATATATTTTGTAGTTCTGCCATGCAAAACTATACTACATCCATCCCTAAAAGATGTCGTGCACGTTTCCTAAAAAAAGGACTTTGACCGAATATCAGTCCAATATAAAATGACACCGTTAGATTGATAATCAAAGAAGTTTCAAATGGTATAATTTTGGCTGCACATAACCCACCTTTAATGATCAGATGTTTAGCCAAGGTATATTTTTGAAAGACGTGTACACAATCTATTTGGGAATGACGGATCCAGTAAAGCTTTGTAATAATTTATTAACTCCATCGATCCCTTCTAAATTGTCCACTAAGGATTAAATCCCTTCTAAATTGTCCACAAAGGATTAAATCTAACCCTTTTGTTTCATTCCTCCACGTGTGCACTGACATGAATATGTTGTCTACGTTCACGTGTGGTTCTCCTTACATATATATTTTTGTCAAAATACATGCTTTTTATGAATTTTGTTCTTGTCGACATGATAAGCTGGGACGGACTGTTCAAACAAAGGTGCAATAATATTGGATCCTAAAATTGAGTCTGAGACAAAAGATTAAAGAAAATCAGACCCCATGGTTAATTGGTCATCTGATGCAAAACGTGTCAGGTTACCAAATTCTTTTGCAGCCTTGTTTGGTGTTGTGGGATCGCCGTCCTCACATTCGCATTACAATTCTACCGTTGGCTCGTCTAGGACCACTTCAGCCAGACTGGGCGCGTCGGCGAACGACAGCTAGAGACGCTACTCTTCGTCCTTCACCTAGCCCGTCTCCCTCCCTGTCCTCATGGACATTAGGGTCTTCCACGCTGCAACCAATATATCGATATACCAGTGTTTTCCCATGGTATCAGAAAAGAGATATGCCAGATGCCATGACCTGCACCTGGCTGATTGGAAGACATAATAGGGGCGCAAATTGAAAGCCATAAAGTATCTCTCCACGCTATTTGTATCTTAATTAATAGCAAATATATATGTGAGTGTAGCAACGGGAGAGAGTAAACCTTTGTCGTGGAGGCACACAGCCGGGCATGTCGCATAAACAGCATGCTCTGGGGTTAGCCACGCCGCCACTTGCTCCTCTTCCCGCCACTTAATCCAGGCCTTCAGGATCACGTGCCCCAGTCCTCGGAGAGTCATGCGTCACCGTCGCTGACTTTATGAATAAAGAATTTCTTGTAGGGTTCCAGTCACGGCTCTTATCTCCTTCCTAATGCCACAAAGAGCAGGCGACGAATAAATAGCTGAAACAACATCGGTAACAAACAGACTTTGATGTTACTCTGGATGAAGATACCTGAAAAGAGTGATGTTATTCTTCCGAAAGTTGTCCTAGGGTGTTGAAATAATATTGTTTGAACTTGTCAATGAAATCAGAAGTAAATAATTAGTTGTTCTGGACTAACCAAAGTATGCTAATAGCAGGGAGTATGGAGATTACCAATATAAAGCACCTCATATAAGGGAGATTTGTTGATCTAAGCATAACAGTATAACACCAACAATGCTTACCCTCAAGTGTGAAAAAATCTTAAAGTCACAACTGATTTACTTATGTGCATAAGCCGTACACTGAGTGAGCTCTGAAACTGTACATTTGTACTCTAATGTATATTTTGCACCTGCCTGTTACATTTGTACTCTAATGTATATTTTACATCTGCCTGTCCAACAGAAAGAAAATTCATGTCAAAGCAGGTTCTGAAATCTCAAAGTACATACTAACAAAGTTATTGTCAAGTATTATTCTACTTATTTCCATAAAATTATTTACTTTATCAATATGGATGGTCAAGATACTTTTTACCGGTGCATGCACAAAACTATATATCAGTACTCTTGTCATCCGTCAAATTGGTGCTCACATATTAATTACTTCTGAGTGCATAAAGTTATGTTCCTCAAATCAAGAAATCTTCTGAATTACTGGGCTTACACAATTTGTTCAACGTCATGGATGCAAGGCAAGGTGCATAAATTTCTCATATGAATCCACCTTGCATCTCTGGTAAAACATAAAAGAAATCAATTTGGAGAACTTGAGAACCGAAAACCATGCAATCAACCTTTTCCAGGTCAAGGGAAGCACACGAATCTGAAACAGGGGCATAAATTACATGCCTAAGATTAGTATACTGGCTCCAGAGTCCAGAGCCGAGTGCGAACTTTAATTCCGATCTGTGCTGGATAGCTGTGCGAACTTACAAACTTCTGCCAATCGGTGCATAGATTATGAAGAGGCGACGGCGAGGAAGATTCTTTTTCTTTCTCTTGGCGAGGTGGCTCAGCTTGAAGACGACGGAGCGGACCGGATCGTGTCGGGAAAGGTGAAGAAGGCCTCCGGCCGGAGTCGATGAAGATGAGCACGTTCCAGTCGCCGTAGTTGTTCCGAGGTCCGGCTCCTGGTGGTCGAAGACGGAGAGCTTGGTGGGGCCTGGGCCTCGTCGACGTGCATCTGCCGTTGTTACCGCTACGCCAGCAGCCCGCTCGGACCGTGCTGCACCTCTAATGGTGCGACCTAGGTTTAGAGACCTACAAAGAGCTAACAGACTTTAATTTCCAACTCTTCAAGATCGATTTTGACAACTTGCGCATGTTGATGCATATGCAATTGGGCAGTCCATGAATTTCGTCCATGCACGGATAAATGTTGTGCCTATAAAATCAGCCGTGGATGGTCCTGCGTAAAAACTATCAGGGTTGGAGTACGTCCTTTTTCTATCCCTCCGGCTGGCCGAAAAGTTCACACTGTCTGCAGCCTGCTGCTTGCAGCTGGCCCAGCTCTCCTTCTACCTCTAGGTTTGCCTGCAACACGTCGGCGGACATGCAAACTTCACGCTTCATGCTTGGCATCGACCGGCGGCACGACGCGTCTTCTCTTATCTCATCTACGCTGTTGGCTGCCTGGGATCGCTTGACGATCCTTCGCCTCCTGGTTGGCGCGGCGCTTCATGCTTGGCATCGATCGGCGGCACGATGCCGTATTCCCTTATCTCATCTATGATGTTGGCAGCCTGGGATCTCGCTCCTTGGCCTCATGGTTGCTGCCGCCGTTATTGCAGTTTCCGGCACTGCGTGTTCTTGCCCTACTCTTTTCTAGTCGTGGATCAAAACGAATTCATGGTTGCCTTTCTTCTACAGGTACTCCGACAACCAAGAAGATTCTGCTCCGTCCCTGCAACTAATTTCAATGGAGAAAACGACCTTGAAAAATAACTGATTACCTGATGGATTGAGCGACGGAAAATAATCCTAGCCCAACTTCTGCTGCTTTCGTGTTATGTCTGCTGCTTGGAGTCGCCAACTCGCCATCCATCGTAGCCACCGTATGGCTTCCTGCGCTTTGGCTATAGACAGATCAATATGGCCTTGCTCGGCTTGTCGTAGATTGCCGATCGAAATCGCCTTGTTCGGCTTGTCGTAGATTGCCCGCTGAATCAATGAAATAGTAAAGGCAGATAAGTGAACCAATTGGATTCAAGTCAAGAGATCAAAACTGCACCTGATTTCGCCAAGACGGCGGTGTATCAGTCGTGGATTTAATAATCTCCACGGTCTTCACCTGGAATATGCATATGTGTTACGTTCAGAACTTTGCGTTGCATACTCCATCTAGACAGACGTGATTGATCATGGATTGATCTGGCTGCTAGCTTGTGCATCTCACTGCGGTCTCGTTTGTGCTGTTCGTCGTGGACGTTCGCCTTGCACCTAGGCCCGCTGCCACTGGAGGCTCCAGCCACCGCCGGCACCTGCTCGCACGTCTAGCGTACGTGTTCACCGCCACTGCAGGCTGCAAGTCCATGGCATGTCGATCGCCTCCAGTCGTTGATATCCCGCAAAAAGAACTGATTTCTGCGTGGTCTCGTGGCGTAGCGAGAATACATCGGACATCTGAGCGTCGCGACGACTTCAATCTACCGGACGTGATCGGATCAGCTTTATGCTGGGCCGGGATGCTACTACTTGTCCGTCACGGCATGTGAATCGACTTGGTGTAGCTGCGTACGGGATAGTTATTTCCTTCCGAAGATATTTTTATGTTGTTTAATCTCGACCTTTAATTTTCTCTAGCATAAAACGGATGCATCCTAGCCGTAGATTGTCTTGTGTTTTAATTATATAATAGATAATACTTACGTATCTCATTCCTTTTCAACTTGGTATTACAAGTCTGAAATTATATTCTACAAGCTAGTATACCCAGTAGAATACATCCAAGTCAGTGTTACTTATATTGTATCATTGGTAACACCATCCTATATGTGAAGACATAAGAGGAAGTAGAACCCTATCGTAAGTTTGTGAAGGCAGGAAGACAGGAGAAGTCGGATGATGGTGAAGAATCATCGACAATCAAATACGGAAAGTATGCCAATACCTTAAAGTTTCATTTCAAAGGAGATCCACTTTAGTAAAGTATAGAGTTATGAAGAAAATAGGAGACGACATAAGCAATGAAGGAAGCTACAGTACTACTTATGGTGTATAATCAGCAACGACATGAAGGATCAAGAGATGCCAAGAGATGTTTGTTCAAGCCAAATGGAGGGCTTCAATTTACATAGAGTTTAGTTCTGGACGTAACCAAACCAGACCACAACTACTCTTTGAGTACTTTGTCTTAGTTTATTCCTTTGCAAATGGTCAATTGGGGTAACTACTGAGTCAAAGAGTTGTTAGAATAGGACCATAAGGTGATATAAACCTATATTGTAGTGTATAGCATCTAAGCCTGGGTACTTTTGAGATGTTTTTACTCAAAGTACTATTTACTTTACGGGCTTATGTTGCATGATTGCTATATAATTGTATTCGGATTTTATTGGATCTTATTGGATTTTTGATTGACTAGGTTGGTACATGAAGTTAGGATTTGATGTACAATGGCATGATTGTCACATTAAGTGTGGCCCCCCGACCCGACTGCTATACAGTGATGCCGTGTGTCACCGGTTAAGCGATACAAACGGAGGTTACGGGTTTACCAATCCCCGGCCAAAACCTTTGGCAGGCGTTGCTCGGAATGGATCATCGGCAACGCAACACCCCGATTGATGCCTTAACGCAGGCTCAACTATCAATGCATAATAGAGAGATCAAGACTTGTGGAATAACTGGCACATTACAGAATCTAGGACTCAAAGCAATATAGTTCAACTCTTATAATAGAGAAAGAGAACGAATATTACAACCAGAGGTCACTGACCCAACAGTACAACAGGCGGAAGCGAATTAAGTTGTTCTAACAACAAGATCCAAATTACGGCCTAAGAGGCCTACAGATAAACATTTCAGCACCAGCTATCCCGGAGATGTCCCAAGCTGCCACCTGGGAACCCCAGACTACTCGTCGACTTCCACAAAGAACCCACCTTCAAGGTCGATGAATTCCTCCTCTGAAAACAAATAAACAACGTTGAGTTCGACGAACTCTGCAAGATTATTAGAGCTACTAGCTCGATGATTGGCTTACAAAGGTTGTATGGCTGTTTTGCATAAAGCTAGTTTTCTTTATAAAAGACATAACTCCATGGCATCGACTAATCAGAACATTTTCAAAGGGGGAAGAAGTAAACTCCTTTCTTCTGATCATCTTCAACAACCACCATCCATCACCACACCTGTCTACTGAGGCACCTCCCCGAATCACCCTCGAGGAAGTCAACCTTGCATTCTTGGTAGTACCTTTAGTACTCAGGTTTTAATCATTTCGTTCAAGTTATTTTATGGTCTCTGAATCCGGCACCAAGTCGTCCTTAGCCGTGGACACGGCTTTTCGAAAAGATTTACCCTGCAGGGGTGTACAAAGGGAAAGTCGCCGGAGTCCCGAAGGGGCTCTAGCTTCTTATCCACGTGTACCGTCTGGCTCATTACCCGTGCATGCCTGTACATTTGCTCTCTTCTAGGGAGAACCGGCTGAGTGGGCGCGGCTACAACCTTTACCTCGCTTAAGACTAACCCAGGATCATCAGTGGCGGTAGGACAAGAGGTGCCTCCAACACCCTGTCCCACGGTCACTTATTTTTCCTGACGCCACCATCCTCATCTCAGTCTGGGCCACCATCTTCAACGCACGCGCAAATGGAAAGCCAAACTAGAGGACCCTCGGCTAGTCCGCCACAAGTTAGTCGGTCGACGAGGGCTCCATATACCCCACGCATGGTTGCACGCTCGGTCTTGGCTTCGAAGGGGAGAACTCGCAATTAGGCGACGAGAACGAGACAACCCACCACATCCATGTGGCCTCTCATCCCCGCCTTTAAGCATGTTTATTATTAGTATCCACATTTCTCCACCATCATCCGGACATTCCGTCAACAATTCCAACGATGAAATATCCACCGGACAACTAAGCATTTAACTAAGCATGGCTAAGCATATACAGTACATAGTTACTTAACTCCGGCCAACAAAGTAATCCTATGGATATTAGGAGGGAACAGGTATTGGCATCAGAAACATAATGCAACTATAGGATACTCTAATCCAACCAAATTGACATTTGGAACCGCATGCAATAATATAGTGGAGAAAATATTTGCGGAAAACATAGGAGGAGACATGCTCAGAGGGGGGATTACGCTTGCCTTGTTCAGCAGGCTGGTAATACGGGTCGTCAGGGTATTGTGGAGAAACCCCGACTGCTTGATCTATCGATGTATAAGAACACCGGAAAAAACACAATCAAATACCACACCATATAAAACAAGTGCAATGCACAAGCACATGATGATATGACATTTTAAATGCACCATAGAAGTATTAAACATGACCAACCAGTTAAATGGGATCCCAAATATATTTATTGCCTTATTTGGATTAATCCCCACAGTTAAACTTAATGGAATTAGCCAATTTCGAAAATGTATAGTACTGAAATGTTGTCCAAAAATGCATGCTATTTATGGTACTGGATAACTAATAATTTTGTGAGCATTTGGATATTTTAAACACATTTTTCTGATTAACCAATAAACAGTTATTGCATTTTCAATATTTGGTTTAGTGCTGCCATTTTAGTAAATTATTTCAAACAACACTAAAACTAACTATCCATGCTTGAAAATGAAGTGAAACTTGAAGTACTTTTGTTGTTGAACATTTTGGTATAACACACTTAATTTTTGGAGCAATTTTTATAAAGTGATGAATTTTATAACACCATTTTCATTGCTGCTATTTTACAAAAAGGCAAGAAACAATTATTTCCAGTATTATTTCAACATGAAATTGAAATGAAAAATATAAGGTTTCTTCCCCTGGTCATTTAGAGATCAAGTTTGCATTTTTGTGATCTAGCAATAAAAAGATATGGATTTTCCAAGAATTATTTCTTTTCTGCCCTTTTCTTCAGTTTAATAAAACAACAACTAAATGAATTTAGTGGGATGTGTGAGTTATACCAATAGACTCCATTTATTTTTCTAAACATTTTGATATCTTATTTGCAGTTTTTGGGCAAGTATTCCAAAACTAATTGAATTTACAAATTTATCTGCATTTCTGCCTTTTCTTTTATTTCTCGGAAAAACTCCATCCAAAACGTTTTCCACCCCGGGCTGGGCTAGCCACAGCCGCTGACAGATGGGGCCCAGCGCCACGGTGGCGTCCACATCATCGCGGCGGTCCACGGCGCTTGACCGCGTCGATGCCAGGACCGCGACGTGCGGGCGGTGACCGCGGCGTCGGCGCGCACGGATCCGTTGTTCTGGCTCGCGTGTGTGCTCGGGTGCGAGCGCATCGGGTTCTTCGAGCTACGGGGAGGCGAGCAGCATCGCTATGGACCAAATGGTCGCCGGGAACTGCTCCGGCGACGAACTACGGCGGCGGCGGTCCACGGCCCAACGACGAGACGACGAGTTACGGCGAGCTAGGATGCAAGGGGATGTCCAGGAGAAGCGCAAGCTCACCCTCGAAGCGTGGGTAGGCGTGGATTGGACGGAGGTGGGCAGTGGCGATGGGGAGCTTCCTCGACAGGCGGCGGCCGGAGAGGAAGAAGACGGTAATGCGGCGGCGATCCCGGGCTTCCCTTCTCGATTCCTTGCACGGGGAGGAAGAGGGAGACACGGCGAAGGTGGCGGTGTGCTTTGATCTGCTCTGAGTGCTCTCAATCGCCGGCGGCGAGCACGGCCACCATGGCTAGGGTTCGGCTTCGGCGAGAACAAAGAGAGAGAGGGAGGGAGCGCGAAAATATCGGGGAGAGAGAGCAGTGCACGCCTCGTGTGGCGCCCCGACCTGACTGTTATACAGTGATGCTGTGTGTCACCGTTTAAGCGATACAACCGGAGGTTACGGGTTTACCAATCCCCGGCCAAAACCTTTGGCAGGCGTTGCTCGGAATGGATCATCGGCAACGCAACTCCCCGATTGATGCCTTAACACAGGCACAACCCTCAATGCATAATAGAGAGACCAAGACTTGTGGAACAACTGGCACATCACAGACTCTACGACACAAAATCATTATAGTTCAACTCTTATAATAGAGAAAGGTAGCAAATGACATCCAGAGGTCACAGACCCAACATTACATCAAGCGGAAGCAAATTAGGTTGTTCTAAACAACAAGATCCAACATATGGCCTAAGAGGCCTACAGATAAACATCACAGCGCCAGCTGTTCCAGGATCCTTTGGCAAGCTGCCACCTGGGAACCCAGACTACTCGTCGACGTCCACAAAGAACCCACCTTCGAGGTCGGTGAAGTCCTCTCCTGAAAATAAGCAAACGACGTTGAGTTCGACGAACTCGCAAGATTAGGAGCTAATATATGCTCGATGAGGCTTTCAAAGTCATATAGCTATTTTGCATAAAGCTGATTTTATTTATGAAAACATAACTCAAAGGCATCGACTAATCAGAATATTTTCGAAAGAGGTAAGGAATAACTCTTTTCTCTTTTGATCACCTTTCTCACACCAACCACCATTTTCAACCACAGTACCTATTTCACCAAGGCACCTCCCCGAATCCCCCTCGAGGAAGCTCACCTTTCAATCTTGAGTGGTACCTCTAGTACCCAGTTTTTAATCATTCCGTTAAAGTTATTCTATGATCTTACCTTCACTTCCCAAGTTGTCCTTAACCGTGGACACGGCTTTTCGAAAAGATTTAACCCTGCAGGGGTGTACAAATGTTTGCCACGTGTACCGCCCGGCCCATTACCTGCGCATTAGCTCTCTTCCCTGGAAAGCCGGCTGGGTGGGAATGGTGTCGACTTCTCCCTCGTTAAGGACTTTCTAGGATCATCAGTGGCGGTAGGACTGCCAGGATCACAACACCCCGCCCCACGGCCACTCATTTTCCTAACACCACCATCCTCATACCATTCTCAGCCACCAACTCATGCACGCGCAAATGGAGGACCGAACTAGAGGACCCTGGCTAGCCCCGCCCGAGTTATTTAGTCTATGAGGGTTCCTGCAAATGCATAGGCCTCACGCATGGTTGCACGCTCAGTCTTGGTTCAAGAGGTATAGAACTCGCACCTAGGCGGCAAGAACGAGACAAAGCACCACGACCACAGTGGCCTCTCATCCCCACCTTTAAGCATTTTATTATCCGTCACCACAATCTCTCCACCATCATTCCCATTTCGTCACCTGTTTCCAACATAAACCATCCACCATATAGCTATGCAATTAACTAAGCATGGCTAAGCAACAACATAGCATAGTAAGTATCTCGGCCAACAATACAAACCTATGGATAATAGGAGGGGAAACAGGTATTGGCATCGGAAACTTAATGCAACTATAGGATACTCTAATCCCTGAAAATTGACATTTAGAACCGCATGCAATATTATAGTGGAGAAAACATTTGCGGAAACATAGGATAAGATTTGCTCAGAGGGGGATTACGCTTGCCTTGATCAAGGTGCTGGTAGTACAGATCTTCGGGGTATTGGGGCGTAACCCCGTCTGCTTGACCTATCGAAACATAACGCACGGAAAGCAACAATCAATCACCACACATTTTTAGCAAGTGCAATGCGCAAACACATGATGACATGACATTTTAAATGCACCATAAAAGTATTGAACAAGATCAACAAGTTAAATGGGGTCCCCATTATATTTATTGCATTATTTGGAATAAACCCCATATTAAAAACTTAGTGATTCTAGTGCTACTAGAGGTACCTTATAGTAGTTGTGATCGATGATGCATGATGATAATGTTTTTGGATCACTCATGTTTTCCTGAGCATTTTGATATAAGGAACACATTTTTCTGAGGTCTCGGTAGAAAGTTATTACTTTTATAATTTTCTCTCTTAAATTTATTCTTTTAATTATTTTAATTCCAACGATGAAATAAATTAAGTACCCGACTCGAGGAAGGGGATGGTTACGCGGGAATCATCGTAGTCCGATAACCCTAAATGCGAGAGGGGGAAACGGGGACTTGTGCTATCGAGAGGGAAAAGGAGAAAGAAGAAAAACTGCAACAATTTTCTGCACAGGCCGGAATTTCCGGTCCAGCAGTGCTCCTGGGCCGGAGTTTCCGGTCCAGCTATTTTCAGCCCAAAAACGGCAGCTACTGGACGCGGGCCGGAGTCACCCCGGAGTTGGGCCGGAGTCTCCGGTCGTTAACTGACGAAACTGAACGAAAAAAAAAGAAAAGAACGCACGGGGCGACGGCGACGTGCGCGCGGGGAGTGGAAGGGGAAGGGCCTGCAAGGGCACGGCGAGGGGCACAGCTCACCAGGGAACACTCACAAGGGCACGGCGGTGCCGGAGGTGGGATGCAGGCAACGAAATCGAGCGGCGAGGCTCGGCGACGGCTCGGATGGCAGCGTGGGAGAATGGCGATGGCGCGGCGAAACGGCGGCGCCCCGGGTCGATTCCGGCGGTGGAGAGGTAGCAGGCGAGGCGGCGGACCTGCGGGTGTCCGTCGATTTGCTTCGGGGCCTCTCAAGTGGCGCGACGCACGCGGCAATGGCGGCGGCCATGGCGGTCCGTGGGGAGAAGAAAAGGGGAGCAGGGACGGGAAGGGCGAGCGAGTGAGGGAAGGAGCAAGTGGGGGCCTCGTGGGGGCGAGCTCCTCGTGCAGGGAAGGGCAGGGCAGCGGCCAGGGTGTGGCGTGGCCATGGCGAGCTGGTGCGGTGCGGCCCGAGCAGCTCGAGCTGCTTCGGTCGCTACAGAGGAAGGAGAAGCAGTTTTTGCAAATAGGCCCCTGGCCGAATTTCTTCCATCACATACAGGTCCTCCTGGAATTACAAATCGGTCCTTTCCTGTTTTAAAATTAAATCCAGCACATGTTTTGAATTGAAAGAGGCATTTCAACATTTTGCAAAAATGTGATAAACTTCCAATAGCCTCCCAAACTCAATATTATGCTCCCCTAAATTTGGTGTCTCCAAAAATAATGTTTTTGACAACATTTGCTCATAAAGTGGATTATAGCATTTTGCTAATTTTCCAAATGTTGATGTTTCACAATTTGGTGCAAGAGCAAAAATAATATTGTGAACTCTTGGAACTTCCTTGACAAATATGGATGTCCAAGTATTTTGTTTTGTGTTTAACAGACAGCAACCACATTTGAGTTGCAAGGAAATGGATTTAGGTGTGTTCTTGTCTCCACATTATTTCAAATCCAAAGTTGTGTTAAAACATATGAAACATGATTATGCATGGATGCCATGATGCAAAGAACACAAAAGCGGAAAAATTACTCAGGTTTTTAGGGTCTCAGCTTTGGGCTGTTACAACTCTACCCTCCTTACAGGAATCTCGTCCCGAGATTCTAAGATTGTGGGAAGAAGTCGGGATACTCCTCACGAAGACTAGACTCTCGTTCCCAAGTTGCTTCTTCCTCGGAATGATGAGACCACTGAATTTGAGAAACTTGGTAGTCTTGTTACGGTCTTTCTTTCAGCTTCATCCAAGACACGGATAGGATGCTCACGATAAGTAAGATCTTCCTGGAGGTCTATCTCTTCATGATTGACCCCATGGATAGGATCCTTAAACACCGGCGAGTTGAGAACATGAAACACATCATGTACATTTGGGAATGACCGGTAACTCCAACTTATAAGAAAGATCTCCTCGCTTGGCCAGAACGGTGAAAGGGCCAACATAGCGAGGTGCCAATTTCCCTTTGATTCCGAAGCGGCGAACGCCACGAAGGGGAGAGACACGGAGATAAGCTTTATCACCAATTTCATAGTGAATTTCCTGATGATGCTTATCATAGTAGCTCTTCTGCCTAGACTGAGCAATCTTCAGATTCTCCCGTATGATTCTAACCTTCTCCTCAGCTTCATTGATAAATCTGGACCAAAGAGTGCCCTCTCTCCGGTCTCAGACCAATTTAGAGGAGTGCGGCATTTTCTTCCATAGAGAACCTCAAATGGAGCCATGCCCAGACTAGCTTGATAGCTATTGTTGTAGGAGAACTCCGCGAAAGGGAGATACTTTTCCCAATCCTTACCGAAAGAGATTACACATGCCCTAAGCATGTCTTCCAAAACTTGGTTCACTCTCTCGGTCTGACCATCAGTTTGGGGATGGAAAGCGGTGCTGAAGTTAAGACGAGTTCCCATGGCAGTTTGGAAACTAGTCCAAAACTTGGAGGTGAATAGGCTTCCACGATCAGAAATTATCTTCTTGGGAATGCCGTGAAGGACGACGATACGAGAGGTATACAGGTCTGCCAACTTGGCAGCTGTAATGTCACACGAACGGGAGGAAGTGAGCCACTTTTGATAGTCGATCAATGATGACCCAGATGGCATCATGTCCCTTTGGAGACTTCGGCAGACCAGTAATGAAATCCATACCAATTTCATCCCATTTCCACTCGGGAATAGCAATAGGGTGAAGAGTGCCGGCAGGCCTTTGATGTTCAGCCTTTACCCGTCGACAGGTGTCGCATTCAGCAACATACTTGGCAATTTCTCGTTTCATACGAGTCCACCAGAATTGTGGTCGAAGGTCTTGGTACATTTTGGTACTACCGGGATGAATAGAGAGAGGAGATTCATGAGCTTCTTGGAGGATCAACTCCCTCAATTTTCGTTTCTTTGGCACTACCAAGCGGTCACCAAAATAAACAACTCCGATTCATTGACAGAAAACATTTGGCCTTCCCGCTAGCAATGTTCTCTTGATTTTAGAATACCCTTGTCACGCTTTGAGCATCCTTAATCTGGTCCACAAGAGTAGATTTGATCTCCAGATTTGCAAGGTAGCCGGAAGGAACAATTTCCAGTTCAAACGGAGAACTCTTCATGGAGGCAGGTTGGGCCTTTCAATCATCAGATTGTTGCAATAGGACTTCCGACTTAGCGCGTCAGCCACGACGTTTGCTTTGCCGGGTTGATAGTTCAGACTCACATTGTAGTCCGTGATTAACTCCAACCAACGCCTTTGCCTGAGATTTAAATCCGGCTGGGTGAAGAGGTACTTCAGACTCTTGTGATCCGAGAAGATCTCGCAACGGTTACCAAACAGGTATGGTCTCCATTGCTTCAAAGCATAGACCACGCGGCAAGTTCTAGATCATGAGTTGGGTAGTTGTGCTCATGCGGCTTAAGTTGGCGAGAAGCATATGCACCACATGGCCATCTTGCATCAATACACAACCCAAGCCTTGTAGAGAGGCGTCACAGAAGACGACGAAATCCTTGCTGTGTCCGGCAGGACAAGCACAGGAGCGGACGTGAGCTTGGCTTTCAGTGTTTGGAAACTCTCTTCAGCTTCGGCCGACCATACAAACTTTTTATCCTTCTTGAGAAGGTCAGTCAGGGCCTTGGCTATCTTGGAGAAACCTTCGATGAATCGGCGGTAGTAACCCGCCAATCCGAGAAAGCTACGAATGTCCTTGACTGACATTGGAGTTTTCCAATCCAAATGGACTGAATCTTGTCAGGAATGACAGCCACACCATCAGCGGATATCACATGACCAAGGAAGATGAGATTATCCAACCAAAACTCACACTTGGAGAACTTGGCATAGAGGCGGTGTTCTCGAAGTCTTGTCAGAACCAAACGAAGATGTTCCTCATGCTCTTCATTGGTTTTGGAATAGATGAGGATGTCATCAATGTAAATGACGACAAACTTATCAAGATAATCCATGAAATGGAGTTCATGAGCCTCATGAAAGTAGCGGGGCATTTGTGAGACCAAAGGACATGACGGTATACTCATATGAGCCATAACGAGTAACAAATGCCGTCTTTGGAATATCCTCCTTTCTGATTTTTATCTGATGGTAGCCTGACCTCAGATCCATCTTGGAGAATACCGTTGCACCAGCTAACTGATCCAACAGATCATTGATGCGAGGAATAGGATACTTGTTCTTGATTGTCACCGCATTCAACGGTCGATAGTCAGAGACTAGACGAGGCACGGTAGAATCCCTCTTCTTGACAAAGAGTACCGGACAACCCCAAGGTGAACTGCTAGGCTGGATGAACTCCTTGCTAACAGCTGATCAATTTGCTCTTTCAACAGAGCCAACTCTTCCACCGGCATACGGTAGGGCTTCTTGGAAATTGGAGCGGTACCGGGAAGTAGCTCTATGACAAACTCCACACTTCGGTCAGGAGGCATGCCAGGCAATTCTTCCGGGAACACATCCGGGAAGTCACACACCACGTGTATGTCCTGGATTTCAGGAGGGGATTCGCCTTCCATAAAGCAAAGGAGAATCTCAGGTGAGCGGGGTACGATGGCGGACGGAGGTATTGATGTTGCAGGCCAATACTTCACAATGTCACCGGAAGGAGCGGTCACAGTAATGGTCTTGGCGCACAGTCGAGATTAGCCTGGTATTTGGTAGCCAGTTCATGCCCAGTATGACATCAATGCCTTTGGACTTCAGAGCTACCAAGGCATAAGGAAAAGACAAGGAACCTATATTAATCTGGACCTCAGGAGTAACCCCATCGGTTTGCCATTTGGAACCAGGAGTAGCGATCACCAAGGACGGCTCATTTTCTCGAACGGTATTTTGTGTCTTTTGCAAACGCTATGGATATGAATGAATGCGATGCTCCAGAGTCAAACAAAACTGTAGCTGTATTGCCGTTGATTCGTAACTCACCCATAAGAACGCCGGGGTCCTCTTCAGCTTCTTCACAGAGACGTGGTTCAGGCGACCACGCACAATAGGTCCAGCCTTGCCAGTTGGAGTGGCAGGGGCTCGTGCAGGAGTTATCGCGAGAGGTGCCTTCTGGGGGCACTCCCTGGAGTAGTGACCAGCCTGGCCACAGGTGTAGCAAGTGACTCCAGGTGGAGCAGGTAGCATAGGACGGTACCCACTTCCGCCTACCCAAGTGTCGAAGTAGTGGGGCGCGGAGGAGGTGGCCTATATCCTGCTGCCTCGGCATGAAGGGAGCACGAGGTACGGCGCTGTAGGGAACAAACACCCTGCGCTTCTTGCTCTCAGAACCCGAGGAACTCTGGTGGTCCCCATGTGCGGGCCTCTTGGAAGCTTCAAGTTCCTTTCTTCCTTGCTCAAGAGTGAAAGCCTGGTTGAACAGCTCCTGATAGGTCTGGAACCTGAAGGGCAATAGCTCATAGCGGAGCTGCGGAGTCAGACCCTTGCGGAACAGCTCTTGCTTGTCAGCATCATTGGTCACGTCCCTTGGGGCGTAACGAGAGATGGTTGAACTCACGACCATAAGTGCGGAGGTCCATCCGTCCCTGTTGCAAATCCAGGAACTCCCTCCTCTTCAAGTCCATGATGGCTGGGGAATGTACTCCGCACGGAAGGCAGTGCGGAAATCAGCCCAGGTGAAGACATGGTTGGCTGGAAACAAAGCCACATGGCTTTCCCACCAACAGCCAGCAGCACCAACCAAGAGATAGGTGGCAAAGTTGACTTGCTCAGCCAATGGGACATGAAGCGCGGAGAACTTGCGCTCCAAAGCACGAAGCCAATCATCAGCTTCCAGTGGCTCCTTAGCATCAGCAAAGGTGGGTGGCTGCGAGCGCAGGAACTCAGTGAGAGTGTTGCACTCGTTCCTCCGTGCATTCTGCTGCACCAACTGCTCAGCAAGCGCTCATTGCGCCCACGGTTCTCCTCAATGGCCATCAAGACTCAGCCATCGAGGGTGGTGGCGGCAGATCATCCTCATCATCATTGTGGTTACCGCGACCACCACGGCCTCCACGCCTCCTCGAGCCATTCTGGAGATTTGACAATGACACGTTAGTATCTTTCTCCGAATGGTCGAACAATAGCATTAGCGTCTACACAAGTACACAGACTAGGGACGATAATACTTTGCGAAGGAAACAACAAGATAGAACTTGGGTCAAAGATCAGCATCATGTGCTACTAGTGAGAGTTAAGAAATCACAACTTAACACACTCTAGTTGACACAATCCGGGACCTTATGTTCAAGTCCGTGGGTTAAAACCCAAAGAAAGGATCAAAGATTGATCGGTAGAAACATCTGAGTTGATTTGGGATTGCAACGCAGCGGGAGCAACGTGACACATAACACTAAAGGTCGAACCCACCCCGTTTCTAATCATTTTGAAGTAACAGAGAGTAAAACCTTTAAACTCAAATCGAGGTAAGATTGCTCCGAGATTAGAGGGTAACCAGATAAGGAGTAAAAAGAATCCTAAGATGGTTTTCACAACTCATTTTTAGGTTAAAAATATTTTCACAAACACTAGACTCAACATCGACCAGTAGAAGGGTTTCCTACAGGCAGTACTGCTCTGATACCAACTTGTGGCGCCCCGACCCGACTGTATACAGTGATGCTGTGTGTCACCGGTTAAGCGATACAACCGGAGGTTACGGGTTTACCAATCCCCGGCCAAAACCTTTGGCAGGCGTTGCTCGGAATGGATCATCGGCAACGCAACACCCCGATTGATGCCTTAACACAGGCACAACCCTCAATGCATAATAGAGAGATCAAGACTTGTGGAACAACTGGCACATCACAGACTCTACGACACAAATCATATAGTTCAACTCTTATAATAGAGAAAGATAGCAAATGACAACCAGAGGTCACAGACCCAACATTACATCAAGCGGAAGCAAATTAGGTTGTTCTAAACAACAAGATCCAAATATGGCCTAAGAGGCCTACAGATAAACATCACAGCGCCAGCTGTTCCGGATGTCCCAAGCTGCCACCTGGGAACCCCAGACTACTCGTCGACGTCCACAAAGAACCCACCTTCGAGGTCGGTGAAGTCCTCCTCTGAAACAAAACAAACGACGTTGAGTTCGACGAACTCGCAAGATTAGAGCTAATATATGCTCGATGAGGCTTTCAAAGTTTATGGCTGTTTTGCATAAAGCTGATTTTATTTATGAAAACATAACTCAAAGGCATCGACTATCAGAATATTTTCAAAAGAGGTAAGAAGTAACTCTTTTCTTTCATCACCTTTCTCACACAACCATCAACCACTGTACCTGTTCATCAAAGGCACCTCCCCGAATCACCCTCGAGGAAGCTCACCTTGCATTTGAGTGGTACCTCTAGTACCCAGTTTTTAATCATTCCGTTAAAGTTATTCTATGATCTTACCTTCACTTCCCAAGTTCGTCCATAACCGCGGACACGGCTTTTCGAAAAGATTTAACCCTGCAGGGGTGTACAAATGTTTGCCACGCGTACCGTCCGGCCCATTACCTGCGCATTAGCTCTCTTCCTTGGAAAGCCGGCTGGGTGGGAGCGGTGTCGACTTCTCCCTCGTTAAGGACTTTCCAGGATCATCAGTGGCGGTAGGACTGCCAGGATCACAACACCCCGCCCCACGGCCACTCATTTTCCTAACACCACCATCCTCATCCATTCTCAGCCACCAACTCACGCACGCGCAAATGGAAGCCCGAACTAGAGGACCCTGGCTAGCCCCGCCGAGTTATTTAGTCTATGAGGGTTCCTGCAAATGCATAGGCCTCACGCATGGTTGCACGCTCAGTCTTGGTTCAAGAGGTATAGAACTCGCACCTAGGCGGCGAGAACGAGACAAAGCACCACAACCACAGTGGCCTCTCATCCCCACCTTTAAGCATTTTATTATCCGTCACCACAATTCTCCACCATCATTCCATTCTCACCTGTTTCCAACATAAACCATCCACTATAGCTATGCAATTAACTAGCATGGCTAAGCAACAACATAGCATAGTAAGTATCTCGGCCAACAATACAAACCTATGGATAATAGGAGGGGAAACAGGTATTGGCATCGGAAACTTAATGCAACTATAGGATACTCTAATCCAAAAATTGACATTTAGAACCGCATGCAATATTATAGTGGAGAAAACATTTGCGGAAACATTGGATAAGATTGCTCAGAGGGGGGATTACGCTTGCCTTGATCAAGGTGCTGGTAGTACAGATCTTCGGGGTATTGGGGCGTAACCCCGTCTGCTTGACCTATCGAAAGCACAATCAATCACCACACATTTTTAGCAAGTGCAATGCGCAAACACATGATGACATGACATTTTAAATGCACCATAAAAGTATTGAACAAGATCAACAAGTTAAATGGGGTCCCCATTATATTTATTGCATTATTTGGAATAAACCCCATATTAAAAACTTAGTGATTCTAGTGCTACTAGAGGTACCTTATAGTAGTTGTGATTGATGATGCATGATGATAATGTTTTTGGATCACTCATGTTTTCCTGATCATATTTATATAAGGAACACATTTTTCTGAGGTCTCGGCAGAAAGTTATTACTTTTATAATTTTCTCTCTTAAATTTATTCTTTTAATTATTTTAATTCAACGATGAAATAAATTAAGTACCCGACTCGAGGAAGGGGATGGTTACGCGGGAATCATCGTAGTCCGATAACCCTAAACGCGAGAGGGGGAAACGGGGTCTTGTGCTATCGAGAGGGAAAAGGAGAAAGAAGAAAAACTGCAACAATTTTCTGCACAGGCCGGAATTTCCGGTCCAGCAGTGCTCCTGGGCCGGAGTTTCCGGTCCAGCTATTTTCAGCCCAAAAACGGCAGCTACTGGACGTGGGCCGGAGTCACCCCGGAGTTGGGCTGGAGTCTCCGGTCGTTAACTGACGAAACTGAACGAAAAAAAAAGAACGCACGGGGCGACGGCGACGTGCGCGCGGGGAGGGGAAGGGGAAGGGTCTGCAAGGGCACGGCGAGGGGCGCAGCTCACCATGGAACACTCACGAGGGCACGGCGCCGGAGGTGGGATGCAGGCGACGAAAAGGGGGAGAACGGCAGCGGGGGAGAAACGGCGATGGCGCGGCAAAACGGCGGCGCCCCGGGTCGATTCCGGCGGTGGAGAGGTAGCAGGCGAGGCGGCGGACCTGCGGGTGTCCGTCAATTTGCTTCGGGGCCTCTCAAGTGGCGACGACGCACGCGGCAATGGCGGCGGCCATGGCGGTCCGTGGGGAGAAGAAAAGGGGAGCAGGGACGGGAAGGGCGAGCGAGTGAGGGAAGGAGCAAGTGGGGGCCTCGTGGGGGCGAGCTCCTCGTGCAGGGAAGGGCAGGGCAGCGGCCAGGGTGCGGCGTGGCCATGGCGAGCTGGTGCGGTGCGGCCCGAGCAGCTCGAGCTGCTTCGGTCGCTACAGAGGAAGGAGAAGCAGTTTTTGCAAATAGGCCCCTGGCTGAATTTCTTCCATCACGTACAGGTCCTCCTGGAATTACAAATCGGTCCTTTCCTGTTTTAAAATTAAATCCAGCACATGTTTTGAATTGAAAGAGGCATTTCAACATTTTGCAAAAATGTGATAAACTTCCAATAGCCTCCCAAACTCAATATTATGCTCCCCTAAATTTGGTGTCTCCAAAAATAATGTTTTTGACAACATTTGCTCATAAAGTGGATTATAGCATTTTGCTAATTTTCCAAATGTTGATGTTTCACAATTTGGTGCAAGAGCAAAACTAATATTGTGAACTCTTGGAACTTCCTTGACAAATATGGATGTCCAAGTATTTTGTTTTGTGTTTAACAGACAGCAACCACATTTGAGTTGCAAGGAAATGGATTTAGGTGTGTTCTTGTTTCCACATTATTTCAAGAGAGAATAGCCAAAATAGCACTAGTCAAAACCAAACTTGCCAAAATACCACTAGTATAAACCAACTTGCCAAAATAGCACTCCTTTCAGTTTTTGCTAGCCAAAATAACACTACCGTCAGATTGTCAAAGGAAATCTGTTAGTCAAAACGTTAGTACCTTGTCAGTTTGTTAGGTATTCCAAAATTGCCCCTGTAAAAGCTACCCAAAGGTTGAAAGCATCCATCGGAGATAATAAAGAAAAAAAGGAGAGCAGTCCCCGGCCTCCCCGCATAGCAGCTACGCCATGACGGCGGGCGGACGCCAGACCCACGACGCAGTCCAGTGCAGCGCCTTCCGGCTGCTCCAGTCTGTCCCAAGCCTTGCTCCGCGGCCGGCGCTCTGCTCCTCCTTGGATCATGCCTGCACGACGCCTCGGCTCCGCCTCCCTGTCCCTGGCTCCCTCCGTCTCTTGCCCTCCTCACTAGTGGGAAAACCACTATTAGTGGAGCACCAAATCAACATTCTCTGGCGCACCCGGCCAAATTGCTGGGTGCGCCACAGAATCCTCGCCACTAAATTTTATTTCTGTGGCGCACCATGGCATGCGCCACAGAAATGCCACAGAAATCCACTTTCTATGGCGCACCTGGCTTGGTGCGCCACAGAAATGTGGATTTCTGTGGCGCACCTGCCAGGTGCGCCACAGAATTCTGAAAATTTCAAAAAATTCAAAAACTGCAAAAAAAAGTTTAAAAAAAATCAGAAAAATCAAAATATGAAATAATATAAAAAATCCTATTTATTCGAATTATTTTCAGATTTTTTGAATCTTTTGAACTCCACCTTCCCGCTAGGTCACCCATCCTCAAAGTGCTCCAACCCTAGCACGCTTAACTTCTAAGTTCCACCCACTTCACCTACCCTTGTGCTACTTAAGTTCTTATTGATATATATAACATATGAATCCTCTTAAGTCTTGTATGTGTGAATGTTACCTATGTGTTATAAATGTGCGTTTTTAAAGTTCAGATTTTTCAAAAACTTCTAAACTTTGAAAAGGAGATTAAAAAGTTTCAAAAGATCATAAAAAATTCAAAAAAAATTAAAAAACTTAAAAAAACCAAAAAAGTCCAAAAAAGTCAAAACACTTTAAAAAGTAAAAACACTTCAAAAAAATTCAAAAATTTAAAAAATCTAAAAAATTTAAGAAAGTTGAAACAGTTAAAAAACATTCAACAATCTTCTTTGTTATACATTTCTGTGTCTTTTTTGAATTTTTTGAATTTTTTTTATTTTTTTTGAATTTTTGATTTTTTTATTTTGCTGCGAAAACTCGTCTGTGTGAAATAACTTTTTTTTTCTTTTGAATTTGAGGAATCTGTGTATTGCTGACCGGGTAAACCTGGCCACGTGCGCCACAGAAAGTCACATTTCTGTGGCGCACCAGGCCAGGTGCGCCACAGAATTATATTTCTGTGGTGCACCAATTAGGGGTGCGCCACAGAATACAACCTACCTATAATGGTTTTCCTACTAGTGCCTCTATTAGCCGCCGTCTGCTCGGCGCCGCCCGGACATGCTCGTCCATGCGAACGACGAACTCGACCGAATCTCTATCTTCCACCGCCTTGCCGCCACTATCTCCACCACAGATGATCCCCTTTTCCTTGTATTTTCAATTGCAAGTGTAACAAAATTATTTCCCCCATTTGTTGTTGAATTGTAAGTTGGCTTGTGAAGAGGTAAGGTCAACTAGGTCTTTTTTGGATGATGTTAGGCACCAGTGTTATTTTGGCTAGCAAAAACTGAAAGGAGTGCTATTTTGGCTAGTTGGTTTATACTAGTGGTATTTTGGCAAGTTTGGTTTTGACTAGTGCTATTTTGGCTATTCTCTCTTATTTCAAATCGAAAGTTGTGTTAAAACATATGAAACATGATTATGCATGGATGCCATGATGCAAAGAACACAAAAGTGGAAAAATTACTCAGGTTTTTAGGGTCTCAGCTTTCGGCTGTTACACCTCGGTGGTGCTCTTATCCCCTCGTGGTGGACGGTGTCGAGCAGGGGAGCAGTGGAGGGCGCGGCGGCGAGCTGGTGCATCGCGAGCAGCTCAGCGTCGGTCGCTACAGAAGAAGATGAATAAGATTTCGCAAAAACCCCCTGGCTGCAATTTTTCTATTTACCAAAAGGTCCTTTTCAGCTTTGTTTCCATTTTTAAAAAACCAGTAGCATTTCCAGGATTTTATTGAGCCTTTTAAATATTTTAGAAAAATCTGAGAAAATTCATGGAGCCTACCATCAACATGTAGAAGCACCACAAAAATTGGTTTTGCCAAATAAAATGTTTTGAACAACATTTGTTCATAGAGTTGTATTATGGCATTTTTGGTTAATTTCAATTTGGAATTACTTTATAATTTTAAAGCAAGTGCAAGTATTCATTTTGAACTCTTGGAACTTCCTTGACAAATATGGAAGTTTATTTGAATTGTGTTTGCCAGAAACAAGCACATTTGGAATTGCAAGGATCTAATTTAATTGGTGCCCTTGTTTCCCTTTGTTCCAATTTGTTTTCAACACTTTGTTTTAACTTGAGAACTAGAACCAATGATGCCATGATGCATGCATGAACAGAAAAGTGAAATTTTGGTTCAAATTTTACAGTACCAAAAGTGTGGCTGTTACATTAAGTTCTTTTCTTAATGCTACTAATCTAGAGGTAGATAGTATTCGTGTGAGGAAGAGACGAGTTACTAACAAGATGAGGCGTCAAAGGAAGTTCATGAAGAGAAGGAAGTCGAGAAGACAGAAGTCAATAAAGCTACGAATATGGAATGTGGAGTGTCACATCATATTTGGATCTGGAGACGTGTTTTACCAGTGCCCGGAGGAGGAATGAAGTAAGTTCAAGAAAGAGTATCACCACAAATTGGATGAAGATCTACCGAAGATGACACAAGAAAAAGCTACATGAGAAGGAATAACCAAGAAGGAAGAATATGCAGTTTTTGTATATCAAGTTATGAAGTTTATCCATGGAAGTCCAAGATCAAGAAGGAAGAAGGAAAACATGGAGAATACATATGAGGTTGTCATAACTTGGTGGAAGAAGTTATTGTTGGAGCAATAAAGAGGTATTGATCCTAGTGAAATGGAGTTTAAGAATGAGTTTAGCAGAACTTTGGACTCGAAGAGTATTACAAAGTTGAAGACAAAGGTGTATGAAGACTGGAGGAACATGGATATTTCCAGTTCTAATGGAATATAGGAGAAGTTGATCGTCTACTGAGAGGCATTACTAGAGATGGAAGCGGTAAAATTAACCGCCAAATAAGAGTTCGTGATTAGAACTTGGATATATATAAGGATAAATTTGTGTTGGATACACAAACTGATTACAAGAAGGAGTGGACGAGAAAGTCATCAGAAAAATGATGATAAGTTAGAAAAGGATGATAGAAGTAAAGTACTTGGATGAAAGCACGTGGAGATTTCAGAGATGACATATCAATCATGTCAAGAACTGCAATTACAGAGTCCAATGTTCAAGAGAATATTAGGACCAAGAGGGAAGAGTTCGTTTTGTCATGAATGGATGATAACCCAAGGAGGTGAACCAATTTGGATGAGGATACCTCAAACATATCATGCTGAAGTACCAAAGTTAGAGTCCATATGTGGAACGGTGGAGAAATATGCATTATCAAGAGGATTGACATCTTAGAGCTAACCACTCAGATGGAGGACCCATCGAGGCGAGATTACTGAGTTACAGGATCAGAAAAGTCGCGACTGTAAGGAATCAGTCTGTAGTACCATACATGAAGGAAATGATATGTCAACTGAATTTTACATTGATGACCAACATCATATCCGAGTCTGGAGTTAAGATATCATCCATTTGCACAAGTTTCCGTGTGCAATTCTTTTCTTGAGACCATCGGATGAGCCAATTGGAATGCTAGCCAGAGTCGGTATCCAATTTATCGGAGAATTGCCTTGGTTGTTCACAATATGGTGGACAAACCACATATTCTCCGGGAAACTGTTGGATATATAGGAATAGTTAATATCTATTTATCGAAGAACGATACTGGGTATTCACAACATGGTGGATATACCACGTGTTCTTTGTGAGACCATGACGCACATATACTTGAAGATTAAGCACCAAGAACGATCACGAAGCTTGACTGAATGGAGCCGACAGAATGAAACTCAGCTGATAGATGGTCAGAACGGAGGAAGACTTAGAGAATTCCAAGGGGGAGAGTGAACAAGTGTATGGAATAGTACTTGGCAGAAGATGACGCGAAACTCAAAAAGAAGACTCTGACTAAGACAAGACTGAATTAGTTATTAATGCTTTAAAAGTTCTTCAAGAAAGACGAGCATTGTTGAAAATTCTTGATAAATTATGAAGCCATGGAAGAAGTTAAGAGTCGAAGGATGAAAATTTTAAGGGATTTAGTGGTCATAGAAGATATGACTAAATGATCTAGAGTAGAGTAAACAAATGAGACCTGAATTCATGGATGGGGAAATCTAGATACCTATTCGTTGAATCTGATTGAGACAAGGATCCGAGGGGATTGATGCCAGAAGGTTTGTACCCCTGATTACAATTGATTGAAGAAAGAGTAATCATGGTCGGATAAATGAAGGGTCTAATGCATTCAGAGGAAGTAAATCATGGAGACCAAACTATGTTCTATAAGACATGTTAAGAATAATTACTTCATATTTTGGAGTAGAAGGCGATGAGCTTATCATCAGAGATAAAGTCTTCTTAGTCCTCTGATCATAAGGAAGGGTACCAACGATCATATCTAAAGATCTTATAAAGATGTGGAAGAGGATTTTCGACAGAGGGCTATACAGCCAGAGTAATGCAAGAAGTCTGAATGGGATAATCCAAGAGACATGAAAAGGTAGTAAAATCATTGGAATCTAGTGGAGAAGCGACGAAAGTCAACAAATGGATAGTTTGGATCCATGGAGGATGGACATAAGGATTTTGTACAAAGGATTAACCAAATATACGTCCACGTCAGAATGGGATTTGAGAGAGAATCAATATCTGCAGAAGTTCTTTCTACCTTACTATACGCGAGAAAATCGAAACTTCGGGACGAAGTTTAGTTTAAGGGGGAGAGATGTAATACCCCACAGTTTAGAGAGTCGGAAGGAAAGAAATAGAATTTGTGCATTTGCACGACATTCATCTGAAAATGCGGGAAATTTTGGCGCGTTAAATCAAACAATGCAAAGTGATCGATGTTTCTCTCGACTCGATGAATTAGGAGCTAGATCATCTTGTTGAGTGCTATAAATTTCGACATGACCTTTCTTCAATTCTCCACACTTTAGAAACAATTCACTAAAACCACAAGTTTATAATTCAAACGGGTATAAAGCACAAACAATTCATATTATCTTAAATCATTCAAAACCTTTGTTAGTACTTCTCCAACACAATCATTTGATTTCATCTGATTTCATTTGATTTCAAAAGAAAATTTGAAATAATCTTAGGTTTAAAACAATTCTATTCTTTCCTAATTCTTTCTATATACACATATCACAAATACAACAAGACATAAATCACAAGAATTGTGAGGACATCATTTCAAATAATAAATTTATTCTATTTCATCCACTTCACAAATATTCATTCTATTTCATCTACATCACAGTTTCATATACAAATATTTCCAAAAGAATCTCTAAAAGAAATATATATACAAGTATTACAAGAATTTCAACTCAGATGTTTGGGAAACATTTGGTTATAACTGATATAACTGTTCAACACAATCTATTATATTATTAAGACAACAAACATTGAACGGCTCAGATTTGACGTGATTTAACGCTAGAAAAGGAACGGCTAGGATTTAAAAAGAAAGTTAAAAAAATCCGCGTGTCCTGCATAGCCATCGACTCCCTTTATGGCACGTAACACATGTGCAGCATGTGCTTCAGATTAGAAACTCCATGCATGGAAGATGGAAGAAAAAAAAAAGGTAGCAATCCCATCGTGGAGGACCTCTGCATATGTTCCGTAATGATCACAATCTTTGCACAAATCTGCATTGTACGTGGACCCATTTGTAGGTTTCCTACTCAAGTACGATTGCTAGGGCCTCAAAATAAAACGACTGCTTGCAATCAATTGGTGCATTGCGTTAGCTAGGACTTTTTCTTTCTTTCTCGATTATCCTGCAATGTTTTGATAGCAAAGCGTGACTCTGCTCCGCCATGTATCCTCAACCCCATCTTCCAACACCTTCCCATATGCGTGAGATACAATATTGCTAATTCTCCAATGCAGGCCGAAAACACTATACAAATTGATATTGTTCGAAACCGTAGACGGAAATCTTCCTGGCGAGCAGCGGATGGGAAACCTACGGCAGCAATTGCATTTTGGGAGAGTGAGATTTGAAGACTGAATATGGTGGATGCTCATGGTGCGGCAGGTAGCAAAGCGTCCCGTATGTATCTCTGATTTTGTCCCGATTGATTTCATTGATTCCTTTTAGCCTGTGCAAGCTATGCAGTTCACAAAATAAAAGGCTATGCAAGCTGGATATCGCGCCACTTCGTCGTCATGCAGTTTGCGGCATCCTGGCCTATGCAATTTCGCCAAGATCGTGTAGGCTTTCGCTTGTGTATTATTTGATGCTCACTACTCAGCTAACCAATTATCGCATATCTCAGACGATCAATATTCTGTCCGGTCCGAAGTCAGCTCGGTGTGCTGATTTGACCGGAAAAACTGACACCGGGAAACATGGCGATCTACCAAGTTTGGTCGTCACCTTGCAAAAAACTGTTGGTGCACACACGGTACAAAAAAAATCTTCCACAGGGCTGTATGTCCGTGCACCAAATGCAAGTTCTCGAAAAAAATATTCTAATAGTTTTGTATATTTAGTTTTACCAAATATTATGATTTTATTGACCAAATCTATTATATATTACAAGGTGCGAGGCAGTTGATTTTCTCTGGCTGGAGATTATCGGCGGTGATCGTGATATTCCGCGAGACAAGACAATTTCTTTGGCCGTCCGACTTACCTTCGTTGGCTTCCATGTTTTGCTTTCACGCTGCATTAACAACACTTAATCAGCCTTTTGTGTCTCGCCAGCTGTATACATGACCGGCGTTGACTCCGGCGCCAAAATTGCTTTACTACCCAGCCATATATATAAAAAGGGAGATTACAATTTACAAGGAGCACATCTTCATACAGTATTGAGATCGACTAAATGCTGGTGCGTTTGGTAGCTGCAATCCGGTACGTCTGATTTTTCTGAACAAAAGGTACGAGTGTTAGACATGATCCTATTTCAAATAGCAGCTTCTATACTATATATATTTGTTTGTGATATATACGCATGTATTTGATTACATAGATGAGATATATGCGATCATGTATGCATATTTTTTAAATAGAAACATAATGAACCTTTCCTTATAGAATCCACTTGATTAAGAATCAATGAATGCATTGTGTTTAAGTGCAAATCTGAAAATCTAACGCCTATGATCAGTTGAGATAAGGTTTCACTAGATTTCAGACAGTAAAGAGAGATTTTACTAACTTGCTGTTTGCATCAACGCTATATAAAGAATTTTTTTTCCATGCAATGAGATTTTGTTAACTCTAAATTATTTACACCTGACCTCCCTATAAGGCTTCACTTGATCGATATGTGTTTAGGTACATCTATGCTGAAAAATATGCCACATAGATTCAAGTCACAATGTAGGTTTATATCTGTACAACTCCATGCATAAATTCTGAAACAAATTCCATGTGAATGAAGAAACTGCAAAACTTGACAGCAGTTCGTATAGATTTTTTGTGCAAGAAAACTCACATTTAATAGTTATATTGATATAGCATGAATCTCTCCATGATTCCGTACACATTATTAAATAAAAGTAGTTTGGATGCCTATTTGACAGTCAGTTTTAAAAAACATTATCAACAAATAGAGCAAGCATGAGGGAATATATGGATTTTGATCCCTTAATGTTTAATTGCAGAGTACATGGCCGTCAAAAGTGGTGGAGAAATGTTACATATAAATAAAATATATACATGTAGGAAACCGTGTAGAAGGCCCGCGTGAAATCAGGTATATGAATACTCGGTGTGTCGATGGAAGTGTGGTATTTTTTTAGCCTTTATGGAATCAGAGTAGTGATCGTTAGAATTGTCTTTGAAAGACACGCGGAAAAATTAAATAGTTTGACAGGAGCATGAACGTAAGCATGTAGAGGCAAGGAATGTGAGTAATTAAAAAATATGACTAAACAATACGATATTGATGAATCCTAGAGGAACAAATCATAAATTTTTAAGCATAAGCCATAGATTTAATTCAGGTTCCTAGAAATAATAATAGGAGGAAAGGTACACAGCAGGATGAGGAGTTGAAGATAAAACTTAGTATTCATAAGGTTTAAATATAATCTATGTTGGCATGCAACACGCAATCTCGGCACCGTTAGTCTTTTGTTGTCACTGTATGACATTACTTAGCTAATATCCAATATACTAAGTTTATACCAAAATATAATCATGTTTCTCGAATCATATAACTTTTGCTACACATAAACTTCTATGTATATTTAGAATTTTATACAAACACTAATTGTGGGTACCCCGAACTAGCTGTCCGAAATACCCGATTATGCTTAACACAACGATCCCGTGATCAGTCTGTCGTTGCACATAATCCGAATTGGATACCAAAGTTTACATCCATTACAGTACCGAATAAAAGTCTTACATAAATGGTCATTTAGACCAAGTTCTTACATAGGTGCCTTCATGGGCCAAACCAAATATATATCAGCGGAAGCTACGGCGTAATCGACATCATATTCTAACGACGACGACCCGACAGGCAGCTGACTTGTGGAGATCCTTAGTTCGCATAGAAGTCGCCATACTCCTGCTCGGCGTAATGCTCCTCCTCGTAGTCTGGCTAGGACAATAGCCAGGGACGAAACCAATATGAGTACATTTGAATGTACTCGCAAACTACCCCAACATGAGTATGCACCAGTTTTATTTTAGTTGACAACTTTTCTTATTTAAAACATCTCTATATCTTTATTGAAAAAGGTAAGAAGAGTTTTATAACTATTTTAAAGAAGTCACCGTTTTCATCTGTTTTTCCAAAACTCCTCCTTTCTCCGACCATAGCCGTCATGGTCCACTTTCATCCAACCACCTCATACCGATCCGTTGGTATAGGTGTAGGAAACAATCTCCACTTCATATTTCTTTTAAAACTCAAAGCCTTTTTAAAACTTGCACAAGGTCTTAGGACAGTCTCCCAATTGTCCATATCCGAGGACTCGGCTATTCGAATAGTTTTAAACACTCTGCAGAGGTAGCACGCTTTTAACCCACATCCATCCGGCAACTCATCGTGTCTGCCACGTCTCGCCATACCAGGTGTATGCGAAGTAAGCCGCCGGCCATAGCCTCTTATTTGCTCATGCTAGTATAGGATCCTTCCCATATGACACTTTCCATCGACACCCAGTCCGGTTTCCCGTCAGAAACCCTAAGTGTGAGGACTCATAGTTTTGTCCGGCGGTTTATGGTGGAACCTTCTATCCTCCCCACCAACTTGTGTGAGGACCCGGGTCAGGGGGTAGATCCTCGGACCATCCCCTCATGCATAACGGAGTCATCTCCGTCGATGAGGTATCCCATACTAATAAGAGCAAACTACATGACTACGCCTTTTCCCATATGTGGTAAATGTGGTCGCACAGGGTAGGATTGGTTTCCATAGTACTAGGACACTGTGCATTTTTCACAAACATCACCATTTTTCCACCTTTCCAACACAGCACCGACATCTCGCGTTCCATAAACTCACAAGACATTTCAAAGGAGTTTTGAATAAACAACATTGTTTTCCCATCCTAAAGTTTTATATAAACTACTACATAGGGTGGCAAAATAATATCCATATATTTTTGAAATGGGTTTTGTAAATCTTGCTTTGAGAGTAAACATGTTATGAAAGTAGATGCATATGTTGGTAGTGCAAGCTCAGAGAATAGCTTGCCTTGCTTGGCAAAGTGATCTTGCTCTTGTTCTTCAAATTCAGCAAACTCTCCTTCCTCGATATATCCGACAACGTTCTCGTCTAATTAACAAACAAACAATGCAAACAATCACTAAGCTATACAAGCAATCACCTCAACATAACCATCATCAACATCACAATTAGCTACTGCACACATCAAACCACACAATTTGGTTTTCAAATAAATTGAATTAAACATTATTTAATTAAGTTCAAATTATGGCAGAAACTAGTTATTCATGTTTAATTCCACAACTTGAGTTCTGTTGGTCACAAAAATACAAACTAAAATTCTATGGAAAGCCACTGATGTGTAGAATACAACCCAATTTGAATTGGATCATTTGGAGTTACCAAACTCCCTACACATTGGATTGAATCCAGTAGCTTAATAATCAAGTTTTAGCTACCAATTAAATTATATTGTTCCAAAAATTAAACCCTTTTAGGGTAACTAAACATGGATATATGTGAGCTAACAAAATTGGTTCTAACTCATTTGGATCAACCAATAAACATAATGGTCTGTTTTAGTCCAGAAGGGTTTATCTTAAAGTCAACAATTTATACTACTTAATTAATTCTACCAAAATTAGGGGAGCTAACACAAGGCAGTACTAAGCTAGCAAAATTGGTTTGGAATTATTTGGACTAACAGAGTATCAGAAACAAACAAGTTTAGATTTTAAACCTTCTGTGGCATTTTCAATAATACTTTTTAACTATTTAATTAAATGACATGAGACCAATTGTGTTGGTTAAACAATTTCATAAGCTTTCCAGAACAGTTGAGTTTGATTTATTTGGATTCCTAAATCTCGAGATATTGAATTTCAAAGATAGGTCCAGTACTGTTTTTCCAGAGAAAATTGAAATAGAAATTCCTTCTCTCTGGATAATGTTGAGATTTCTGACAGGTGGGGCCTACTGGTCAGTGACTCAGGTGTGCGTGGAAAAGAATAAAAGACTGACGGGTGGGGCCAGACAGTCAGTGGCTTAACTACAGCGAAGCGGTACGTGGCTGTTGGATCTGGATCCAACGGTCCACGATCAAAGGCAACGGCGGCGACCAAAAACTGGCGGCGCCGCCGCGCCGGCGGCACTGTGACGGTCGGAACCTCACCTAGGGGGCTCGGGAAGGCTCGGCGAAGTGGTGGATCGACGGCGGAGGCTCGGGGAAGTTCGTGGTGCGAGCTGCGCTTGCTGGGGAAGGCTGGTTCGTCGGCGGCGAGTTCCCGGACTTCCACGGCCTCGGCAGCGGACTCCGGCGACCTCCTGGCGACGCGGCTGTGCACTAAAATGAGGGAAAACGAGCTCGGGTGAGTGCGGTGAAGGTGGAGAACAAGGCTCAGGACAGAGAGGTGACAATAGGGTTGTGTGGCGTCGCGGCCATGCTTCACCTCGACGGCGGCGACGGTGCAGCCGTGCACGGCCTCCTGCGGTGCACAGATGGATCGAGAGGGGAGTGTGAGGGAGTGAGAAGGTGTGGTGCTTCCAGAGGGGCGTGGGGGTGGCTTTATAGGGCAGGGCTGGTCCACGGTGGTCGTGGTTCACATGGCGGCGTCCATGGCGCACGGAGGTGATCCCTCGATCGATTCGCGCGGCTAAGTACAGGTAACGTGGCGGCGAGACGTCTACCGGGGTCCGGGCTTCTTCTAGAAGCGTCTAGAGGGACGGTGCGTGTCGGGGAGCTAAGGGGGGGACGAATTTCGCCGGCGCCGTCCAACTCCTCTACGGTGGCCGTCGAGGAACCGCGGCTTAAAGGCGATGGGAGAGTGCTCGGGTTTCTTCCCCTGCGGTGCAGAGAGGTGCAGAGGTACAGAGCGAGGGAGAGCGCGGCCAGGGGGGCCCTGGCGGCGAAGAAAACGGCGATGACGGTGGAGGCGACACGGCGACGGCGTCGGGGCTGAGGTCGATGACCTTTTTGCAGAAAACCCCTTCCTCCCTCTTTTCTTTTATTTTTCAGTTTTATTTCAATATCCAGAAGCTTTTCCTGGATTTATTTGAGGTACTTAAATATTTTAGAAAATTCTGCAAATATTTGTGGGGCCTCCCCATAACATGTAGAAGCTCCACAAAAATTGGCATTGCCAAATAAAATGTTTGGCAACATTTTCTTTCATAGTACTTGTTTAAGGTAATTTGATTTATTTCTATTTGTTTTTATTTTAGAATTTTAAAACAAGTTCAAAAATAATATTTGAGATGGGAAAGTAGTAAGAACAAAATGGGAGAGTGTTTACATTGCATCTCCACTGACTTTGATTTGAAAATAATTGAATTTGTCACTTTGAGATTTTTAAAGTGATAACTTGCTATTTTTATTTTCTTGCTTTTAATTTGGATTTTGGTTTCTTTATTTCTTATTAGTGTTTACTAGAGCAAACACTCACACAACCAGCAAGAACAACAACACAAGTAAGAAGAAGCAATTAACAGACAATAAACAACAAAAGTTTTTGTTGGTTCCCATTTTTGGAATAAAATTCTGATAATAATTTTGGGATGTTACAATCCTTCCCCCCTTAAAATAAATCTCGTCCCGAGATTTGCTAGGCTTAGGTTTTAAGGAGGTCTGGGAATTCGCTTCTAAGATAATCTTCGCGTTCCCAAGTTGCTTCTTCTTCAGAGTGGTTAGTCCACTGGACTTTGTAAAACTTGATCGCACGTCTTCGGGTAACACGAACATCTTCTTCGAGAATTTTGAGGGGTCTCTCACGATAAGTCAGGTCTTGGTTCAGGTCGATGGAGAGGTGGTCGATGTTTTTGAAAACATCAGGCTGGTCAGGAACTTCAAGACACTTCCGGAGCAAGGAAATGTGGAAGACATCATGATAATCTCCTAACTCCTGGGGTAACTCCAGCTGATAGGATACTTCTCCTCGACGAGCAATGACCTTGAAGGGTCCAATATACCTTGGTGCTAACTTTCCTTTGACATGGAAACGCTGCATTCCCTTGAGGGGTGTCACTCGGAGATAAACATAATCTCCGACTGAAGTGAGATCACGGCGCTTGGTGTCAGCGTAACTCTTCTGACGGGATTGGGCAGTTTTGAGACGTTCACGAATAAGCTGAACTTGCTCTTCAGCTTCTCGGAGGGTATCTGGTCCGAACAATTTGCTCTCTCCGGTATCGGACCAATTCAGGGGTGTACGACACTTCTTGCCGTAAAGGGCTTCAAAAGGGGCCATTTGCAGACTAGACTGATAACTGTTGTTGTACGAGAACTCTGCAAACGGAAGACAATCTTCCCACTTGGAACCATAGGATAGAACACATGCGCGAAGCATGTCCTCCAATATCTGGTTCACTCGCTCAGTCTGGCCATCGGTCTGGGGATGATAAGCTGTGCTAAAGGCTAACTTGGTTCCGAGGGCTTCATGAAGGGATTTCCAGAATCTTGAGGTGAATTGCGTGCCTCTATCAGATACAATCTTCTTAGGCACACCATGCAGGCTCACTATTCTGGAAATATACAGGTCTGCTAACTGAGCTCCGGTATGAGTGGTCTTGACAGGAACAAAGTGGGCAACCTTGGTCAGTCGATCAACGATGACCCAGATTGAATCATGGCCTCGGTTGGATCTTGGAAGTCCGGTAATAAAATCCATTCCAATCTCGTCCCACTTCCACTCGGGAATTTTCAAAGGTTGAAGCAATCCAGCGGGTCGCTGATGTTCAGCCTTGACTCGCTGACAGATATCACACTTGGCTACGAATGAACCAATCTCTCGCTTCATTCCATGCCACCAAAATCTTTCTCGAAGGTCTTGGTACATTTTGGTTCCGCCGGGGTGGATTGAATAAGGGGTCTCATGGGCCTCCTTCAGGATTAACTCCTTAAGTTCCGTGACATTGGGCACACAGATACGGTCATTGAATTTCAGCACTCCTTCAGCATCTTCGGTAAAACCGGGTGCTTTGCCGAGGGAAATTTTCTTCCTAATTCCCTCTATGCTTTCATGACCTTTCTGGGCTTCTTTGATTTGATCCATCAGGGTTGGGGTTAACTCTAATTGGCGAGATAACCATGGCTAACAAGCTCTAGTCCAAAATCTTGGAAGTCTTTGAACAAGGCTGGCTGTTCGGCTTGGATCAGGGCATTCAGGGTGCAAGGTTTGCGACTAAGGGCATCGGCAACTACATTAGCCTTTCCGGGGTGATAATGGATTCCAATATCATAATCCTTGATTAATTCCATCCATCTCCTCTGTCGCAGGTTCAGATCTTTCTGGGTGAAAATATACTTCAAGCTTTTGTGATCTGTATAGACCTCGCAGCGATGTCCCGCAAGATAGGGACGCCACTTCTTAAGAGCAAAGACTACAGCAGCTAACTCCAAGTCATGGGTTGGGTAATTCTCTTCATGCGGTCGCAACTGCCGGGACAGGTACGACACAACTTTGCCTTCTTGCATCAGAACGCAACCAAGTCCGAGGCGTGATGCATCGCAATACACGTCGAAACTCTGGGTGACGTCTGGCATGATCAGGATTGGGGCTGAGGTTAGTCTCTTCTTCAGTTCTTGGAAACTATCCTCACACTTCTGAGTCCATTCAAATTTCTTGTCCTTCTTCAACAGTTGGGTCAGAGGTTTGGCTATACTGGAAAATCCTTCAACGAACTTGCGGTAATAACCGGCAAGTCCGAGAAAGCTTCGGATTTCAAAAACATTGGTTGGGGATAACCAGTCAAGAATGGCTTGTATCTTCTCAGGGTCAACAGAAATTCCTCCAGCGGATACAATATGTCCAAGAAATGCCACTTCACTGAGCCAAAACTCACACTTGCTAAGTTGGCATACAGTGGTGCTCTTGGAGGGTCTCCAAAACTAGACGCAGGTGTTCAGCATGCTCTTCTTCGGTCTTGGAATAAATAAGGATGTCATCAAGGAAAACTACCACGAACTTGTCGAGGTACTCCATGAAAATCTTGTTCATGAGATTCATGAAATAGGCTGGGGCATTGGTCAGACCAAAAGACATCACGGTGTATTCAAACAACCGTAACGAGTGGTGAAGGCGGTCTTGGGAATATCTGTCTCTCTGATCTTCAACTGATGGTAACCTGTCCGAAGATCGATCTTTGAAAAGACTCGGGCTCCGTTCATTTGATCGAACAGATCCTCGATCTTGGGAAGAGGGTACTTGTTTTTAATGGTCACGTCATTCAGCTTGCGATAATCCACACACAGGCGTGTGGTACCGTCTCTCTTGTCCACAAAATAATGGGTGATCCCCATGGTGAAGCGCTTGGGCGGACAAGACCTTTGCTTAGCATATCAGCCAACTGCTTCTTCAACTCAACCAGTTCTTCCGGATTCATCCGATAAGGCTTTTGGGATATGGGGGATGTTCCTGGATAAGCTCAATTATGAACTCAATATCCCTATCTGGCGGCATACCAGGCAATTCTTCTGGGAAAACATCCTTGAACAGATGAACAACACGGATCTCATCTAGGGCGGGTCGAGCTATGCTCTCATGGCAGCCTGGGTGAGGTTGACTAGTTTCAGACACATACTCCACTTCTACTTCTTTGTCGGTGGTGATGGATACAGCTCTTCTGGCACAGTCAATTCGACCATGGTACTTGGCTAACCAATTCATACCGAGTATAACATCGATGCCTTGGGTTCCCAGAACAATTAAGTTAACTGGAAACTTTTCTCCTTTGATCTCAAGGGGTACATCGGAGCAAAACATCTTGGTCTCTACGGTGGATTCTGGGATTTGGATGACCATGGGTTTGGGTAAGAGGCTCTTAACTAAACCTCCCTTAGCAACAAATTCTTGGGTAACAAATGAATGGGTAGCACCAGAATCAAACAGAACAGTTGCAGGTACTGAGTTGACAAGGAACGTACCCAGCACAACATCCGGAGCATCCTGAGCTTCTTCAGCATTGATGTGGTGCAGACGACCCTTGGCAACAGCAGCATTTCCGCGAGGTGCGGCATTCTTGCCATTTCCATTTCCATTGCGGCCTTGACCATTGTTCTGTGCCGGCGCATTGGGGCGCTGGACATTCCTCTTGGGATTGGGACATTCTTTGGAGTAGTGACCCTTGTTGCCGCATTCAAAGCAGATCACATTGGGATTGCGGGTGAAGTTGTTGAAGTTTCCTCCGGGACGGTTATTGTCATTGGGGCGGTTGAAGTTGTTTGGGCGGTTAGGGTAATTGGGCGTGGAGCTTGGGGTGGACGATAGGCAGGCCTGGTGTTCTGCTGAAAGATACGAGGTTTCTGGCTGCTCGAGCCTTCCTGAGCATTCATCCTCCTCTTGCGACCTTCATACATCGACTTGCGCTTGGTCTCCAGCTGGATGGCTTTGTCCACAAGTGACTCCAGATCACGGAAGTCATGGATAACCAAAGCACACTGAAGTTCATCATGAAGTCCACTCATGAAACGCTCCATCTTCTTCTCTTCCTTGTCGGTGTCATCAGGAGCATACCGAGATAAGTCGGTAAACTCCTCAAGATAACCGACCACATCTCTACTTCCCTGCCTCAGCTTGCGGAACTCATCCTTCTTCCTCTCAATAAGTCCACTGGAATATGCTTCTTGCGGAACTTCTCCTGGAACTCAGCCCAGTTGATGACATGACCAGCTGGCTGGAGAGTCTTGGTAGTTTCCCACCAAGCTCTTGCAGGTCCAGCGAGATAGTGGGTTGCATACAGCACTTTCTCATTTTCTCCCACAGCAGCAACTTCAAGATTATTGCGATGGTGCGAAGCCAATCATCGGCTTCTAGTGGGTGAAGTCCCTTGGAGTAGGTGGGTGGGTTGGTCTTCTGAAAATCACCCAAGGTAGATCGCTGGTTTCATTGCCATTACCACCATTGTTGTTGTTGTTGTTATTGTTGTTGTTGTTATAGCGGCTGCGAGTTGTTGTAAGGCAGCGAGATGAGCTTGGCGCTCTTGCCGGGCATTTTCACGCTCCTCCATGATAAGTGCGAGAAGTTGGGTGGGGGTTGGGTCCGGTGGTGGTGGTGCTGATCCTGATCCTTCCGCATTGCTGCGACGGGGTGGCATCCTGAAGCACACCGGGTATAAGAGACAAGGCAAGAAAAGTTCGACTAAGGGAAAAGACGATCTCTCAAGTGGTTGATTAATCCTAAGATTTATATGAAAATAGTTCACACAGATTTAAACAAGACAAACATACTTATATTTCACAAACAATACATCAAGGAGTTCACATCAACATCAAGCTTACAACATCAAGCTTACATCTAATACATAACATCTGGTTTCCAAAAGAACCACTGCTACTACTCGACTAGCTATAGGGGGTCAACCTAATCCTGCGGTAGTGATCAAGTCACTCGCCTACTGAGGTGGAACCTCCAGCTCTAACACGTCAGCATCTGACTGGTAGGCTGGCTCCTCGGGATCCTCCTCCTCGTCCTCGAGAACTGGCTCGAGTGGCTCCTCCTCCTCGTCAACTAACTCCTCCTCATCATCCTCCTCCTCACAGTCCATCTCCTCCACGAAGTCATCATCGTCACTGAGGAAAGCGTCGTTCTCCTTGCGGAGATCCTCGCCCTCCTCCTCCATCTCGTCAGTATGGTGCTCAGATCCTCAATCAGTCCATCCTGCTCTGCCACCTTCGTGCGGAGCTTCACGATAGTCTTCCTCAGCTGGGCCCTCTTCCTGAGAAGAGCAACCTTCTCCACCATCAGCTTCATCTCGTTCTCGCGAAGCTCAACGAGCGACTCGCGGTCGAAGTGGAGCTGAATCCTAGTGCGCAACAGATCATCCTGAGTGCACTGAAGTAAGATCTCCATGTCCATGATGTAGCTCCCAAACATCGGGTGGTAAGGTGAAGGAGTAGGGTGTCCATCACAGTTGCGCCTCCCGTAGAACCGGAAACGGGAGTCTACTAACTCCGCCTTGTGCTCCTCACAAAGTCGGGCTAGCATCCTCTGTGTAGCAGTACAGAGACCGTCAACCCAGGTGGCCTCCTTGGTGGTGAAGATGAGCGTCCTGGAATTGGGAGACTTGATGTTCCTGCGAACTGACGATCTGATGAGCCAGCTCAGCCTTCCAACACCGTGAACATCAATCTGAGCTCCCTCAAACTCTGGAGCGGGGCGACCTAACAGCTTGGTCAACTCGAACAAGTCCCTCTCAAACGTCAGCTTGCTGTCCTTCTCCAGCTGAACGAACTCGGTCCAGTGGAGTGCCATCTACAGTTTTTAAGCAAAATTTTAAGTTAGTTAGGTGACAAGTAATCAAAATTTTAATATAGTAGGGCAACAAGTGAGTCAAATTTTAAACTTAATGAGAGGTGTACAAAATTTTAGGGATACTAAGGAAAATGTAATTTAATGAGAGTAAAATTTTGCATAAGTAAGAGGATTGGAGATAAGCAATTTTCGAAAATACTTCATTCCTTTCTTTTTAGAAATTCATCTTTTGTAACATTTGACAAACGACCATGCTAACTAAGGTTTCCTAAAGTCAGGATGGCTCTGATACCAAGTCTGTGGGGACCCCGGACTAGCTGTCCGAAATACCCGATTATGCTTAACACAACGATCCCGTGATCAGTCTGTCGTTGCACATAATCCGAATTGGATACCAAAGTTTACATCCATTACAGTACCGAATAAAAGTCTTACATAAATGGTCATTTAGACCAAGTTCTTACATAGGTGCCTTCATGGGCCAAACCAAATATATCAGCGGAAGCTACGGCGTAATCGACATCATATTCTAACGATGACGACCCGACAGGCAGCTGACTTGTGGAGATCCTTAGTTGGCGTAGAAGTCGCCATATTCCTGCTCTGCGTAGTGTTCCTCCTCGTAGTCTGGCTAGGACAATAGCCAGGGACGAAACCAATATGAGTACATTTGAATGTACTCGCAAACTACCCAACATGAGTATGCACCAGTTTTATTTTAGTTGACAACTTTTCTTATTTAAAACATCTCTATATCTTTATTGAAAAAGGTAAGAAGAGTTTTATAACTATTTTAAAGAAGTCACCTTTTCATCTGTTTTTCCAAAACTCTCCTTTTTCCGACCATAGCCCGTCATGGTCCACTTTCATCCAACCACCTCATACCGATCCGTTGGTATAGGTGTAGGAAACATCTCCACTTCATTTTTCTTTTAAAAACTCAAAGCCTTTTTAAAACTTGCACAAGGTCTTAGGACAGTCTCCCAATTGTCCATATCCGAGGACTCGGCTATTCGAATAGTTTTTAACACTCTGCAGAGGTAGCACGCTTTTAACCCACATCCATCCGGCAACTCATCGTGTCTGCCACGTCTCGCCATACCAGGTGTATGCGAAGTAAGCCGCCGGCCATAGCCTCTTATTTGCTCATGCTAGTATAGGATCCTTCCCATATGACACTTTCCATCGACACCCAGTCCGGTTTCCCGTCAGAAACCCTAAGTGTGAGGACTCATAGTTTTGTCCGGCGGTTTATGGTGGAACCTTCTATCCTCCCCACCAACTTGTGTGAGGACCCGGGTCAGGGGGTAGATCCTCGGACCATCCCCTCATGCATAACGGAGTCATCTCCGTCGATGAGGTATCCCATACTAATAAGAGCAAACTACATGACTACGCCTTTTCCCATATGTGGTAAATGTGGTCGCACAGGGTAGGATTGGTTTCCATAGTACTAGGACACTGTGCATTTTTCACAAACATCACCATTTTTCCACCTTTCCAACACAGCACCGACATCTCGGTTCCATAAACTCACAAGAATTTCAAAGGAGTTTTGAATAAACAACATTGTTTTCCCATCCTAAAGTTTTATATAAACTACTACATAGGGTGGCAAAATAATATCCATATATTTTTGAAATGGGTTTTGTAAATCTTGCTTTGAGAGTAAACATGTTATGAAAGTAGATGCATATGTTGGTAGTGCAAGCTCAGAGAATAGCTTGCCTTGCTTGGCAAAGTGATCTTGCTCTTGTTCTTCAAATTCAGCAAACTCTCCTTCCTCGATATATCCGACAACGTTCTCGTCTAATTAACAAACAAACAATGCAAACAATCACTAAGCTATACAAGCAATCACCTCAACATAACCATCATAACATCACAATTAGCTACTGCACACATCAAACCACACAATTTGGTTTTCAAATAAATTGAATTAAACATTATTTAATTAAGTCCAAATTATGGCAGAAACTAGTTATTCATGTTTAATTCCACAACTTGAGTTCTGTTGGTCACAAAAATACAAACTAAAATTCTATGGAAAGCCACTGATGTGTAGAATACAACCCAATTTGAATTGGATCATTTGGAGTTACCAAACTCCCTACACATTGGATTGAATCCAGTAGCTTAATAATCAAGTTTTAGCTACCAATTAAATTATATTGTTCCAAAAATTAAACCCTTTTAGGGGTAACTAAACATGGATATATGTGAGCTAACAAAATTGGTCCTAACTCATTTGGATCAACCAATAAACATATTTGTCTGTTTTAGTCCAGAAGGGTTTATCTTAAAGTCAACAATTATACTACTTAATTAATTCTACCAAAATTAGGGGAGCTAACACAAGGCAGTACTAAGCTAGCAAAATTGGTTTGGAATTATTTGGACTAACAGAGTATCAGAAACAAACAAGTTTAGATTTAAACCTTCTGTGGCATTTTCAATAATACTTTTTAACTATTTAATTAAATGACATGAGACCAATTGTGTTGGTTAAACAATTTCATAAGCTTTCCAGAACAGTTGAGTTTGATTTATTTGGATTCCTAAATCTCGAGATATTGAATTTCAAAGATAGGTCCAGTACTGTTTTTCCAGAGAAAATTGAAATAGAAATTCCTTCTCTCTGGATAATGTTGAGATTTCTGACAGGTGGGGCCTACTGGTCAGTGACTCAGGTGTGCGTGGAAAAGAATAAAAGACTGACGGGTGGGGCCAGACAGTCAGTGGCTTAACTACAGCGAAGCGGTACGTGGCTGTTGGATCTGGATCCAACGGTCCACGATCAAAGGCAACGGCGGCGACCAAAAACTGGCGGCGCCGCCGCGCCGGCGGCACTGTGACGGTCGGAACCTCACCTAGGGGGCTCGGGAAGGCTCGGCGAAGTGGTGGATCGACGGCGGAGGCTCGGGGAAGTTCGTGGTGCGAGCTGCGCTTGCTGGGGAAGGCTGGTTCGTCGGCGGCGAGTTCCCGGACTTCCACGGCCTCGGCAGCGGACTCCGGCGACCTCCTGGCGACGCGGCTGTGCACTAAAATGAGGGAAAACGAGCTCGGGTGAGTGCGGTGAAGGTGGAGAACAAGGCTCAGGACAGAGAGGTGACAATAGGGTTGTGTGGCGTCGCGGCCATGCTTCACCTCGACGGCGGCGACGGTGCAGCCGTGCACGGCCTCCTGCGGTGCACAGATGGATCGAGAGGGGAGTGTGAGGGAGTGAGAAGGTGTGGTGCTTCCAGAGGGGCGTGGGGTGGCTTTATAGGGCAGGGCTGGTCCACGGTGGTCGTGGTTCACATGGCGGCGTCCATGGCGCACGGAGGTGATCCCTCGATCGATTCGCGCGGCTAAGTACAGGTAACGTGGCGGCGAGACGTCTACCGGGGTCCGGGCTTCTTCTAGAAGCGTCTAGAGGGACGGTGCGTGTCGGGGAGCTAAGGGGGGACGAATTTCGCCGGCGCCGTCCAACTCCTCTACGGTGGCCGTCGAGGAACCGCGGCTTAAAGGCGATGGGAGAGTGCTCGGGTTTCTTCCCCTGCGGTGCAGAGAGGTGCAGAGGTACAGAGCGAGGGAGAGCGCGGCCAGGGGGCCCTGGCGGCGAAGAAAACGGCGATGACGGTGGAGGCGACACGGCGACGGCGTCGGGGCTGAGGTCGATGACCTTTTTGCAGAAAACCCCTTCCTCCCTCTTTTCTTTTATTTTTCAGTTTTATTTCAATATCCAGAAGCTTTTCCTGGATTTATTTGAGGTACTTAAATATTTTAGAAAATTCTGCAAATATTTGTGGGGCCTCCCCATAACATGTAGAAGCTCCACAAAAATTGGCATTGCCAAATAAAATGTTTGGCAACATTTTCTTTCATAGTACTTGTTTAAGGTAATTTGATTTATTTCTATTTGTTTTTATTTTAGAATTTTAAAACAAGTTCAAAAATAATATTTGAGATGGGAAAGTAGTAAGAACAAAAAAGAGTGTTTACATTGCATCTCCACTGACTTTGATTTGAAAATAATTGAATTTGTCACTTTGAGATTTTTAAAGTGATAACTTGCTATTTTATTTTCTTGCTTTTAATTTGGATTTTGGTTTCTTTATTTCTTATTAGTGTTTACTAGAGCAAACACTCACACAACCAGCAAGAACAACAACACAAGTAAGAAGAAGCAATTAACAGACAATAAACAACAAAAGTTTTTGTTGGTTCCCATTTTTGGAATAAAATTCTGGATAATAATTTGGGATGTTACACTAATGTAGCTATGTATTGAGCAAAATATACTTTTTGGAGAGATAATACAAAAATCATATCACATATGATATGTGAGAATCTAGCCGCGCAATGCGCGGGCCACCGGCTAGTTAATTTCAAGACTAACATACAAATAATTTTTACAACACTTGACAGAATTACAAAACAGTACTAAAAATCCTAAACAAAAGCTTCATGTCTTCTACATCTTCTCTTTACCGCAAAACAAACAACACAACAAGAAGAAATGGGGGTTATGATTAAAAGGTTGCCAACACCATTGTGGTGCGGCATGTTGTTGTATTGAAACCTGGTTTAGCCTAATTAAAATAACTGTGGTTCAATTAGGCTAAATTGGGGAATAAAGCAAATCATCAAAGCAACAGAAGGGTCTGATCAATTGGATCATGCTCTTTTATATTCAAAGGCAACAAGTCGGGGCAAAGGCTTTTGTACAGCACTGACAGAAACATCTTAGGCAACCAAGAGCAGAGGCAAAACATGTGTGTATTGAGCTAATGATCTTATGATCTTTCAAAAGACAAAGCAACAGATAAAATGCTTTCCCCCACAAATTTCAAACCAGGAAGTAAATAAAACTTGAGCCGACAAATATGGTATCACATTTGCCCATTAATTAGGCAAATGGAACCCTAAAAAACCACTTCTTAAGCTAGCAATGAGCTTAATCGGCCACACCTTGAGTTTAATCATCTCAAACCGACTCTTAGCATTCCCCAATTCTCAGCCAAGCATTTCCCACAAATATCTGGATCAATAGGATCAATGAGTCAAGAATGACTCAGAGTTATCACCATGTGTGATGAACTGCGCAGCAGCAGAGCTGAGCTGAACTCATAGGTGAAAAAGATATGCAAAATGGTCACAAAGAGCAGCTCGAGGTAGAAGGGGCCACTGTAAGCAGGTTAGTCACCACAGCCCAATATCATGGTGTCCACAAGCACCGGATTGCCTATATTAGTAATAAATACATATCCAGGCCACAGCCACCAGCATATACAAGTCACAGCAACCACAACACACACAGAAACAACTATCATCACATCCAGATCACAAATCCATCTGTTCTTCCACAAGAACAAGCACAAACCCATCTCTACACATGGAGATCACCTAGTCCCATACACCACAAGCCATTAAAACTTAGGAGAAGTCAAGCAACAAGAGTGAAGGTAGAACCACAAGGTGTAGTCCAGAAGAGACGGTTGAACCTTGGAGCAAGATCAGACTCATTCCGTAGCTTGATCTGCTCTACACCCAAGGTTGTTAAACATATGAGCTAGAGAGTGATTAGCAGGTTCTGTAAATGACAAAACCATGCATGAGTGATTTTTAGCATCTGTTCTTAACAGAACCTTGCAAGCAAGGAAGGTGCTATAGAAAAGTAATTAGCACAGCAGAGAACTTATGTTTTGTGCTAGGAATAGGACAGAGTGAGACAGGAAGTGAAGTTGAGTGCAATATCATTTTGTTTGAGCATCTACAGAAGCAAGGGGTTGATCTTAGTGTAGCATCTGTTTCTTATTTTTGCTTAATAAAGCATCACCCACATGACAGTGACCAGCAGAGCTGGATTTAGCTGCTCATATCAAAGTTGTGCACTTAGAAGAAGCACAGGAAAACATAAAAAAAAATCATTTTTAATCAAGAAAGCTACTGTGTAACTCTACAAGGGAGGCATCACAGTGAGCAAAACATGAACAAATCATGCTCTAAACCAACTAATCATCACGGCTAGTACAAGTTCTAGCTCAGAAATAATTTTCTTATACATTTATCAGTCAGTGAGCAAGAAATGCTCTTCACAATAATTCCAGAGGCAGTGGGAAGATCTACACATGCATGATCTACCCATACACCTCTATTGCATACACAGAGGGGAGACAGTGCACAAATTTGAGCAAATCATCCACCAAGTTATCATCTATTCATCACAGACCTAGCCATGGTTTGAACTCAAGTTGAAATCAGAGCTGTGGACAGCTAGCAGAGGATTGAGAGAGAGAGAGAAGAGGGGAAGATTTTACCTGGCGACCATGGCCGTAGCTCCTCGGCGGCGAGGCAGTGCCCGCGCAACCAGAGAGGGGGTCCATGGTGGTAGAGGAACGAGCACCGCACCACGGCGGCACAGGGAGCGAGACCTAGCACCGAACCATGGAGAGCACGCCGGAGAGGAGGTCGCAGACGGCGGCGAACGGGGGCAGCAGCGCAAACCCTAACCCTAGGGAGAGGGGATGCACGCGAGCGCTAGGGGAGAGATCCCCAAATTCCTCCGGTGAGGATGGAGAGCGGGCGCGTGGGGATCCCCGTTTGCCCCACGTCACGGCGGCGGAGGCGGCCGGAGCAGACCGGGGCGAGGCGGCGATGCGCGGCGACGCAGTCGCGCGGCCGAGTCGGCGCGGGACGTGCGCGTGTGAAGGAGTGAGAGAGAGAACCGACCGGACCGGACCCGAGTTTTGACTTGGTTGAACCAAGTCAAGCAGGGACAATTTGGTAATTTCACGCAATAACAATATTCAAACTTCCAAAGAATCCTAATAAATTTCACCATAAAGTCCCTAAAATACAAAACAAAATATGTATACATAACACAGAAAATAATCTACCCAAATAAAATACTCTTAAATTTTTGAAAATTATCCAAGCTTTAATGAATTTACTCCCAAACAAAAGGAACAAAAATCAGCTAAAAAAGTTAACACAGTCTATAAATTATGTGGAATTTTAATATAAGTTTATTTGAAGTTTTGAAAAACATTTTGTGGATGAAAAATTCAAGGATCCTATAAGTGGAAATGACTTTAAATTCTTTTTTCAAAACTATTTTCATAAAAGAAAATAATATGGGAAAATAAAGTCTTGAAGTTTCAATTATATTGAACTATTTCAATTTAAATCACTTAAATTTATTCCTCATGAAAATTGTTGTCAAATTCTTTAAAAATAATTAAAAACTCTTAAGGCACTTGAAAAATCTTAAGTCCGCAACTTGGGAATTTTGGGGTGACGATGCATATCAAGATTATGCATAATACATGCTGCTAAGTATTTCCGGCAGTCCTTACAGGATTACTTTGCTATTTCAGAACCGGGGTTTTAAACCGCAAACCCTAGAACCCCGAAGGGCCCTGAACTGGCACTTCTACCACAGCAAGTTTCATCTTGCATATCCTTATTGACTATTATTTAAAAACTATTTTCAAAAACGTATATTATCATTGCATTGAAAAAGAAAAACTATTTTCGAATGATGTGAATTGCTATATATACATTGATTTGGCTGGCAATGGAACCACGATTGATGTTGTGGCGGAGGTTCCATTGTACGGGAAAGTATATACCTAGATTAATTACCAATGTCACAGTGATCCTTGCGCCGTATTGAAGCGTTTACCATGAGACTGCTATGGACGGTAAAAAGTCAGCCGTATCTTCTCTCGTTCACATATCCCTCGGCAGCTATTACCTGGTTGCGTCCGTTGCGGCGGCTAACTGCGTGGAAGCGCGTGACCTTCCCACTCGACGGGGTGACTAGAATAGAAGCTCGGGAGGGGTGGTGGGCCAGTGGTCTTAGTTACCAGCCGCGTCACAATGGGCGGATATGTGTTGTGCGGAGTGGGCGGTGATTGGCTTTGGACTCACACCTGGCCCATACCATGGAAGTATGACGGGCTAGCTACCCGAAGAGCAACAAGACCGTAGCGGGAAAGGCATCCCAAGTGATGACTATGAACCCGTGGAGACTGTGAGCATAGTTTTTTCGAAATAAAAATTTGACCTTTGAAGAAAGGTTTTCCAAAACTGCATTATGCCTACGACCGTGGTCATGGCAGTAGCTAGTGCAATCCAAAACAAAAACTCTTTACTTTCCTATATTTGAACTTGCTAAGTAACGCTAGAGTTGCTTACCCTTTCCTCGTTGACCCCCTGCTTAGACTTTTGGAGCCATCCAAGGAATCAACATCCCTAACGACAACGAGGAGGTCTTCAACAAGGAGTCAAACCTACCTGTGGAGCTTGAAGGAGTCAACCGCTACACACCGTAGAAGAGGACGACCACCTTGCCCAGTGTATATAACGACAACTGCCGATGGAGGAGACAACATCATTTTGGAAGGAGTACAATTTGGATAAAGATATTCCAGATGGATTAGAGTAGGGCTGTGACAACAGCATAGTGGAATAGGAATTAGAGATAGAGCTGATATCCAGCTTAGTGATACGATTTGGATCTTTTTGATGTTTCATTTGCACAGGCCTACTTCAATCTGTAAAGAAGGTATCTCGAGATTTTGTATTGAATGTGTTGTAATCCTGTAGTGTTTCTTGGAACCAGCTATGTTTCTGTGTACACTACTCTGAGAGATGTAATATTTGCGGAAAGGTCCTTCCGTGCGTGTTACATCCAACGACTTGTACACTACAACATGCAGTGGTGTCTGGGTCACCGCAGGCAGAAACAAAACCAAACTTTGGGAGGCCATATCTCCCTCAAAAATAATCAGAAAAATATGAATCTTTTTTTGAAATCTTTGTTTTGAAATCCTCTTCCATTGACACCAAAATGAGTTCATTGGATTTTGCTTGGTCGTTTATTAAGTAGCTTAGGGAGGTTGTTCATGCATATATTTGTTGTTTTGATAGATTTAAACCTCCCCAAGGAGTTGAAGTGAACCTGGACCATACCCCCTGTGAAGGCAAGCCATTAACCCTATCTCAAGCCGGTCACAAATTGTTAGGGTTTTACTGATCGCTTAAGTGGTTTTATGATTGCATTACACATGTCATATTGCATTTTAACCCGTTGCACACTATTATGTTGTTTACTTTCAAATGTTACACATCACTCCCCATTCTCGAGACGATGGGCTGAGGAACCGCCACAGTCAACGGAATGGAGGAACGATGTGATTGTGCTAACTTTTATCAACACGGATGGCGCCGGTCGGAGGATCTCCGCCACAGTCGTCCGTTGACTCTAACAACTGTGCTAACTCTTGTATCGACAACGGAGATGGCGCTGGTCGGAGGTATCTCCGCCACAGTCGTACCGGTCGACGCAAATTAATTGTGCTAAACCTTGTTGAAGTTGAAACGAGATGGCGCCGTCGGAGGTATCTCCGCCATAATCATCCGATCGTCTTCTAAAAACTATATTGTATCATTGGACATTGATTCGTTGGTGGCGCCTTAGTCGCCCGGTCAATACTATATTGCTCATACTTGAACTATTATTACTTCTTGGATTACTATGTGGACGACAGTTGTTGCTTATCTCATGTTGGTGGAGGATTCTAAAATTGGACTAAAAAGATAACCACCTCCCTCGACTAGATTGTTCGCATAGTGCCACTCACCAAACACACCGGCATAACCACGCGTCGTTCAAATGGGCAACCATAGCTGGTATTCTATCAAGCCTCCTTTGATGCCACCCTTTTGCGAGTCTAGTCGGTTACCTCTATGGTCGGGGCTAGTCTCCCGAAGGTTTCGGAGCTAGGCGTCGCTCATCTGTTGGGGGTGAGCGGATTCACTTCGTCATAAAGAGTTGGTCCCTAGGGCTGTCGGTGGCTACACAGGGAGTGTCTAGGTAGAGAAACGGCCATGGAAGTGTGGGCTTGTACTGTCACACGGGAACGGTTCTAGTACTTCGGTACCAGCGTACAAGCTTAGACTTCAGCGAGTGGATAAATGTGCAACCTCTCGAGAGTGTAATCTAGAATCTAGCCTTGTCCCTAGGTTATGGGACGATGTTTGGGTCAAGTCATGCTATGAGTCAGTCCGGTCGAAATGGAGAAATAATTAATATGAAACTCAATGATCTTGAGAAACTGAGAGCCTAGCCAAGTTGGATTGAGGCTAGAACATAGCCAGAGTTGGCTAGAAACATTGAAGCCTAGCCAGAGTTGGCTTGAGGTTAGAACATAATCCAGCGTTGCTTGAGACTTGAGAACCTAGTTGTTGATAATGAATAGCTGAATGAGAAACTATATTTGTGTTTCTAGTATACGAATCATCCCTACAAAGGTAAGTAGTGTAAGTTAAGTCAACCGTTAAGTTTGGACTCGCAACCATGCCATGACTACTTTTCGAACTATGCCATGCCATATAGATAGACCGTAATTGATTTGCGGCTAATGTCTGCGAGTACTCCAAGTACTTACCTGGCTTTTCATGTGGCCAGACCCCGCTGCTCCCGTCGCCGAGTCCCACTGTATGAGAACTAGGATCAGTATTCCAGACAGAACCCTGTGGAATAAGGCCCGTCGTTGCTGTCGGGGGAATACTTACTTTCTGGATTAACCCGCGGCCCATGCGACTTAATTGACTCGCACGGACGAAGGCCACTTGGAACAAGCCCAATATTGGAACCGCCATAAGGGAAAGATCTAGAAGACATATCCTTGGAGGACGTGAAGACCAAGTAGTCTCCGAGTAGGCCTCTGTGGATGTTATTCCTTAATGGGGGAAGTTTCCTTTTGTAACCTAGCGAGCCTCTGTGTATATAAAGAGGACTCACAGGACTTAGAGCGGTCAAGCTATCAAGCCCCAGACCCTAGCTCATACGGCGGTACCAGATCGGATCGCCTCCATTGTAAACACCTCGATTATCATATCAATACCAATCTAGGGTAGGCAGGAAGTAGGTCTTTTACCTCACATTGAGTGGGGCCGAACCTGGGTAAATCTGTGTTGATCTTTGTTCCTGTGATCCCAAGCTCGGAGATGCTTGACCTCGCATAATCCCACACCTACGAAGTCATCTATGACACCTGACGTTACAAACCCACGACAGTTAGCGCCCACCGTGGGGCCTGCGGTCAAAAGCGTCACGTTTCGCGCAGGATCGAAATCAGCTTCAAGGACATCGCCATCGGCCAAGTTTAAGACATCAATGGGGTCCCCCTTCATCGACGACTCAGAGTGGGGACCCGAGGCAGATCGCATCGAGTTCGGATACATCGTTACCCAGATCGGCAGTAAAATTTTTGTCGGATCCGTCAGTCGCAGATCTAAGGACGCGACTCAAGGAAGCGAATCGTGAAGGAGCTG